>JAFMSR010000007.1:840125-1127609 GCA_022818135.1 Saxidomus purpurata | reverse complement strand
GATTGCATTCATTGGAATCCTCTCTCCATTGAAAACTACTGTGTCAGAATGCATATCTTACATTATTCCTAGATGATGCAGAAAACATGTCCAATCAACATTTTATCACTACCTAGTGTTACGTAGACCCTTTCATGAAATGTTTGTGAACCTAACCGCAAAGGTTTTGTGGTAAAACCATTCAATACGGTATCTTTATCTGCCATCTGCATAACCATATCTTTGACTTTAGGAGACTTGTTCTTCAAGCTGTTGTATATTTTAGAGAGAGGATGGTAATCTCTACACCAGAATCTATTCTAGCTTTGACTTCTTTACCAGCTACAATCAAATACACACATGAATATACGGCTTGAACCTAGTGTACGCCGACTACTTCTTCGGCATGTGCTTCTTGGACAAGTTTCGTTACTTTAGTTTGCTTGAATCCTTTGGTGTGATAACTTGCTGACTAGAAGTCTTGCTGCTGTGGAAATCCCTTATACATGACTTGAATTCTCTTCTATCAAGATCTTGCTTCTATATAAACTAGAAGTATTAGACTTTATGCTAGCAACTGTATTCCTATCATCTTTTTATGCAGAATATCACGTGCGTCGCTCTTATTCACAGTAATTGTTGTTGGACTAGAAGTCACTTCAACGTTTTGGTTATGCAGGCCCTTCACTGCCTTTTATGTGTGCTGGGACGGTTGGCCCGATCGTTGTTTTATTTATCTCTGTCTTTTTCTTGAGCCACTCCTTGTATCGACGACAGTCTCTTTTGAAATGGTCCAACCTTCTACAGAAAAAGCATTGACTGTCAGCATTTTTATTTGCGACTTCATCTTTGGGTGTTGACGTCTGCTGAAACTTAGTTATCTGTTTGAGGGCTTTATGTATCATTTGCACAACCCTGGCTTCAGATGGAGAAATCACTGCATTAACGGGAACATTATCTAAGTTGTGACTTCTTTGTCTGCTATCATCGATTGCCTCAGAAATATACTGATGTTGTTTCGTGACATTGAGTGCTTCTTATAACTATTTAGTTTGTTGAAGAATGCATGTTTAACGACTACTTTATCAATACATCCATGGGGAGATCTTGCAATAGCTTCTTGCATCCTATGACTTTTTGGAAAAACGCGGAATGCACTGGTGGACAACGTAAGAACTCAGCCGAAACTGCTAAGGATTCATCTTTTGTTTGTCTTGCCTGCTGGAACTCAATACGCGAGGTTTCGGTTAGATCTTGGTTACCAAATCTATTTTTCCATTTGCTTCTTTATTTGTTTAAAGGAACTGCAATTACCCGATTTCGATTTGTTTGTAAAGAAATCTAAAGATTTTCCTGGAAGGCTCTAGGTAAGGTAGTGTCGACATTCACTGTCTGTCCAGTCCATTAGAGTTCTGTAGCTTCAAATCCAAAAGACAGCTAACTGGTCTTTACATCATATCGCAGATTCTTTGGGAGCTTTCTTTGATTTCCTCTCTTATCGGATTTTATTATTATGCCGTGTAGACTCCTCTCTACATCAACGAGACTGTCTAGAACTTGAACGACTGGAACTGTTTGATCTAGATTGTCGGTGTATATGATACGACCTTGATCTAGGTCTACTTCTGTTGCTCTAGAGATTATCTTCAGAATTGGTTCTACGGCATGGAGGCGTTACAGTTCTTGAAGATGATTTGTGCTTCAATCAGGAATCGTTAAGTAGCAGGTAAGGACCACACGGCAATAAATCTTGATTTGTAGTAGCAGACACTTTGGATGTTTTAGATTGATATGACCTTGAAGAACATGTAGAAGGTTTGGTTCTAGAAAAACGTTGCCTTAATTGCAGTAGAGTGTACGTCGTCATCTGTCTCACGGTTTGAAATATCACGTAGTGCAGAAATTAACGCAACCAGATATTTTTAGTCATTCCCTGGGTGAAGGGAAGGAGCTAATTTACAACATCTTCCACGTGAGGTTGTATAGTATGTGTAACCTCTATCTTGGCAATCTTAGGTGTTTGCAATCATGCAATGTTGATATTGATAGCATAGGTGATGCCGTAGTCATTATATCCATCAATGGTGTATATTTTGGGATACTTGTACTTGTAGCTGTTGTTGTAACTGATGATACAAGTTTAGTAACTAGTGTGTCGAGTGTAGCTCCTAAAGCAAGTTTTGTGATAACCGGTGTTCTTAGTTGTCTTGAACTCTGCGTTCCTTGCTGTATATACTACAGTGGGTACTGACTGTATTCCTGTAGTGGTCACCGGTGATGGAGGTCACAACTGTTTTCATTGATAACACCAATTGCCTCTCCCTATAAGACGGATATGCAAAATCGATGACACCAAACATATATTGTATTGCATTGCCCGTTTATATGATAGAAATATCTTCTTTCTGTAATCAGCCATATTCTGTCTGCACTGTATGATCAGGTCATCTCTTATAAGTCTTATGCCCGGAATTGTCTGCAATTCTTCTTTAGTGGCTTGATTTATGTTGACCGACATAGTTTTGTCACGTGTGTCAAGTTACAAGGGCAAGATGTAATCATAACTTTCTTACTTCGGTTCGATGCTGTTTATCTCTGTCTGATGAATAATCTGTATGTGGGTACCTGAAAAGGGAAGGGGCAGTAGCATACTAAATACAATACAATTTTGTGCAATTAATTTACCTGTCTGCAATCGTACTGTAAACTGTCTCCCCAAGAAACTTTATGTTAAATTCGCAAGTTCGTTGCTCGAGCTAGAAGCCCACTGCACTCTTTACGCCTTTTAACAACTCTTAAGATGAAGGTCGCCGTCTACGCTGTATAGCTTGTTTGCTTTCTGTCAATTTCAAATTTTCGTCGCCATTGAAGTACTCCGTGCTTAACCTTATCGGAAACATAGGAAGGGAGTTATGGAAGGTACAGAACTTACCAAAAGTAGATGTTTTTGTTCTGTTGTCTCCACAGAACTGGCTTTCAGATCACAACAGTCTCTTGAACAATTGTATGCCGTTTTATCACTTGATGGACCAGAAAACAATAATACTCTACACAATTTTATATTGTAAATTAAGAAGGCGAAATATGGGGTTCCAGAGAAAAATCATAATATATATATATATGACAATGATCATAATACATAATCTAATTTACGTACGTTGGGAAAGATATGTGTTGAAATAATGTATGCTACATATACCTGTTTATATGTCAACGGCCATAATACTAAAGAATATCTAAATGCATACAGGTTGAGATAGGCGAAAATGCATACAGGTTGAGATAGGCGATTCATTGTTGCCTATAGTAGCTTTTATCTTAAAATACTGATGTAATAGCATGTCTTTTTTAAACAAGTTAACGGAGAAAAGTCATGCAACACAACGTACCAAACGAAAACGACTGGATAAGACGAGGAAATAATCCAAGCTTCTGAAAGATCTATCAAGAGGATTGGGAGAGATATTTCTTCAAAGGAATAATGAGATAAAGACTGTTGAAATTTCTGGCATAAGTTTGATCTTGACTCGAACATTTGTCACCAGACCCTACTTCACATATTGAGCACAAACTGTGACCTTAGCCGTCAAGGTAGCTCTCCGAGTTTGAAGCATGACACGCCATCCTAGTATGACATTTTACTGTATACATATATGTCATCAATTATAAGCATGAAGAAGTTATAGCCGGGACACAGAAAAAGTGCATGACCTTTAATTATATGATATCTTTCTTCTTTCAAGATAGCCTTCTGATCATTACAATGTGGCCTTGAAACAGAAAGGTAAAGCATACTAATTAAAGTTTTATTATTTTGATGTACCTTTAAAAAATAATACCCAGTTATGACTGCAGTTCTTGACAATGTTATGATTTATGGGGTATCCACTGAAATATTACAGAAGATTGATAAATTGTTGCTCATTTTTTAGTTGACAAAATACTTGAAATATTCGGAAACATGTAACGCTGTGATACCTTTCGTTTTCACTATGGATGTGAAGTATGGGGTTTCAATATCTTCGCACATAATTATCAAAAATCATAAAACCTTTTTTCAATGCCAAGAGAGATGACCATGACGAGTATTTGTTACCTGTAATAAGAACATGCACATATCTTGGAGAAACTCTGTCTATTAACAGATGTTATCATCATTGAGAAACTCTTCATCGCAAGAAGAATTAAAAAAACCAACAAGAATTTATTTCGAATGTTATCACCTGATCTATTGAACAAGATTGACTGGTAATCGCTACAGTTCTTGACTTCTGATTAGATCTATGAGATTTCCATTTAAATATTTGAGAAGATATATTTTATCAATTAATAAATGAAAACAATGAGAAAAGTAATTCTTTGTTAACTATATTAATAAACTTAACTTACCACTCAGGAAATATTTCTTCTAACGGTTGATGTTGTTATTACGCCTTAAAATCCTTTCAAAAGCAGAAAGAGGATGTTTCACTTTCCTAAAAACCAATATGTTTACGTTTTTCTCCAGTTTATTTTTCAAATTCGTATAATATGACTCTATCAGTGTTCAAAATACCTAAAACTTTTTTAAAACGTAGGGATTGAACCAGTCAGAGTCATTTGTACCTGTATATCATATTTAATACTTGAACATTCAAGTGAAATCGTTGTCTCTTGAACAATTGTATACCGTTTTATCACTTGATGTACCTGGAAGCAATAAGACTCTACAATATTTCTTTTTGTTATTTATGGAGGCAACGAATGGGGTTCCAGCGAAAAAAACATAAGAACATGTTATATATATGGCAATTATCATAATACATAACCAAATAAACAAACGTTTTAGAGAATATGTGTTGAAATGTTACATGCTATATATACCTTGTGTATATGTCATCGGCCGCAATACTTAAGAATATCTAAACACGAGAAGATGGATACATTATTTCCTATATTAGCTTTTTTTGTTTAAATACTGACGTGACAGCACTTCCTTTAGAAGAAAATAGCCATGCAACACAAAGGACTCGACCAAAATGACTGTATAAGAAGAGGAAATAATCCAAGCTTCATTAAAATCCATCAAGAGGATTGGGCGATGTTGTCAAATGACTGTTAATCTTGATAACAACATTAAACTTGACCTTTTGAATCACGATGAGATAATCATTTGACACAAGTTTGATGACAATCCTTCTTGGGAATAAAGAAATAGGAACTGTTGATCTTGTTGGCAAATGTTTGATCTTGACGCAAACATTTGTCATCAGACCCTTCATCACATATTAAACACCAACTGCGACTTTGGGGAGGCTGCGTTTTTGGTACGTGGCATTCCCTGTTTGATATTATTTTTGTTTTTTTGGCCGTCACGGTAGCTCTCCGAGTTTGAAGATTGTTACCCCTTTTTAGTATATTCTTTAACTGTATGCATTGATGTCATGAATTATAAGCATGAAGTCAGCCCAAACACGGAAAAAAGTACATTATCCTTATTTACAGATTATCAGCCCTAATTGTGACATTGACTTTAAGGTAGATTCCCGGATGCTTATGATAGGAGAAACAATTTCATGGTGTAACCAATCATGGATATATTCTGTAATCGGAATGATACTGTGATCCGGTAAAGAAGTCTTCATCACAGCAGAGAGAAAAGCAAAACTTCGCATTAGAATTAAGTACACTTTATTTTTCAACGTAAACCTTCTGACCATTAAAATGTGGCCTTGAAACTGAAAGGTATAGCATAACATTCCATAATAAATGATTTAAAGTTTTATCACTTGATGTACACTTTAAATATAATTTGCAGCTATAAATGCAATTCTACACAATCATATGAACTACGGGGTATCGATTAAAATATGACAGAAGATTGATGATTTTTTGTTAAATACTAGTATATTAGTTGACATAATACTTGCGTGATGGTTTTGGAGACATGTAACGCTGTGATAGCTTGCAATCTTCATTATGGAAGAATGGGGTTTCAATTTCTTTGCACATGTCAATAATCATACAACCCTTTTTCAATGCCAATAGAGATGACCATGACGAGTCTTTGTTACCTGTAACAAGAACATGCACATATCTTGGAGAAACTCTGTCTATTAATGGATGTAATAATTATCGAGAGAACTTTTCATCAGAAGAGGAATTGAAAATAATAATTGATTTCGCGTTTAGTCACCTGCTGTTTTGAACAAATTTTACTTGTCATCGCTACAATTCTTGACTTCTGATTAAATCTATGAGAGTTCCATTTAATTATTTGAGAATAAATATTAATCAATTAATGAATGGCAATTAGGATGAGTAAGGCAATTCTTTATTAACTCTATTATTAAACTTTGCTGACCATTCAGGAAATATGTCTTCTAACGAGTCATGGTGTTATTACGCCTGGAAATCCGTCTAAAAGCAGGAAGAGGTTGTATTACTATCCAAAACCTATGTTTTGACGTTTTTTTTCCAATGTCTCAATTTCATATCATCTGACTCTATCAATGTCGATAATACATCCATCTTTCTGAATACTTTGGAATTTGAGTAGGCCAAACGATTTGTACCTGTATCATATGCAATACAGGAGAAATCGTTAGTATCTTAAACAATTGCATGCTGTTTTATCACTTGCTTGACCTGAAAAAAGAAGAAGATGATTGAGAAATTATGTGTTGAAATGATATATGCTTTATATACCTTGTTTAAATATCAGGGGCCATAATACATACGGATATCGTTACAGGTACGGTTATAGATAGGCGAGTCATTTTGCCTGTATTAGCTTCCATTGTTTAAATATTGACATGATAGTATTTCCTTTAGAAACAAGAAGATGAAGAAAAGTCATGCAACACAAACTTACTGACCAAAAATGATTTGATAAGACGAGGAAATGATCCAATCTTCATAAATATGTATCAAGGGAATTGAGAGTCATCGTAAATGACTGTTGACCTGGAAAACTACATTAACCTTTATCGTTTGAATCACGATGAGATAAACCTTTGACACAAAATTGATGATACTCCCTCACAGGAATAAAGATATACAGACTGTTTATGTTGTTGTAATAAGTTTGATCCTGACCCGAATATTTGTCACCTGACCCTACATCACTTATTGAGCATCAATTGCGACCTTGGCCGTCTAGATAGCTCTCCGAACTTGCAGCATGACACGCCTTTCTAATATGGAGTTTAACTGTATGCACTGATGTGATCAATTATAAGCCTGAAGAAGCTACATCCCGAACTCGGAAGAAGTTACATAACCCATGATTACAGGTTGCCAGCCACTAATATGTCATTGACTTTCAAGGTAGCTCCCTGAATGCGATAAATGACAAATCTTTATGGTAAGGGAAACAACTTCTTTATCACAGGAGTTATTTTTTACATTTCTTTTCATAAGATATAATTTCCTGTAATATCACTTGATGTATCATCGCTTTAATTCTTAACTACTGATTAAAAAAGGGACTTCCATTTAAATATGTCCGAAAATACAAAACTGAATTGCGTCTACGACAAAATTACTCATAATTTAATAATTGGCAACAGAGATGAGCAGGGTGATTCTTTGTTCTCTATCAATAAACATTACTAAACATTGCGAAGTTATATCTGCTAATGATTGATGCTGATATCAAGCATAGAAACCTTTCTAAGAAAGATCTATTAATTTCCAAAACAATAATAAGGTCAGTTCTATCATATAATTGATATTTTGTCATATTCAGGTAGAAGAAAGATTGGTGTGTGGCTAGGGAGGATGAAAAATTATTAGAATGGACTCTTGATACTCGTGGCTGGTCTATAATTTGTCTGTAGCTAAGTCTGTCTAACCACATAATCGATAAGTAGTACGCAACTTACAGAACTGTGTGAGTTATGCAACGTTTCATCTTCGTAAGATAAATAATATTGACATGGGGAGCTTTCTATCCAGAAACCAAAGCAAATGAACTTTTCGACATGTTGAACTGTTTTGGAATTCAGCCAGTTCCTCTGCAGTCAATCCATAACATTCCTGTTACAATGACCTTGACTAGTAAAACGATTTAAGTATTTTAGCAATTTACTTGACGACGTACTCCGGCTTAGGCACTTCCTGATTATACGTGAGTGATTTACTGACTCTTTCTGATTGACGAATCAACCAAATGTTTCAAATAAACGATTGATTGTCGACTAATTAAAGTGACTGATTGCAAATGTCATTACTAATACCAGTTTGGTGTGACTCCCATACTGACTGCTTTAATTGATTACAGCACTGCATGGATAACTGACTGACTAAATTACGGACTGCTTTGGAATGACAAGCAGTCCGAGGCTGAATTCTTACTTTTAGTGCTTAACTGTGGCAAACGGAATGTCCGCTATATTTGGGTACCACAAAACTGACGAAAGAGAGCTGTCGTGCCGACTTTAACTGATATTTATAAACAAGCTTACTTTTTTTGCAATAATTATGATTCTAATTGACTGACTTAATACTCACTTACTTTGGATAATGCATTTAAATGTAATAAAAATATCTAGTTCAATGAAACAAACCATTTAAGAGATAGAACATCGTATTTGATAACTCGAACAATTAACACTGGGTTTGAATGATTCACTGAATATGTATATTTGTCTGACAATGAGATAATATAATAGTGTTTTACTTAGTTCAAAATGACTGAGTTACTAGCATACTCCGCCGAATAAATTGACTGACCTTTTTTTGTAATGGGCTAACACTCTGTAAATAGATATATCTGACTTTGGCTCATGTTGATATTTTGACAAATGATTTCGGATAAAACCATTGACAGTATAATAAATACAGAAAGCGAATTAATATAACTTGAATAACTTTAATATGTGGCACCTATAACATTTCCATGAAATTGTTTTGAATCGCAGCATTTGATTTTACATAAATTTTATCTAAATCCAAATGCTTCTATTGTCCAAATGTGTCAAACAAAAATTATGGACCATGCTTTGTTATTTGAATGTAAAATTGTGTTACAGGTTAATACTTAAACCCTATATGCGATGAAACCAGACTTCTGCTTTAAACAGGATCTTAAGTTTAATTACCAGATATGTGAATGTAGATTTATATTATCTGCAAGATTCGAATATACATTTAAAGCAAAAACGTAAATTGTGGATACGATACATGTAGTCAAAGGGCAAAGATAGATGACTAAACGTTACAGTGTGGACTTTGTGTGAGTGACTGCTTCATACGAAAGGCAGTGTCAGTAAGTTTCATCATATGATTGTATGTACGATTTTCAGTTTGAAGAAGATCTTATAAAAGGTAGAAAAAAAATATAAGAGGCTGTTAGTTTAACAAATGTGTTATTGTACCTGTCATTGCTGGTTCTATAATGGGCACTTTCTTTTATTGACTGTGATTTTTTAATATTAATTTCTCTGACCAGAGTATTACTAACAAGTCATCAAATATATTCTATGTTTACAATGTAACAGTTGTAATAATTGCCGGGTATGAACGTTCATTATTTGTATTAGGTCATGATGCAGTTTTAAGATGTTTTGTTGAATTACATGTACTCTTAAATACGTTGAAAAAATACATGAAATAACATGATAACATTTTTTATTGGTATCCTAAGTAATATCAAAACTTTTCATTTACAGCCTCAATTTGAAACATGATACTGGTTTATTCACTCATTTATATTGAAATGGTGTCTGAGTTGAAGTTTTAAGCCTTAGAATATACGTATTCCATTCATTCATCTAATAACATGCGTGTATAAAATATTATAATTTCGAAAATTGTTTGCCGTACAGAAGAATAAATGCTGGTCCGAAAACAAAGTGTAGCTTTTGACAGCTTATAAATAAAAAAAAGAAGAATCAAGCGACATACTTTAATATCTTAGAATTTTGGAAACTCTACTGTGGCACGTTCAGCTGGTTTTTTAGCTCCTTTTCGAAGAATGATTGTGGCGTAGTTCGATAGCCTTTCGTTAAACAACACCATGTGTTTTTGATTTTGTAACAAATAATTGGTGCTGGTAGACATTTGATAAATTGACTTTTGTTTTATGAAGGAAGGAGCTATTAAATAATGATCTAAACGTTATATGTCATGGGATATGTCAAGTGTTAAACTTAATATTGATATTTATTATGAAGGCATCTAAATTATCAAAGCATGTCAAATGAAATTCTGAGTGAGAAGTAAAGTTGCTAAAGACATATTTTCTGTCCGTGATTGTCAAAAGAAATAATTCAGTAGGAAATTGCTTGATTATATTACCCATATTGTCTTACCCTCGTCATGGGTTTTGTGATATTTTGTTAACTAGTGTCGTGTTTTACATTCATTTGAAAAAGAAAACGTAATATGTCCTGAGGTTGAATAACGTGGTTTGCTTAAAGTGATACCGGCTAGTCATATTTACTTGCTCAACAAATTACTGCTTTATTTTGGAATCATGCATGCGCCCTTAGGCAGATACGAACGTAGTAAATGGTGTTGTTACATTGTCTAAATCCATTTTTATTTCAGGAATTCAGTCTAAAACCCTTTACTTTACATTGTACCTGATTCGTTCAGATTGCAGCTTATAAAGAGTATGTATAATTTTGAGAATTATCAAGCGAAAAAGTATTGAAATTGACATGAAAACTGTCTAAATATAATTTGACCTCTTTAATACTTTGTGCTTAATCTAAATGTCAGTTTTGCGATATTACTACATTGTATTATGATTATATCGGGTAACTCACCGTTTCAAGATTGAGGAGTTGGAATAAACATATTGTTTTTGTTCTGTTTTGAATGAAAATCCACACAAAACAAAACATATATTTCAGTTATAACTATTGGAGTGTTATTATTCTAGAAGTATTAGTCTGAAATTAGTGTATTTCTATAGTTAAAATTGCCACATTGAACGGTAATACATGTATCACTCGGATGAAGCCTAGGACCAAGAATCTTATCTTCCGATATTTACAACAACCCGAAAGTAGCTATTACCTATTCTCCGTAATGTTTAACATATCCAAACGTCTTTTGAATATAAGTAAACAAGAATAAAACTCCAAAACTTGTAAAGAAAAAGATATTCTCCTTTTTTACGATAATTTTACCAGTTAAAAAAAAACAGTTTTAGAAAAAAACAGATATAGCACGAACATACAATTTTGCTCATACAAATGGAATCAATACTTTCTCCTCAAAACACTCCGTCACATTGATGAAAGGAGATAAAATTGAAGTTTTGCAGCTGCTAACCTTTTAAGTAGCTTTTCATTTCTGAATAAGACTCCAAAGAAACTAGAACTTTACGTCGGAGTTTTGATGCGATTTCAGATATTCGTAGTGTAGAAACTATCTAATGAGAGGTAACTACACATACACTCTCTGATTTCTATTGCACAGTTACATTACTTCCTAAACATTCCGTCCTAAATATTCCTTACTGTCATAAAACATTACTAGAATATTGGATCGAATAAAATATATTCAAGATGGATATGACTAAACGATTCAACTTTCGAAAGTGTTTGATATTTCACTCTAACAGACGCTTTGTGTTTTGTGCTTAGCTTGGATTATAATCTATGAATACACATATATACCATATCATCATCAGTGAAGAACTGTTTTTTGTTGTGGATTTACTATGCATTTTGAATGAAAAAGCTGTTAGTTGCACAGTGGTAATACAGTGGCTAAACACATGTTTTGAAAAATGAATAACGAATTACTCAGAATGAGATAATCAGGTTTGTGCTTAATCTTGATTCCAGAGCTCATATTGGTCATGAACAATTTAAATTCCTCAATTGGTTACCAGTAAATAAGAGGATTGAACAAATTATGTTGTGTCATTTTTTCAAGGTCAAAAACGAACTGGCACCTGATTATATGGATGAATATCTTCTTTCCCAAAAATCTTTGCATGATTATAACACTAGGCTTAGTAAAAAGGGAGGTTATTGTCTCCCAAAGGTAAAGGGTTCTGGGTCAAAGTCTTTTTGTTACTGGGCTCCAAACTTTGGAAATACTTTACAACTCAAATTTACAGAAATTAATAAATTTCAGTCGTTCAATGTAGCCATCAAAAGCTAACTAATGAATAGTATTGTTTTTCTCTTGAATATTTAATTTTACAGTTTTCATTTTTAAAGCTTTACTTAACAAGTTTCGGCTTTGGACTTTTTCGTCAGTTAAGGTTTTAATTATCTTAATTATTTCATTATTTTTACTGGCATTAGTTTCCGTGACATGCTATTGCTATACAGATATAGACAACCTTTAGTATATTTATAAGTCGTAACTGTGTCTATTTAGATTTCTTTTTAGAAATTAAATTTGATTAGTTTGTTGAATGACTTATCAATGTTTGAGGGTATTTAATCTGTATAAGTATCGTAAATTAATAACTGATATGATAAGTTCTGATCTAATCTGTGATATGAACGTCATTATTTATTTTTAAATTGCCTCTCTATGTCATGCCACCAATACTAAGGACCACAATGGAAATAAGAGAGCTACTCTTGATGTGTAATCCTTGGTATTGGGAAGCATGTCGTGGTTTCTGGTGCATTATATATTATTTAATAATGTTTTTATTTTATTTCATATAGTTTGTAAACCACTGTATGTTTTTCCTTTGCCGAAATAAATCTAATATCATCTAAACTGCAACATAAATACAATTATCAGCCTACATTTGAGAAAATATAAGTGAATTAATATCCGTGCTGAATAATTAGGTATGATATTGTTTGTTCCTTTCGCTAAATGATCCATATAGCTGATGTTTGATATGATCAGCAAGAAATTATTAACAAACAAATTATGTGGATATCTATAAGTCCAAACTCTAGCTATGTGGACAAACTTTTAAAAGGCCTATCATATTAGCATTACTGTTTCAGTGCCATTTCAAGAATTTATTGAGTAAGTGTGAAAGACGTCTGTATATAAGAACTTCATTTTTACGCAGTTAAAGTGACTCAACAGAGTTTGATATGATTCACTTGTGTGATTAGACCATCAACTTAGTTTTGGAGTTAGTAAAATAAGGATTGTGTTTCGACAAATTGTGTGATTGTCTATTAGTGGAGTTCATATGTAGTGTTTCGTTTTCGTTGGATAACAATTAGTGATTATAAATATTACCCATGGTTTAACAAATGAATACTTTACATAGGCCTTGATGTGATGTACCTTTGGACTTAATCAGCTTTAGGTGTGTATGTTTACATTGAATATGTACTTTCATCCGTGAATATCTTTTACTGTTATGTAACACGCAGTATTTTCATTGTCATTTTAACGTCATTCACTTTCGAATTGTGAGCGGTTTTGAGAAACAAATCATATGTATAACTGTTACAAATATAGTCTATATAGCTTATATTTGTAATCTAAATGTACCTTTATTTATGCAGAAAACGATCATTAAAACTGATACAAATATAGCAACGCCTTAGACAAAATGTATTGCAAACCATTTCGATTCAAGGTTTTCTTCCCAACACTGTTTTACATGAAATCAAATGAGAATACATATGTTTTAGTATACAAGTAAAACGTGTAGGATAGAACATGCTATAGATTATCCCTATTATACAATATACCGTCAGATTTCATCCGCTACAATAATAAAATGAGTCATTCAGGAAAACGTTTCACTTCTTATCGCCTAGTTACCAGACTTTACGGGATTTAAGAACAGATTATTTAGGACTTCCTAAAAAAGCTATTTCAAAGACATAACTTATATCCGAAAATTCGGGAATCTCACAGCTTAAACCGAACCAAAATTTGGTCAGAACGATGCATTTGAAAGGCAAGGTCGAACAAAATATCAAATGTTCTGCATTTAATTTATATCTTAATTGAATCAGTGTTTTATATTTATCTTTGAAATCTTCGGAATTTGCAACTACTTCTTGAATAGAAATAACCATTATGTAACCCTTTTGCAGCCTTGTCACTGGTCATATCAGACAGCTGGTCTTGTCCTTGATAGAATTGTCTCCAACACATTATTCAGCTGTCATATGTACACCTAGAAAATAAGTGTATGCATATTACTGATCTCTTGTAATGCAATAACTAAACTGTCATTTTGTAGAGCCAGGTTGTGTTTATCTCTCATATTCTGTATAATAATGCGCCTTTATTTGATAAAAGATTAGTACTGTAACGAATCCTGTATAATAGATCACTGGTGTTATTTCTTACTTTTAAGTTGTTCTTACAGTTAGTATAAAAGCTGAAAACATCACCTATTAGAAACACAAAACGGTCGTTCGTAATGGTGCACCATTTTATCTTAATCCGGTTTTCCCTTATGTTTCAGCATTGACCCGCTTAGCAAACAGTGTCCTGCTGCAGCTCTGCTTCAGCACTAAAATTTGTGACAATGACTGATACTACTGCAACACCCGTTGAAAATGCAGAGAAAACTGCCAAACCAAAAAGCCAGCAACTTAGCGAAATGGCAATGGTCGTAAAGACCCTGAAGGAGTCTATTCCCGAGACAAACCATCCCGATGTGCATTCGTGGCAACTTTAAAGTCGCTGAAAACTCAACATTCGTCAACGCCCGTGTGAAGTAGCGTTGAAGATTGGAGCCAGCAAAAAGGTCAGTAAGGTTGCTTAGCCATAGGAGACAAAAACACCGAAGAAAAAAGGCTGCTCAGAAGCACTCTGCGAAGAACGATTCCGGAAAAAATAAGTTGTTTAGTAAAGTGTGCTGAAACATTTGTAATCCTTTCCAAGAACGTTCCAGCTATTTGACTGGTTCTAAATGAATTAAATGAAATTGATATTGACAGTCAGGTAAAATACATTAGAAAATTTCCTTTTTTACCCTACGACAGCCATGTTAGATCCGCTTTCAGTTGTCAGTGCACGAAAGGTTTAGCCGTACTGTCGCTGTAATGTATCAAACACATGATTTAATTAAATGCATAAAATGCATGATCTTTGATCAAGAAATGTATTAAATGTATAAAGTGTATCAAATGCCTGAAATGTATTAAACTTATGACATGAATAAGATGTATAAAATGCATGAAATGTATCTATTGAATGAAATATATAAAATGTATAAAATGTATATACCGACAAGTATCGAACACATGCAATGAATCAGGTGTATAAAATGTATAAAATATATGAAATGTATAAAATGAATAAAATGTATAAAATGCATAAAATGAATCAAATGTATAAAAAGTATGAAATGTACGAAATGTATCGAATAAATAAAATGTATAAAATGAAACAAATGTATAAAAAGGATAAAACCACGGACGTATATAGGTCCGTGATAAAACGAATGGAATGTATAAAATGTATAACATGGATAAAATGAATAAAATGTATAAAAAGTATAAAATGTTTGAAATGTACAAAATGTATGAAATGTATAAAATGAATCAGGTGTATAAAATGTATGAATTGTATAAAATGTATTAAATAAATAAAATAAATAAAATGGATCAAATGTCTAAAACGTATAAAATGTACGAAATATATCAAATTAATAAAATGCATTAAATGTAACAAATGTGTATAAGGTTTAAACTGTGTGAAATATATAAAGTGTAAGAAATGTATAACGTGCACAAATGCGTGAAATATAAAAAAAGCCGGAAACTCATGAAATGTTTGAAATGCATCAAATAAATCAAATGAATAAAGAGTATCAAATAAATAAAATAAATAAAGTATTAAGATGTATAAAAAGTATCAAATGTATAAAATTAATAAAATCAATCAAATATATCAAATGAAAACAATAATCGAAAAGAATTAAATGTATGAAATAAATTAGATGGATAAAATGCATAAAATGTATTAAAAGTATCAAATGTATTAAATGTACAAAATGTGTATAATAAGTGTAAAATAAAGGAAGTTTTTTCAAGTAAATGAAATGGATAAAATGTATAAAATGCATTTAATGTATGAAATTTCTGAAACGTATCAAATGTTTGAATTGCATCAAACACCTAAATGCTTAAAATTCATTTTTTTTTTCAAAAACATGAAATGATTAAAGTATATAAAATGTATGACAGGAATGAAATGTATCAAATGATAGAAATTCATCGAATAAATCAAATATTTGAAATGTATAAAGTGTATAAAATGTGTGTAAAACTGTAAAAGAAGGAATGTATCAAATAAATTAAATGGATCAAATACATGAGTGTAAAATTAAATATATCAAATGAATACAATGTTTGAAAATGTATAAAATGTATTAAATGTATAAAATGTAAAACATCTTTAAAATATATCTAATGTATCAAACGTATAAAAAATATCAGTGGTATAAAATGTATAAAAAGTATTACATGTATGAAATGTATAAAATAAATAAAATGTATAAAATGTATAAAATGTATAAACTGTATAAAGTGTATTTAAATATAATGTATCAACCATATAAACTGTATAAAATTTAAAAAATGTATCAAATAAATCAAATGAATAAAATGAATAAAGTATCAAAATGTATAAAAAGTATCATATGTATAAAATGAATAAAATAAATCAAATATCTCAAATGAGAACAATGATCGAAAAGAATCAAATGGATAAACTGAATTACATTGATGAAATGCATAAAATGCTTAAAATGTATAAAATGTATAAAATGTATAAAATGTATAAAATGTATAAAATGTATAAAAAGTTTCAAATGTATTAAATGTACAAAATGTGTATAATAAGTGTAGAAAAAAAAATAATTCAAATGCAGGAACCGGAGAAATGTATAAAATGAATAAAACGCATTTAATGTATGACATTTCTAAAACGTATCAAATGCATCAATTGTATCAAACACCTGAAATGCTTAAAATTACATGAAATGATGAAATGACAGGTACGAAATGTATCAAATGAAAGAAATTCATCAAATAAATCAAATGTATAAAAGTTATCAAATGTATGAAATGTATAAAATGTGTGTAAAACTGAAAATGAATGAATGTATCAAATAAATTAAATGGATCAAATGCATAAGTGTAAAATAATATATATCAAATGAATACAATGTTTAAAATGTTTAAAATGTATGATGAGTATAAAATATATTAAATGTATCAAATGTAAAACTTCTTTAAGATATATAAAATGTATTAACGTATACAAAATATCAGCTGTATAAAATGTATAAAATGTATAAAATGTATTACATGTATGAAATGGATGAAATGGATGAAATGTTTCAACTGAATAAAGTGTTTAAAATCTATAAAAAGTATAAAATGTTTAAAATGTATCAATATGTATAAAATGTATAAAATGTATAAAATGTATAAAGTGTATAAAATATACTGTATCAACTATATAAACTGTATCAAATTTAGAAAATGTATTAAAAGTATAAAATGTATAAATTGAATCAAATGAATCAAATGAATCAAATGTATAAAATGAATAAAATGCATAAAATGATTAAGTGTCTAAAAAGTATAAAATTCACGAGATGTATCAATTGAATAAAGTGTATAAAATGTATAAAAAGTATTAAATGCTTAAAATGTAAAAATTGTATAAAGTGTATATAATATAATTTATCAACTATATAAACTGTATAAACTTAAGAAAATGTATTAAAAGTATAAAATGAATAAAATGAATAAAAAGTATAAAATGAATAAAATGCATAAAATGATTCAAGTGTCTAAAAAGTCAAAAATATACGAAATGTATCAAGTTAATAAAATGGATAAAATATAACAAATGTATAAAAAGTATAAACTGTATGAAATATATAAAATGTATGAAATGAATAACATGCACTAATGCGTGAAATATAAAAACCTGGAAACTTATGAAATGTTTAAAAATGCATAAAATAAATCAAATGATCATTTCATGTATGAAATGGATAAAATGTATAAAATTAATAAACAAATGAAATGTATATAATGTATAAAAAGTATCACATGTATGAAATGGATGAAATGTATAAAATGTATAAAAGGATGAAATGTTTAAAATGTATGATATGTTTAAAATGTATCAACTGTATCGACTGTATAAACTGTATTAAATGTATAAAAAGTATAAAATGTATAAAATGTATAAGGTGTATAAAATATGATGTATCAACTATACAGACTATATACAATTTAGAAAATGTATAAAAAGTATAAGATGTATGAAATGGATAAAATGTATAAAAAAGAATAAAAGAGTATATAATGTATAAAACTGTATAAAATTTAGAAAATGTATTAAAATTATAAGATGTATGAAATGGATGAAATGGATAAAATGGATAAAATGTATAAAAATGTACAAAAATGTATAAAATGTATATAATGTATAAAATGTATCAACTCTTTAAAATGTATAAAATGAAAAAAATTATGAGATGTATGAAATGGATTAAATGTATAAAACATATCAGGTGTATGAAATGGATGAAATTTATAAAATGTTAAAATGTATGAAATGTATGAAATGTTTAAAAAGTACTAGATGTATGAAATAACTGAAATTATTTTAAAAGTATAAGATGTATAAAATGGGTGTAATGCATAAAATGTTAAAAATGTATAAAATGCATAAAACATATAAGATATATAAAATGTATGAAATGTATGAAATGTATTAAGATTAAATGCTGTATGAAATAAATATAATGTCTAAAATAAACAGAATTGAAAATACACAGGATAAATTTGAACGCACATTGTATTCTCTAGACAGTAAATTAGAGGCATTAGAGTATGACACGGATCTTTTACGCAATGATGTAGCCGGCCTAGCAATGAATGACGAAACGGAGCGTGATAGAATAGAAATGCTGGAAACTCAAATAAATATAACCGAGTCTGACAGAATTAAATGCAATTTACGTGTATTCGGCTTACCAGAAGAAGAAAACGAAAATGTGTCGTTAAATTCGGTAATTAGTACTAATATATTTAGTATATTACGCCCGGAAGACAGTATTAATGTTGATGCAATTTCCAGTGCTCGAAGAATTGGCGATAAAAGGAGTGATAAAACACGTATGGTAGTGGTGAAATTTTCGAATTTTGAAAATAAACTAAAACTTTTCGAGTACAGAGATGAGTTACGAGCTAAAGAAATACGCATTTCGAATGATTTGACTTTTATTCAGCGCCAAGAAATTAATAGACTTCGATCACAAGGCTTTATAGGTTACTACAAAAATGGTAAATTGCACAAAACTCCGAGCAAGGATCAAACATCTGGATCGAACAGAATATTTAAACGTGCTTACCGTCAGACTGAAGGGAATCGGCAATATGTAAACCAGGCTACATCAGAGGCGGAAAACATCATTGTAGACTAGGACGTCGGCCGACGCCCTACACAAACTTATTCTCAAACTGACTTGAAATTTATTACTTGGAATGTTGAAGGATTGCGTAATAAGCTTATTCAAACTGGTGTTAATGAGTTTCTTGCTTATTATGATGTTATAGGACTGCAAGAAACATGGGAATTAAGTCATGATTTTTGTGCAGAATACTTTCCAAGTTTTTCAATATTTAGTTGTAATGCTACACGTTCAACTCGGGGTGGAAGAAATATGGGTGGTCTAATTGTTTTGATCAAAAATACGATTGTAAATTTTTGCAAAAGAATTTGTCATACATTCGAATTTGGTATTCTCATTAGATTTGATAAGACGTTGTTTTCTTTGAATACAGACGTAATATATTGCAGTTTATATTTCCCTCCAGAAGGGTCTGTATTTTATACTAATAGAAATGAGAATAGAATTGGTATTCGTACTTTAGAAGAAATGCTATTAGACGAAAACCTTATTGGCCTGCCACTTATTTTGAGCGGAGATTTAAATTCTCGAACAGCGAATCTCAATGATTTCATAACACATAATGACAATGTGCCATACCTGCATTATTTAGTTGAATTCCTTGATGGGGACATAGGTTTAAATAGGAAGTCTAGCGACAGTACAACTAATAAATTTGGCCGTGCGCTTATTCATTTTTGTAAAACATATGCTTGTTATATAGTAAATGGTCGATTAGGCTCCGACCATGAAATAGGGGAGTATACTTTTATTAACCAAAATGGTTCCAGTGTTATTGACTATTTTATTGTTTCAAAACACTTAATTGATTTAATAACTGATTTTGAAGTTCTATCTCGTACAGAAAGTGACCACTTGCCATTACAGTTATGTATAAAGAGTGTTATTCATAATGTAGATATACAAAAACCTGTGACGTCTAATGAGAAAATTATTGTACTCAATGAGACGAACAAAGATCTTTTTGTGAATGCTTTATCCCAGAACGTATTGAATGGTTGTTTTGCTGATTTTGATAACCTTTTATCTGATCCACATGCAAATATCAACGATATACTGAGTGAATTCGAATCAGCAATAACCACCAGTTCTAGCAAATTTCTTCAATGTAAACGTACAAAAGGAAGACCTAAAGGGGAACCTTGGTTCGACCATGAATGCAAAACACTAAAACATATGTCAAGGGAAGCTTTGAAAACATTTAGGTTAAATCGAAGTGTAGCTACCTTAAATCAGTATCTTGAACGAAAAAAAACGTATAAGCATACTTGTAAACTGAAAAGGAAACAGTTTAATAAATCATATGTGCAAAAGTTAGATTCTTCTATACGAAACTCTAAATATTTTTGGGGTGAAATAAAAAAATTGACTTGTCCGCCGAAATCTGAACCTTCTATTACACCACAAGCTTGGTTTGAACACTTTAGCAAAGTATTTGCATCAAGTGATGGTGGCAATGCATCCGATGAGAGTAATAAAAAGTTTGATGACACTGTCACAGACGATAATTTAGATTCTATCGGCAGTATTATTTTCAATTCTCCTATAACAAATGAAGAAATTATTAACAGTATAAAGTCGATAAATATTAATAAGGCATCTACGGGAAATTTAATTCCCGAACATTTTGTTTATGGTTCGGAAATTTTGTTACCATACATGAATAGATTATTTAATAGATTATTTGATAGTGGTGAATTTCCAGATTCATGGACTTTATCTATTATTGTTCCTATACATAAAAAAGGAAGTGTGAATGTACCAGATAACTATAGAGGAATATCTATACTCGATACTCTTAGTAAAATATATATATCTGTCATAACAAAAAGGGTTACTTTTTTCACTGAGGCTTATAACAAAGTGGCTGAATCGCAAGCCGGTTTTCGGGCTGGTTATTCAACAATAGACAATGCGTTTATTCTCTACGCGATAATTAACAAATACTTATCTAGGAAGAAAAGGCCAATATATGTTGCCTTTGTAGATTTTCAGAAAGCTTTTGATTCTGTCAATAGGACTATTATGTATAACGTTTTAAAGAAACAATGTTTGAAAGGAAAACTGTACAGTTCTATTTTAGCAATTTATAACACAGTAAAAGGTGTTGTTAGAACAAAGTATGGACATACAGACACATTCTGTTGTCCAATCGGGTTACGTCAAGGATGTAGTTTGAGCCCCATACTATTTTCTCTCTTCATAAACGAATTGAATGATTTAATTTGCAATAGCGGTTTAAGAGGTATTCAACTTTTTCCTGATTTTACTGAAATATTTCTGCTAATGTTTGCGGACGATGTAGCACTTTTAGCTGATACGGTAGTTGGACTACAACGGCAACTTAATGTTTTAGATAGTTTCTGTAGTACATATAAATTATCGGTAAATGTAGCAAAAACTAAAATTGTAGTTTTCAAAAAAGGTGGCGCTGTAGCCAGACGCGAAAAATGGAAATATGGTGAACACAATATTGAGGTTGTTAATTCATTTACCTATGTAGGTGTACATTTTACAAATCGATTGTCTCCATATAAAATGTCCGAGTATACATGTGTCAAAGCTAAAAAGGTTTTAAATCAACTTTTGAATTCATTTGCACATCTTCAAGAAATACCGTATGATTCTTTTTTCAAAATATTTGATACAAAAGTCATACCTATAATGCTATATGGCTCAGAAATATGGGGATTGAATGAGACAAGCTGTTGTGAAAATGTTCATATATATGGTTGTAAACGTTATCTGAATGTAAACACGGGATCATGTAACGATGCAGTATTGGGTGACTTGGGACGTTTTCCAATGTATATAAATGCATATAAAAGTTGCATTAAATATTGGTTACATTTATTAGAATTAGGTAACAACAGATATACAAAATTATGTTATAATATGCTAGTGCACTTTGACAGAATTGGACATGAAAACTGGGTTACACTTGTTAGGAAAAATCTCTTTAGAAATGGGTTTGGATATATATGGGAAGCGCAGCACGTTGATAACCGACAATATTTTTTAAATAAATATGTTCAAAGACTTAAAGACCAGTACGTACAAATTTGGAGAAACCAGTGTTGTAGTAATGTCAAATTGTCGTATTATAAAGATTTTAAATTATTACATGGAAAAGAGAACTACGTATCTTGCATTGACATTGGTAAATTTAGAAAATGTATGGCAACTTTTAGATTTTCATCTCATAATCTCATGATAGAGCAAGGACGATACTATAACATCCCGTCTGAATATCGTTATTGTTGTTACTGTGAGTGTGTTTTAGAGGATGAGTTCCATTTTGTTTTGATATGCCCTCTATACAAAGACCTTCGGGAGAAATATATAACGGGCTACTATATTACAAACCCTTCTCGTATCAAATTTTGTAATTTAATGTCATGTACAAATGTTACAACAATTAGAAGTTTAGCCATGTATCTATATTACTCTTTTAAACGTAGGACAGAATTATTAACTAGTATATAGAAAAAATATAGTTAAGTAGATATTCGGGCTTATTATGTATTTTGTATGTAGTTCGAAAGTATTGTCCTTTATATAGACAATTTGTACAAATGCAGGGTTCACTATGGGCGTTCTTTATTATGACACTATCGCATACTATGATAATATGTAAAGATGTTTTGTTTGTATTCACATATCTCAATGTATGTTACTACTATGTACATAAGTTGTGTATGGGCCGGTGGCCTACAGATCACAAATAAACTATACTATACTAAAATGTATGAAAAAGTATTAAATACATAAAGTGTAAATTATGTATAAAATGTATAAAATGTATAAAATGTATAAAATGTATAAAATGTATACAATGTATATCATGTATAAAGTGTTTGAAAAGTACTAGATGTATACATTTGATGAAATAGATAATTATGTATAAAATGTATCTAATGTATAAAATGTTTTTAATTGTATAAAAAGAATTAGATCTCTGAAATGTATAGAATGTATGAAATGTAAAAAAACGTATAAGATGTATGAAATGGATAAAATGTATAAACTGTATAAAATGTAAAAAAAATATAAAATGTTTATACTGTACAAACTGTATGAAATGCATAAAAATACTAGATGTATGAACTGTATGAAAATATATGAAAAGTATTAAATGTATAAAAAGGGTGTAATGTATAAAATGTTAAAAATGTATTAATGGTATAAATTATTTAAAAATTATTAGATATTTGAAATAGATAAAATGTGTTAATTGTATAAAGTGTGTAAAAATTATCAGATGTATGAAATGTATAAAAACATTAGATGTATGAAATGTATAAAATGTATAAAATGTATTAAAAGTATAAAATGGATAAAATGGATAAAATGTGTAAAATGTATGAAATGTATACAATGTATCAAATGTATAAACTATAAAAAAATGTAGTACATGTGTATACTAGATGCCCATGTGCAACATGTCGAGCCTGCCAGCTGTCAAAAGGACTAACTCCTTACCAAGTAAAGATAGGTAAAAATACACCTAAATATTGGATGTAACATGCATGTTATATCACAGAAAAGTGGTCTCGATTTTTCACTACGGCCAGTAATAAAAAAGTTACAAATTAAGCTCTTCATTGTAACAACAAAGGAAAGTAATTCTAAAAACAAGGGTAGCTCTAGCCTCGCCACCAGGCTAGATGATAGCATATTTTCATTATTCAAGCAAAATATTTTCTGGCCCATATCTACTGACAGGGCTTGATCATCTAGCCTGGTGAAATCCGGCAGGCAAAAGAAATTTGATACCTGTGTTCACTTGAAACAACCGCTAACTGCCCATCAACTGACCATGGAGAAATTTGCCTAGAGGGTCATAAATAAACATTGAGTAACAAGATCTTAATCACCAGTTCCAGGTACAGATGGAAAATATTTTTCATTTGAGTTTTGTATCTTGAGAGTCGATTTCTGCAGGACTTCTATTTATTGAATAAGCAGTAAAATCTAAGATTTCAGTTTTATTTAGATGTGAAATAATGTAATATATAAGGATGATTTCTGTGTTTTTATTTAGATGTGAACTAATGTAAAAAAAAAAAAAAAAAAAAAAAAATAATATCAAACAGGGAATGCCACGTACCAAAAACGCAGCCTCCCCAAAACGAGCCCCACAGCACCCAGAAGTGCACACCACCAACACACACACACACACACACACACGCACACACACACGACACACACACACACAATCATGTACACACACACACATATACACTACCAACACACACTAGCATACAAAGCAAACACACGAGGACAAAACGAACAATTAAAGGAACACAGTGGGGCACCGCCTTGGAACGGTCAGTGGCAAAAACACCACTGGGGAGCTTAAACCGGTTTATGGTGCGCACCAAACCTCACTCTTACCCCCACCATGTTCCAAAGTCACAGGACAGTGTAAATAAAAGTAATCCCTGCTAGGTGAATCTCTAACACACGCAATGGAAACAAAAGGCATGGTATGTAAAACACAAAAATGCTCGTGAATAAATATATAAAAAGCAAACCTTGAGAACCAAAAAACGTATGTACTTATAAACCATATATATAATGTAATATATAAGGATGATTTCTGTGCTCTTATTTAGATGTGAACTAATGTAAACTATATATATAAGAATGGCATCCAGTACACCACGAAAAGAAGTGATTAGAATAAACCTGACACCTAGCACAAAGCAAAAGCGTAATTTTATGAATTAATATTTATTGAAGCGACTTTATCTGGTGCTTCGGGCTTGAAAATATTATCTGTGCTGACCCGCTACGAAGTTCCTCTATAGAAAAGTCTGATTCTTGCAAGTAGACAGCCTTCAGTCCATTCCTTGTTAAACTTTCTACTTGATGTTGCATTAAAGCAACTAGTGGTGACACAACAACAACAGTACAGCTTTCCTCCATGGTCCAAGTGCATTTTCAACAGCACTTTCCATATTTGCACTATGCAAAACACTAACAAAGTAACGATTGTACAACTTCACTATTTCCAATAAGAAAACAAATTATATGTGTACTGATGCTTTAACTAAGTAATACATAAACTCTTAGAGTTACAAAATTAAGGAGCAATAAAAGATAAGATCAATAATAAGTGATAAGGTAAGACCCAAGTGATTAGGTAATGTATATAAACCATAGACATCACGAAAACCCAGAAAGCTAAGCACCTGATCAAAGATTTCTTTTTATCGTTTGATCTTAGATCATAAAATTAGATATGGAACATTAGCACTGACCGCGAGCTGTGTTGAACAGTTTCTCTCTGCTAAGTGATTATTGCTTGACCTCAGGAAAAGGTCGATTCCCAGAATTTAGGGAAAATGAAATCCGCTTTTCACCAGTCCTTACATTTTTGGGAGCAAAGGGAGTTAATTTAGTAAGAAATAGAAAATGTAAGGACTGAATGCCAGTCTAGGGTAGCTCATGTGGGTAAACATTTGTGCCAAGTTACATCAAAATATTTCCATGCATGAAGAAGAAATGCTCCGGACAAAGATATTATTGAATTTGACCTTCAACCTCATAGTGTGACCTTGACTTTAGACTTAGGGACCTGGTTCTTGCACATGACACTCCGTGTCATGGTAGTGAACATTTGTGTCAAGTAACATAAAGATCTCTCCATGCATGAAGAAGAAATGCTCCGGACAAAGTCATTCTTGAATTATTCTTGTATCTGACCTTTAGCCTCTAAGTGTGACCTTGACCTTGGAACTAGGGACCTGGTTCTTGCGCATGACACTCTATCTCATAATAGTGAACATATATACCAAGTTACACTCAACCACTTTTCTAAGCATACACTTAAAAGAAATCATGTAGTGTATTCAATTTTTATGATATTTTGATGAATATTTCAAAAACTTAAAAAATCAAAGATTGATATTTAACATTCCGACAGAATTATAAAGATTGGTACCAAACTCTATGGTATGCAGCGCTGTAAACACAGTAACCCAAATATTTAAAAGTCGCAAAAACGTTAAAATTACCAGACTGTCATTAATACGTGCGTCAAACAGACACTCATTTATGATTCACTAATATTAAATTAGCAGACTTGTGGCAATGTTTGATCACTCAAATATTTGAAGAATATGATCTTGGGCAGACGTACAGTGTTAAAGGAATTTTGACATTTTTGACTGATTTTTATCCTAAACAACATTTCAATCGGATAAAGATTTGATGGAACATGAGTACCCTGACTTTGATTTTAACTCCCTTGTCGCTATGACGTTCTCAATAATATGTATACGGTATTTCTCATCAATCACTCATGGTCAGTTTGACGTGTGAAAACTTCAATTTGGACAAAATATAGTACTATATGGAATCAATTGACGAGGTTTGTTGGATAAATGCATTTCAAAGGAAATTCATGTAAGGTGAGAAAGATCAACTCCATCATTAAATTTAGTGTTGGGAAGTTAGTTTGATCAAGGCAGGATAGAATGCATATATGTATGGCACTGGTGTCAAAACCCGTTTTTGCAATTAAAACTGAAATGTTCTAGATAATTTGGATCCAATTTATATTTACCGTAATTTACGGTTTGTGAATTTCACATTTAGATCGGTGATGAAAACTCTGTAAGACAATGAATCACAAATCATTATCATCAACTTTATACCAAGTATTAGAAGAATGAATCACATAATTAGTTGACCAATTTTCATGAGCGTATCTTTAAAAACGAAAAAGAAAAGTTGTTGAGTGTATATTAAAATCCCTCCATGCATGAAGTAGATATGCTCAGGACAAAGTCATTCTTGAATTTGACCTTTAACCTCTAAGTGTGACCTTGACCTTAGACCTAGGGACCTGGTTCTTGCGCATGACACTCCGTCTCATGATGGTGAACATTTGTGATAAGTTATTTAAGAATCCCTTGATCAATGGATAAGTTACAGCCCGGACAAATTAAACTCGGACGGACGCACGGACGCACGCACACACGCACGCACGGACGCACGCACGCATTGAGACACGCACGCACGCACATACACCAAACCGCTATTTGGACAACTATATTGAGCTTTCGCAAGCGGATCGACAATGAATAAAATGTATAAATTAGATTAAATGGATGTAATGCATAAAATGCATAAAATGTATAAAAAGTATAAAATGAATGAAACATATGAAATTTATTAAATATATCTAATGTGTATAAAAAGTGAAAAATGAATGAAATGTGCCAAAGCAGGACTGAGTCCAGTTATTTGAATACCGAACAGTAAATCATAGACTTCCGATCGAAACAGGTAGATGGGATGGAATACAGCTTATGATAGGAAATGCTATTAGCGAAATAGCCTTGGAGCGTCACTCTGTATTGCACTGTATTTTTTTTCTAAAACCAAAGACATGACTGCCTTAGAAATATACCGATGAATGATAGAAGTCGACCTACTGAACTCTAATTCAGAATCCGTACTTACAAAAGTATGCAAATGCATCAAGGTCATAATGCGTGAATTATCAAGAGAGATACCAATGTTTCCATCTACTTCCATATTGTGATCAAACATTATCAATGTCTTTTCTATAAAAACAAATACTATTCATTGTGCTAATCCAGCAATTTGAATTTAAAAAACCTCTGCATTATTATCATTTCTTTTACTCTCGTACGAGGCAAACCTTGCAATTAATCTACAAATGAATAATACGAACCAGCTTCTAAGCAGAACTCCTTCCGAACATATAGTCCTGTGTTTCTTTTGGTGTTGTATTTTTATCATTATTTCATAGATGAGTAACTATATACTATGAATTTCATTCATAAAGCCGTACTACTTTCTTTTTAAATCCACGCAAATCGTGCTTACTGATTATATTTTAACAACCAATGTTAAAATTAATAGCAAGGGTTTTCCACAGACTACATACCTATATGTATATATTGGTCCGTGCACAGGCTTAAGAAATACAATATATTCCTCATAAAACGTACACTTGTTTTTATAGTATGTTACCTAAAACTACTTGGGTGAATAAAATAAATGTTCTGTTCTGTTATGTTCTTAAAAGTGAACAAAATTGATAAAATCATGATTTCATAGATGAGTAACTATACACTACGACAACTTTTCTAACGCTACCAGTAGCCTTTTCGCTATAGTTTTAAAACAACTCAAGATAATTAGATGGAATTTTGAGGGCAATTAAATTGATATAAAAGCCATTAATAGACACAACATTAAAAACAGAATTGTTCTACCAGTTGGAGACTTTGTAATTTATTTGATGCACCCCACGTTTTACAAATTCGCAGAGTTAGCAAATTAATGCAATGGTTAAACAAGAAAGTGAACGTCTACTGGTTTACTTTAAAGTTTTTGTAGATTGTAATCAATACAAAATTTAATATATTTAAAAAGTGGGTATATTTTTATCTTCGTTTTCATAACAATAAACAAAACATATTTAGGTTTAGGTCAGGTGAACGGGATGATATTGGTAGAATGTTCACCATTTTTGATGATAGAGTGGCAGTTGTGTGACATGCAGTTTCGCATAGCACCTCATCTTGACTGAAACGCAAGTACGTATTATCCCGTAAATGAGGAATGCAAATTGGATTTAAAATACTTTCAAGATTTCAGGATTAAGGTCATTAGTTTTGACACCAGCAGGTTTTGTGTTCACCAATATCCCCTAAACCAAATTCTAAAAGAATCCCCCCAAAATGAGGTATCACCAAATTGTCGCGCCACGAAGTTTACCAACAAGGTATAAATGATAAATACAATTTTTCTCTTTATCGCAAAAATGATGATTGATTTAGTTCATTGATACTCAAAATGATAGTTTTGATAATTTGAAAAAAATATAAAAAATACGCGTTTTTACAATTTTCAATAATTGGCAAAATTTGCGAATTTGAAAAATAGGGGTTTTATCAAATTATTTATAAAATCTTTAACTTACAGAATATTTTTGCGTGAAAACTAGTTCATTAATTCCTGACCTTGGTCTCTTTCGATAGGAGTTCCTTCCTTGTTTTGTCAAATGTGTTAATAATTTTCAACAATGGTGGTATACTGATATTTGGGGTTTCATTGCAACAAGAGTTGTAAACGACATTTAGAACTAAAGCACGTGATGTGCTGTCGTATTTAAGTTTATAGACTATATATGTGAGAAACCTTTGCTGTATTTTTTCATGAGTCATTGAATTAAATGACTACATGCCAGTTTACAACTAATAGCTCCTTGCGAGAAAAGAAAACGAAATAACCAAAGTCCAAATTAGGTACTTCTGTGCAATGCGAACGTTTAACAATGTTCTCTTTATTTGTCCGTTTGAAATATTTCAAAACTACAGACTGAACCGGCGGCATTTCACATAAAGAACAATAATGTATCAAGCGTAAGTATATTAACAATGTAATAAGAATCAAGCTTGTTTCATATACCTACCGTCTGATTACTAAAACAACGCATTCACCATTCAATCGTGCTTAAGCTATCAAACTCACGGTGACCTTTAGTCGAGAGCCCCAAAACCTTAAATCTATTGAGTTATTATTCAGTAGATCTTTGGTTATTTAGCTGCAAAATAAAAGAAGACATACAATAGTTTCGCCTAAACAACTTTTAATAATAAAGATTCGAGGCTAAGTAGCCACTGAAAGGCCCAAGGCTATGAGGGTACTACAACTACTTAAACTAGTTAAAATGGTTTATCACTGAAATGTAGACACACACTGTGAAGGTCATATGACCTAACATATCGCTACATCTTATTTAAATTTATAAAAGAATCATTTGTTTAAAGATACGACCAATAATCCCTGAGGAGTATATTTTCTTTTAATTCAATATAAAGATAAATAGAAAAAAAAATGACACACGCAATCTTCCTTTGTCGAAAAAAAAACAGACAGGCTTTGTATATGATGATCACCGAGAGAAGTCAGCTTTAAAGCTAATGTAGTATGTACAAAAGGGTGGACGTGCCAATACATGACATAAACGGCCTAAATAGCGCACACTGATCATGTATACAGGTATGCTTAAAGTGATTCTGAGAAAAATGTACATATTATTTTACTCTAAGGTATAATATTCAAAGAAATTGTCAGGCATCTTTGTACATCTGTTTTTCAAGAAGGGTCAACTCTTTAAACAAACCCAATTTATTATACTTGTTTTTCTGTTTAAAGCAACTCTTTAAATCAAATTTTCGGCAATACTGCCTTTATTAAGAAATTCCAGCCAAAAATATCCCAGCTCAACTAAACTTGGTATTAACAACTCGTGTGAAATTTCATTGATATTATGTCAGTGGTTGTTGAGAAATAACTGGCCCCAAAATGAATACAATTTATATGAAATATGATAAAGCTGACTATTTGTACAACGAAGCTTTGGATTAATCATTCCTTCAAATTCTGACCATTTGTAGCTACACATATTTCGAACAAACATCTCAATGTACAATACATTTATGGACAAATTAAAGGGCAATAACTCAGTGAAATACTAGCAAGGTATGACATAAAAGTATACGCAATTAGGGTCGTAAATAATCACTTCGGTGAATTTACATTACATTCCTACCCATTGCTGCTGAGAATAATACGGACAAACATCTCTTTGAACACTATATGTATGAAAACATCAACGGGTCAGTAACTCAACAAACTGGCCAGGGGAATGCACGACTTTACTTGATACTAAATACTTCTGAGAGGTTTCACTGAACTGCCCCAGGTATTGCCGGGAAATAACTTGGACATACACCATATGTATAAACAAATTAAAGGCAGTCACTAAATCTAAAATCACCGTCTCACTCACAAAATGACAAATTGTGCATAACTAAGCATGGTACTAAACACTTGTTTGACTTACTGAATTCAGATTTGTGATTGGCGAGAAATAACCGAAACAAGTTTAGTTTATAGTCTTGGCGATTTCACCATGTAGTTTTCAAAATCTGCATTTTTCATCCGTTCGAGGGTCTGAAGCTGATAGAATGAATTTATAAAAAATCCCTAATGAAATAATGTCTTAATATATTGAAATGCCACGTAATATAAGATCACCTGGTTTCGGTGTCCATTTAGAATGTGCGTTGTCCAAATGAACCTCTTTATCAACACGTCATGAGCTTATAAGTTTGATATCTCTAACACGTTATGATCAGCTAAACTAGACAGGGCACACTTTATTCATTGAACTTGGTCTTCACATTTTTAGCAGCCATCGCTAAAATGTGTCACTATTTTACAGGTTTTATCAATATTTCGGCTAAGATCATTAACATGATGTGAGATCGCCCTAGGTACTCTTGAGTTTTTATCTAATCCGTGAAACGTCCGAGAGTTAGCTAATAGGCATTGAGCACTCTTCACTCGAATATTTTTATGATCGATCATCATTAAACCTAACAATTTCGTTAACAGACTTCATACCAAACCAGGTCGCCCAATCTATTCTTGAAATATGCCATTGAACATAATTTTTATAAAGTTGCACATAATAAGGACTTAACAGCAGAACAAAAAGACATGTCCAACAGGTGAAACAGATAATCTTTATGACGTCATGATGTCCATACGATGGCTTTTAAATTATTCGTTCATTGGGAAAAGGTAAGCAAAATATATATAACACGACTAATCTTTTGATTTAACAAATGAACATCAAATTGGCGTTTTTAAACAATAACATTGTATGTCGTAACCGCCGTGTTATGTGGATATTGAGATACTGTCTGACAAATATACGACAGTAGACAATAGGAATCAAGAGCAGACTAAGTAAGTGACAGACATGCAAGTAACATAATATAGTGTTCCACATTGTTTTGTCTATTTTGATATGAATATAACATAACAAAATGATTCTGTCATTTGTTTACCACGAATACCATGATTGTTTATTACATTTAAAAAGAAGGAGAAGAAGTAGAAACAAATAAGATGATGATAAAGATTATGATCATGATGGGGATGATTAATTAGGCTTAAATTTAGAGGACTGCAAATTGAACTTAACTCATGAAGAAATGGTTTACCCGTGTACTTATACGAACTCAGATTAATATGCAAATACTCGCGATGTAGTCACTAGCAGCTGTACTTAAGGAATGTCTTCTAAAATGATTTTTATGGTATATATTTGTAAGTATGAAATAGTTGTAAAGAATTAAATCTCAATATAAATCATAAGTTTGAAAGATTTATAAATATATATAACATACCTCTAGACAACCATTCTTAATTATAGCACATGAAGGTATTGTCAACAAAAATCTCAAAGAACAAATTAGAAAACGATAAAAGCGAAGTAACCAAAAGGTATTACAAATCTCCTTTCTGTATATCCTGTATTTTGAATTAGATATTAACCCATGAATGACACCCCTCATACTATACAGGCTGTAAGGTGCTGGATAAATTTGTTTGTGGGATTAAACTGAGCATATAGTTACTCATGAGTTAAATGAAATTGTACCTAGATTTCAATTCATCAAAAAAGTCCGCACAATACCTACAAGTAAGGATGGCAAACTATATTCGGTAAGTCATTATAGAACATATAGCGGTATATTCCATTTTGTTGGCACGAGTACTATAATTTGCTAAATTTTACATATACAAATAACAAATTATTTCTTTCACATCGGTAACGCATGTTCATGTTATCTAATAGCAATATTGTCGAAGTATTTTAGTTTGTGCTATCACGAGTCAAAGTGACTGCTTGATACCACTGACGACAATCTTAACTTCTTATAATTTGAGAAATGAAACTATCCCAGTCATCCTTTACAATTGCAGGAGCACTTTTCATATTGGTTCTGGACTCCTGGAAACGTATTCTCTGTAAATAAAAGAAGTGAGCTTGTCTGAAAATTGATTTGTTGAAAAGAAAATTAGATAGCAACATAGAACATAGCAGAAATCAGCCACAGTTCATCAGTACGTAATTTACAAATGGATGGTTTTACATTTTTGTTTAGAAGTCTTTAAATTTCAGTTGTGCCTGATGAATTGTATGAAACGGGTAGCACAGTTAATTTTATTAATTAAATCTTTATTGTAAAGCCATATAAAGTCATTTTTATTTAACTAATTGTATATATTGATTTTTCCGGCATTTTAAGGGTTTTAAACCTAAAGACTATATATATATACGTGAAAAATACAAAAAAATGTGCCGGAAAAAAGTTAAATGTGTGAAAAGATAAAAACGCACAGTCCATGAGATAATTAAATTATTATTTGCCAACATGGACTGAGTGTTTTTATCTTTTCATATATATATATATATATATACATATATATATTATTCATCCGGGGCTTCAGAGTATTACGTGGCAACAATATGTATATGAATTGGTTGACATGGGTCCATTTTGGATTATATGAACACTGACAAGAACTGAAGCATTACTTAAATATTATCCAAGATGTATCAATTTATTTACAAAGTAAATCAGTAACACCAATATACGAGCGATATTCGAAATGTATTCTGTATTGTGTTTTGAAACCTTAAGAACTGATCGAAGCGTGAAGTTTTTCATATCATGCCATCAAAGTACTCGTCCATGGATCAATTTCCGGAAAGCGTCACGGAAGGCTGACTATTGGTATACAACGAAAGTACCGATGAACAGCAAAACCGAGAGCTTGTCGCGATAGATATCTACGACCAGAAAAGAAAATGTTCAATTTTGGAAAAAGATAAAAGTTGCATGATGCAAGGTCTTGGGAATAAGGATGAAGTGGTAGAACATTAGTTTTCTTCGAAAATTGTGTTACTATACTAGAGGTGTGCTCATGAGCATTGTCATGCAATGGTCGAACATGTTATAAACCTGTGACTGGACGACGTTTCTCGCATTACTTTTTTTATCTTCTTTTCAATACAATATCACTGTAGTACCTTCCATGAACACTTCGGCCCCTTTTTACTTGTTCCTGTACTGCCTTTTTTTAAAAAGAAAAGATAACGGCAAACAAAATCTTTTCATTAATAATGCGATTTACAGTTATTACCCATATGTTGTTTCCAACCTTTCTCACTGGTTCAAAATAGTGTACCAAGGTTTCCTTACCAGAGAATCACTTGAAAACTGCTTTTCGTCATATTTTGGAAAGCGGTTTCAACTTTTTAAGTCGACAGTCAATACGCGGGACCCTTACCAATCATAATTCTGCCTTACTTTCAAGATTGTCATTTGAATGAAAAAGAGCTTTTGATAGTGGAACTCAAACAATGGGTACTATATCACGCGCTGTATATATTAGCATCATTTTGAAAACTTTCTCTTATCATGACACCTGGGGTTTCGATTTACCCCATCCGGCAGGTCAGTTGATTTTACATTGGCATACAGAAGATAATAATGTTGAATTTTTGTCTCTGAAATCACACTGATCAGAGCGTCCAAGCATATTCCAAGCGTCACGTTGTCTTCTAGACCCCCAGCAAGATTCCCGGCAGGTAAATTGATCTTACATTGGAAAAACTTAAATAGATATTTGGAGTGTAACAATGCTTTGCCTAAGGGTATTCATCTGATTTTATAGAGAAAACATTTTTAAAAATCCCCCCTGTAACCTCAAGACCTAAACGTTAGATATTTTACATATAGCATCATGAAGTAAATCCCTAGTTGAAATCAGGACTCACGGATCAGAATTTTTCCGTCCGGGAGACACATAATTTTACATAGGCTTATATAGGGAAAACTTGTGTTTAAAACCACAAGGCCAAGAGCATAGATATCTGGAATACAGCATTGTGTAGAAAACCTATCCCAAGACCGTTCAAAATAGGACCTTAAGTTAAGAATTGACCCGAGATCACTTTATTTTACAAACGTGTATAAAGGGAAAACTGTCTCAGCTTAGATATTTATAGCCAATGGTAGCAAGGTGAGCGACGTAAGGCCACCATTATCCTGTTTGTCAGTGAAGCGTTTAAACATTACATACGTAAGAGTTTCAACATTACTTGTACTACAAATACATACGCACTTTCTGGTACATAATTATATAAAATCTCGGACAAAAATATTTTTTACTCTACAACTTAACTACAGCAGTATTTCAAAAGAAATTTAATCACACATATATTATTTCTTTAGCAACTGAATATCTCCTTTTCTTCTTCATGCTCATACTCTGGGCCACTACTGATTTGTTCGTCGTTCATTTAAGTGTCATTACATTGAGTGGGCATCACTCACAATCAGATGGACAAAGGTAGTTGGTCACCCTCAAACCGAATTACTTAGTACGAGCCTTTTATACCTCACAGTGTTGTAGACAACTAATACAACTGAACCGAGCAGGCAACAGCGGACGTGATTAACATCTATCTGATCAGATATGCCATACAGCCGCAACATAAATGACTGCATACTTGAAGTGAACGGAGTTGATTTATAAGCAGTATCAAGATTTCTGTATCTTTGCTGCTCTCTGCACAATTCATGTTGCTGTTGTTTTCATTCAAATAAAATTTTGAAAATATAAAACCCCCTTAAAAGCCAAATAAGCCAGCAACCGCAGAGGCTACTTGTTAACTTTACTTCTTTAATTATAATGATGTACAATAGAAAATTATAAAGAGACTTGTACTAGTTGGTTGTTTACTACCGGAGCTTGAAGCAAAAATCGGATAGTAAATTAACAAATGGAGCCAGGAGAGACAAAAAATATTAGCCATTCAGCAGGGTGCTAATGGCCGCCAGTTCGGTCTACTACTGTTGAAAAAGCACAGTCATTAATGTAATTATTTGAATCATTTGTATTATAAAATGGATAGAATGCCAAAATTAGTCTTTAACTATATGAATGTTGCTGTAGATCATGCCTTCGTAAAAATATAAATTTTATTAAAATTTTGTGGAATTTTGGTGAGAAATTCTTTTTAATTGTTTCAGAAGGAAATTTTAATTTTAATCTGTTAATCTGTTTTATTTTTACTTATGAATAATAAAAGAAGTAAGTGTAGATCATGATCTGCATGATCGGCGATTCGGTTCTCGGACAGATGCTGGTGAACCACTACTCCTGATCCTTGTGACTAACCAGTACTTTTCACATCGTCGTTGTTGTGTGTGATTGGGTTTTTCGTGCCTGATTAAGATTGTTCTTAATGTAGTTATTCTTATATCATATCTTTAATGTTCCGAAAATATAATTGCGAAAGTGTGCTTTTTAAGATTAACATTGCTGTTCGTACTACATGACCAGACCTACTTGTTGGTTTTGGGTGACCTACTGCGACTTTTAGTGCGCACGAACCGGATGGAGTTATAACAGGTGCGCGTTTGTCTTTTTGGATCCGGCTGTTATTTGACAGTAGATTACTGGTTCCATTTGGACATAATCAGTGTTTTATGCATTTTCTGCAATGTCTGGGGAATCTAGTTATAGGATCAATCACTGTTTTTGGTTAGTTATGACTCTTTATATGGGCATTAAGTATGCGTTTTCTTGTTTAAGCAGTCATTAATTGTGATTATTTCTATTTTCTACGTTTTTTCCAGTCATTGTCCTGGTGATTATTTTGGACATTTATTAGTTGTATGTTTTTTTTTGTAATCACCAGGGGTTTGTTTATGCGTGGGTTATAGTGATATGTTGCCACAGACACTATTTTTTCCTACGTAGGTATCAAATTTCTTACTCAGACACTAGAACCGCTGAAAAGTAAAAAATTGTTAATTTCATATATTTCTATGAATTGATTATCTAATCTACTGAGCTTCCGTCACATGTCAAGTTGTACAGATGAAGTTGTTGTAAATATATAGTGCTTTTATATGTTTTTTATATTTTATATAGAAAAAAAAGGATTTTTTGCCGATTTTGTTTAAATAAAGCTTTTTTCCTACGGCTTTTGGTGTTATATCTTTGACGCTTGTTTTTCTAAATATAATTTGGTCGAAATATATACTGTCATTGTCTTGTATCATTTATAAATTGATTTTTATGCCCGAACATTTTGGAAAATCGCGGGATAAAGTCTCTGTAACAAATTTGTCTAATTTTTTCAATCTTTACAATTTTCAGTTCAGATCTTTTCTAAATCGTGCTTAATAATTATAGCTAGGGTGTTGGGTAACCCTTATCTAGTTCTAAAGTATTTACCTATAAACTTTTCCTGTTTTCCGGAGGTATATGAAATCAGTAATTAGATATGTGTTTTGCCGAAAAGATTCACCTGAGGTTGGGGGTTAGTGTCCTTGACCTTTCTGTTCCGGAGGCTCCTTCATTTTAACGTATATACATGTATAATAAAGTATACTAAACTACTTAAAGGCATATTACAGGATACCCCTGGTTTATTGGGTGTGTATTAGGGGTTTCTTAGTGTGACGATCGCGATTTGATTTGATTTGATTTGATTTGATGAGATCGCGACAGTTTAATTCTTGGCTATATATCAAATACTTTTATATTTTAATGTTGTTTGATTAAATGTCATAAACAATTACTTTTTTAATACAAAAACATACAAAAGGATTATTTTGAGCAATTATATCACTATGACATATTTCATACATATAACTATAGCAATAAAATCAGTATATCAAGAAAATTTATTACCTCCCTTTAAAAGCACCCAAAAAGTCAGTGTTTAGCAAAGGTTGACTTTTAAACTGTGTTCAATGCGTTTAGAAGGATACATTTTTGTTACATATTATTTGTAAGTGTTTTACTAAGCACAATTTGTCCAGTAAAAGTTTCATTTGGCTATCTGTATTACGTCAGTGGCAATAAACACATGGCCTCCCCTCCAACACCAACCTCCCATCCGAGACAAAAGCTCGTTTTTCTCACTAAAAAGGCTAGTGACCTATCATTTTTAAATTAGTTTTCAATGAAGTGATGTTTGAACAATTGTTCTGCAAAAAATTAAGAAATTCTCATTGCTTGAACATTAAGAAAAAAAAACTTTGACAAATGACTACAAATTTTACATAATTTTTTACAGAAACTAGTTTTTCTTTATGTTTTTTTTTCAGTTTGAATACATTTTGAAATCTCAATCCATGTAGTTTCGTGAAATAGGATCAATTGCTTTACATTTTAAATAAAAAACAATGGTGAGTTGCCAAATTTAGATTTATTATTGATAAACATGAGATAGGGGTCATGTTCACTGATTTCGGGGTATACTACAAGTGTCAATTACTTCTAAATAAGGCTGGTGACCTACCTTTTTTATTTTATATTCTGACTTAGCAGGTATTACCCTAACAACAAACGAAATTTCATACAATTCTCATTGCTTGAAAAAATGATGAAACTGTAGCGATCGTCTTTAAAATGTTGTTGCAAATAGATTATTTTAGACATAATTAGGGTTCTAGAGACGAAATCGTGGTCAACTATTTTGTATGCTCAGTGCAAAAACAGATTTTGATAACAAAACACAATATTACAAACAACGCAAAGGTTTCACGCCGCCTTGGTTTATTAATTTAACAATATTAAGTTATGTTAAAAACATGTACATTTTATTCTGAAACGTAATATGACTGAATTAAAACAGATGACTTTTTCATAGAAACAAAAATAATATCAAACAGGGAATGCCACGTACCAAAAACGCAGCCTCCCTATTAGAGTTGTATTTAATGTAACCTGTGATCTTCGCACCATATATTAAAGTCATTTTCTAGCAAAGGTGGACTTTACAACTGTGTTAAATGCTTTCAGAAGGATACTTTTTTGTTACATATTACTTGCAAGTGTTCCATTTTACACAATTTGTCCAGTTAAAGTTTCATTTAGCTATCTGTATTACGTCAGTGGCAATAAACACATGGCCTCCCCTCCAACAACACCCTCCCACCCGAGGAAACAGTTCATTTTTCTCAATAAAAAGGCTGGTTATCTGTCATTTTTAAAGTAGTTCTCAATAAAGTGATGTTTGAACAATTCTACTGCAAAAAATTAAGAAATTCTCAATGCTTGAACATTAAGAAAAAAAACTTTGAAAAATGACTACAAATTTTACATATTTTTTACAGAAACTAGTTTCTCTTTATGTTTTTTTTTTCAGTTTGAATACATTTTGAAATCTCAATTCATGTAGTTTCATACAATAGGATCAATTGCTTAACATTTTAAATAAAAATCAATGGTGAGTTGCCAAATTTAGAGATTTATTGTTGATAAACATGAGATATGGGTCATGTTCACTGCTTTCGGGGGTAAACTACAAAAAGTGTCCGTTACTTCTAAATAAGGCTGGTGACCTACCTTTTTATTTTATATTCTGACTAAGCAGGTATTACCCTAACAACAAACGAAATTTTATTAAAATTCTCATTGCTTGAAAAAAATGATGAAACTGTAGCGATCGTCTTTAAGACTCTTTATAATAATTACAAATAAGTTTATGAAGAGTTGACACTAGCAAACATATTCTGTATTTGTACTAGCGACTCCCTAACCGAAATGATGGGTACAGTGTTTTTACCAAATGTTTTTAAGTATCCGAGTATTACAGTTTGCGGGTTATGGTTAGAAAAGTTAGATTAAGTTTAACGAGAGAAAACGACAACATACAACGGTAAAAGCATTCGAACGGTAAGACGATGGGTACATCAAGGTACTGTTTGCCCGGATTAGGTTAGTAAGTCTACTGAACTGAAATACAGAAAGTATTATGAATTTACGGAAACAACTACGGTTCGGTAGTATCCGTAAATAACGGACAGGACCATAAATCATTGATTATCGATTGTACTTGAATACTGCCTAAGGGAGATATTGAACTTGCTGCGAAACTTATGTTTTAATTTTTACCATTTCTACCATTATCATTCACATTACTTGCAATGATTGATAATAATAATAATAATGATGATGATGATGATGATGATGATGATGATGATAATAATAGTAAAAATAATAATAATAATAATAATAATAATAATGTTTTAACTAGAGAGCACTATTTCATTAAAGTTACATGTTCAGTCGTTAATGAATTTAATGTAAATAACAGATGCTGGAAATATAATTCGTTGGAAGTAATTGTTGACGATAGTCACATAATAATCCAAAAGCTACAAAATTCGTTAATGTTGACATAATAATGCTTTTTATATTCGGCTGATCCCTATACACGTGCGTAATGTTTGCACGTGATAATTTAAAAAAAAAATTGTAAACCTACTTTTTTCAAGTACAGACGCACACGGCAAGTCTGATGCAACAATATTGTGTGCTTTAAAAACGTTATGGGCGGACCTACATGTCCCCGGTAAATAGTACGTCAACTGTTTTTTTGAGATGTTAAATTCCAAATCAGTTATTCCTGATCTGATGAAGACTAACATTAGATTTCGGTAGGCTTTTTACATTTGAGAAATAGAACAGTTTCCTTTTCAGAATATCAAATAGATTTTACATACTCTAGTAAACGCTTGATGTTGAATGCCTTAAAAAGTATGTGATTTTTCATTTTCAAACCATATTTTCCTTCAAAATATCAGCTGGTTGTAACATTATCAACATTACTTGAAAATATATTTAACATTTTAGAAGAAATAAGAATTTATTGTGAATTGTTTTTTTTCCATTTCTACAGTAGAATTTTACAGATGTTGTCAATTAATACTCTGCGCACAGATCAAGCCTTGCGTGTTTTTTTTTTCTCTTTTTATTAATGTAATAATCAGTTTATTTCTTAGGGAAGAAATGAAAGACATAAGATACGGGTAAGAAGACTACCTGGTTTTTACCTGTGTATTTTGAAAACTAGCTATCTCTATGTTGACACCTATAAAATGACACCAATTTCAGCGGGCGAATTCTTGCCTTTCACTCGAGACAAAGAGAAATTGTAAACACAATATAAAGTACCCGTGCACATTAAAATACATTCATATTGAATCTTTTATGTCTTTCAAAAGCTAAATAATATTACTGAAATTGATACTGAAAATTTCATAAATCTTCTGAATCCGGATTCAATGGAAGGTTTTGCCTTTTTAAGAACAAAAGAAAAGAAGGATTCTAAAACAAAAAAAACAAAAATAATATCAAACAACTTTTTAAAGATCATGATAAATGTTACGTAATGTCCGCCCATAAAACTTATCGATGACCTGAAGCAGTAACATCAATCATTCGGAAGTGTTCGGCCAGCATTACGGAAGCAACCGTGCTCCGACCGTAAAATTAAAATTACATGCCTGTTAAACAAAACCTTAAAAAAAGACCGTCCTCATCTTTCTTTATCTTTATATAAAATATATCACTAAAATGTAGAATGACTGTTTAATTCAATCCCTTTTGTGATTCTAAAATTAGGTTTATAGAAGATTTATGTACATATAACTGCAAATATTTCTCTTACAATTGTCACAATTTGGGCGTTTTACTATATATTATGTAGTAATTCATTTCTCTAGTTCCATGTCTCATACCGACCAGGGCATTGCACCTTGAAAAACCTGGATTGAACCCAGTACCGACTTTGTTTTATTTTGAGCGGCGCTGTTATCATTTAATAAAAAATGCGAGGATTTGCTTACATGTTATCAAGAACTGTGAATTCTAAAATTCAGCTTATGTTAAATATTGACCTTAGATATTATTCAATATACTGCATATGTTGAAATATTTTTATCTTAAGTTTGTGCCCAGTGTCTACGTTTTCATAATACTTAATCATCTTGGTAGTGTTGTGTGATGTTGTGCATCAATATTGAATTTCGTTTCACATTTAATATTATAATTTTACTTTTTTGTGATATTTTGTGATATTTTTTTATTATTAGATTTAACATTATTATTATAAATAGAGTGTATGCTTTATACACATGCTGAATAACGAGGGGTTCCCGATTCGATGTAAACGGATGTAGGGGCAATAAAATTGCGTAATCATTATGTAATTTTATGGCACGCGACTTCTATAATCTGTGAGATATTGGCCCCTCGTCTAATTTACATAAGTAATTGTGATTGGACGGAAGCCCCCCAAGCGTTCAAAATTGAAGATTCGTTACTAAAATATTAAGTTTCTTTACATGTAACAAGAGTATTGAACAAGCAACCTTTATGAATGAGCATTTATTATAATAACATGAAGTATGATGAGTCACAATTATCTTCAAAGAATGAATCTAATACTGTGGAAACACAATTCCGAGTTGCATTCACTATATACACACCTGCATCAATCGGTGAAATATGAAAATAAACGGTGTATCTTGCCGCATGTGTGAACTTGCATGCTTAGGTTTAAACATACAGATTTTTATACTGTGTTGAGATTTTTCATAAAATGTACGGTTTTCATTTAAAGTGATTTCTTAAATCTTCAAGTTTGTTTGTAAACAGGTAAACTGTGTATTATGCGCCGGTTGTGCCCAATACCGAAACTAATAGCCTGACCAAGCTAAAACATGACGACAAGAATTATTTTTTTCTAGGAAAAGGCGCATGCTATTCTTTTTACAGAAGCTTTATTCCATCATGTTTACCTGCGTACACTTCCTGTCTGATTGAAGTTACGCACAACTCTGTGTACAGTTTGCCTGCTGATGTTGATTCCATGTTGATTTAATAAGGTCCGCTATATACGCAACGTTGTATGACCAGACAGGTGATAATCCACTAATATGTTTTATATCAACTGGCAATTTACCACCTCTTTTCCACTTCATTTTTTTCTTTCCCGTTAAAATAGCGCTTAACGTTGTCACTGGTTAACGGATTTTAAACAAAAAAATTATAGCAAGCAAAGTCAGCCAATCAGATCACAGAACCGCTAAAACCAATTGAAACGGTTCTCTTACCGGTCCTTTGCGGTCATCGGTCCGGTGAACAGTTATGGACCGATATGACCGAACTGGAACGCAAACGCAAACGAACCGCAAACCGGAACGCAAAAATGGTAAAAATTACCGTTGGCAGTACTGTAAGAGGATGAGGGGTCAGAGGGTGAGGGGTATGGGTTCAGAATACGAGGGGGTAAGGGATCCGCAGGACGAGAGGGCAAAGGGATAATAGGGTAATTCTGTAAGGGGTAACGTGCGTGAAAGGATAACGTGGGTAATAGGATGAGGGGGTAAACGGTCAAACCATGACGGGTTAAATGTAGAAATGGTATGGTGTAACAGGTTAAACGGTAAGAAGAGGTAGCAAGGCAAGAGTAAAATATTTGAGAGGGTAGTGGTAACAGATAAAGGAGTAACATGATGAAAAGATGTAAAAGAAAAACAACATTATTATCACATTCAGTTCCTCTGTATGAAGAAAACTATTAATGATCGATCAGCAATGCCACACTTCCTGCATGCCATTTGGTACATTTCGTACTGTGTCCTTACAGAAAACGTACTATGATTCTCCTTGATATCTGCCAATATTCCCTGCTCTGCTGATCTCCATTTCGTGCGGGCATTGCCTGACATATGCCGTCAATATTCATTATTGAAACTTGAAATGGACAGAATACATATGCATCTTAAAATGCACGAGTCTGCACCGAAAAGTATACACAACGTTATTGTCCACATATGTTCACTTTTCCATGCACATAAATATATATTGAGTGGCAGGTACCGGTGTTCTGTATAAGTATTTCATAAATAGTTTGTGTTGCCTACAGTAGTTTGAAACCAGGTGCACATTATAAGGTCCAGAAACATAAAATATAAAAATTTGAAATATCGTGCTATGTAATCATCTATTTCTTTAAAATAAATTATTATCAGTGATCGTCAATCAAATTTAAATAAGCCGCATTTTGAGGGTCGTTTCTGTTATCTTTGGTGATGTAAAATTACGTAATGTCGATGTGCTAAGCAGCCGGGGTGTCAAACATGACAAGAAATAAGTTACTTAAAATAACACTGATAAAAATGTGACACTTCGGCTTCAAAGTGTTTCATTAAATCTGGAAATATAGCAAAGTTTTGATTTTTATCATCTGTAATTCGCGAACTGCTAGATGTTACTATTAGTCAGGTACTCGACCTTATCTATACGTGTACATTTCTATTAAGCATCCAGTTATGGCGAAAAGAAATTCTGAAAAGGAGACATTAAGTGCAAAAACAATAAAAATGACGACGGATAGAATTTCTCAATAATCTATTAAAAAGGGTCGTAAATTGTCATTTTCATGTTTCGGTTCATCCTCATGTTCGTGCAGTCGTTTACGCTTTAGTAGACGCAACAATCTAAATGGTTTTTTCATCAACTCAACATACAGAACGTGTTATACTTGTATAATACTGATTAACTTGAAGTGATCTGGAAAAAAAATGAACTAAAAGCCACGTCCTGACCGAGAATATCAGCATAGTATTACTCAATTATATATCCGGTTTAGGGTAAAATGTATATAACTTTATTATAAATATTTAGTAAATCATAAAAGTGATTTCTGACGACCTACAAAACAATATTAAAAAAATGTAACTTAACCGGATAAAACTGGATTTAACTGTACAGTGGTGCACATAATTATAACGCCCGTGCTATATGTCGAATCGCGTGCCTATTTTTGCAGCCAGTCGGGGAGCGCGTGGTATTTCTTTCAAGCTTTCAAGCAGTCTTTCATTTAGGCGTAAACTGAATGAAGTCGTTCAAAGAGGAAAATTCTTTCTATCATTTCGAAAAGGGTAAAAGGACAAAACTCATAATGTACGTTAAGCTTTATTATGTTCAGAATGTTCTGCCTGCTGTTTACGAAGTACTATTAGAACTTACTACTTAACGGCATTTAATGAAATTTGTACATTAGCTTAAACTGCATTTTAAAGTTTATTAAATGCTTGCAGCCATAAAACTACTAAGGATTCAATACTATAGATCCTTAGTTTCTAAGTTTCACTCGATACGCTTAGGATATCTTCGGTGTACAGCTTAAACCGTTTCCACATGTGTTCTTGCTTTGATACGGGGGCTGTAGGTTCATATCCAAGTACTGGCAATGTTTGTGTAATTGAATTACATGTTCATTTTTATCAGACAATGTAGACTTTAGTTGTTGATATATCATAATTTGACTCATTTAAAATTCAGTATATATAGATAATGTATTCATTTTTGTATGCACAGCTCAACTCTGCCTGACAAACTGTTAAACATTGCGAAATATTGGCAGTATTTACAATCAAAGATGACTTTGAACTTTAACCAGCATTACAGGTGTTTTATTACAGGTCCGTTTATCTTCCCGTATATGTCCAGTATACATGTCCGTTTATCCTTCCTTATATGTCCAGTATACAGGATGAGAATCAAGTCCGTACACACTAAATACAGGCCTGTATTCCTGTTCCCTAAATATGGTAAATACGTCCATGCATATTTACCGTTTTCTACGAAAATGCAGGTCCGTCTATCCCACTTTATATGGTTGAACAATACGAGCGTATAATTAACTAGTCCGTATTCCTGGTCCATATACATTTTTGTATCTCTATTGTACGTGAAGTTCACGTCGTATATCTTGCATGTACAAGTCCGTATTTCTGTCCAATATATTCTAGCTATACAAGGAGCATACGACCTGCGTATATTGAAAAAATGCAGACAATATACTGGATATCGATTATAATACAAAACATACTAGCTTATCTATTAAGCAACGTTCAAACAGCAAAAATATAACACTTTGTTTTTAAGATACGACCTACAAAAATGTCCGTATATTTGAAATGTTCTCCCGAATATAAACTTTTTTTTTCGGAGTGAAACGGTCACCGTGGACGGACACCCTGATTAAAGTGACGGTGATTCTTGGTGACCTTTAGATGACCGAGTTCGCGGAGACACGATGGCTCGACGTAGCGTTGATCAGTGACAATTGGGAAAAACACCTTTGGTGTGTCAAATCAATTCCTCCGACACATCGCTAGTTTATTTGATCCTGTTTTTTTGCTGACTGTCGGGAAGAGCTCTTAGGCTTTTATTTTTAGGACAACAATATTTTTCAAGTAGACGGGCTAATAATTTTGCATTTAAAGAAGATTAATGTGGAGGCATGAAATAAAACAATACGCGTTTCAATTACGGTTTCAAAGCAAAATACACGATTCATTTCGAACACCACTTGTATTTAATTCATTTTTCAAGTAAGAAGGGCTGAGATATTACCGAGGGGGCCTTGGTGGCGACGGGAAATACCTTCCCCCTTGTTTACTGTATCTTTTTTAAATTTTTGTTTATGAAGGATATTTTTGAAATCCCTTGCTTCATTTGTAGTATCATGTTAAGTTATTTTCAGTTTCTTTAATTCAGTTTATTTATTCTTTCACGTAGGAATGGTATGTATCATTGTACAACGCTGCATTTGACTTAAGCTGTAATATTCGAACTAAATGTTTACACTGTCGTACTCCCGCACACTTGAATGTTTGATTTTATGTATTTCAAAGTCTTAGATATTTCAAGTGATATAATTTTGACACAAATTTCAAGTATGTCATTAATTAAAGGATGCGTCTGTCTATAAATTGTTCTAACTCGTCGTAATTATCTCCATTTAGTGCAAAGGGAAACCAAGAATTGTGTCCATATGACACAGATGCCCGCACTTTCCAACTTTGTCAAAAAACCAATAGATAACCCTTATTTTTTTACTGACCTTGTGTGTTGACACGCGGCTGGGTCAATTTGGACCTAAGGCTATGCTTTAAACATTTTTGTACAGGACCACTAGATAAACTTGCCAATGATATGGGACTTGTGGTCCGAGACATAATTTATTGAAATTTTTTCCTATATATCTCAATGTAAAATCACGTGAACCCGGGGCGGGGTCGATTTTGACTAAACCCTTTATGCTATATTCTGCAAACTACCAAAGCTTTTTTTAGTTTGCGATGGTTTTCGGTTTCGTTTTGACTACGAACATCATTATCCCTCGCAAGTTGGTGCATATTTTTTGGTCAATGCCAAGACAAGCTGTTTTTATGAAACTATTCAATAACAGTTATTTTTAAAAACTTAGTCAAACATGTTATCATTATACACGACACAATATTGTTTGACTGAACAGCCTATCAGCACACTGTCTTCATATTGAAATACATGTATATGTATATGCATCTATAATTGCTCGATTTAGATTTGAAACGTCTTCATTGTCATTAATCACGTTATACAAATTGAGATAAACCCATTCTTATTGTGTCCTGCATGGCATTTTATTGTATTTTGAGCGAAAACATCCGATGTAGAAAATTGCATTTTAATGTAAAACCTGTGTCGTCTGACGCATTACCTATTGCATGACAAATGATATTATCAAAAGTATGTATGCTTATGTCTTTATGCATCGCGATTGTCTGCACTGTATACCTATTAAGATACATTTACGACACGGGATTATTAAAGAACAATTCTATACAGTTTCAATATAACGCAGATACATTTCCAGTTAGTACATACGATCTACAAAAGACAATGAAATGGAACGGTGAAAATTATGTTCAGCTACAAAGTAGTGTTTCATATCGCAAGGAAGTATTTGCTACTTATTTTCGGCCTTTTATAAACGCAGCTGGTATAAACTGCACAAAATTAATAAGCAACAACCAGGCTGAGATTTCAAAAGCCAAAACTATCATGGAAAAAACAAATAGTACAGGTAAAACGCCAGACTTCTACTTAAATAAAACATTAAATTGTCAAAAGTTTCGAAATTTAAGAGGCTACATTGACCATCCGCTCAACAACATTGAATTACAGTTCCCACTTACGTTTGCAATAATAACTTTCAGAGATATTGAACAGTTTGAACGACTGTTTCGCTCTATATATAGACCTCATAATTTTACTGCATTCATTTGGATTATAAGACAAACAAATATGAAAGAAGTGCATTTGAAAGTATAGTGAATTGTTTTAGTAATTTGCATATTACCAACATATCAATTGATGTACGATGGGGAACATTTTCTGTCTTAGACGCAGAGCTTATGTGTATGAAAACACTTTGGCAATACAAAAAGTGGAAATATTATATAAACCTGACTGGGCAAGAATTCCCCCTTAAAACAAATCGTGACATTGTTTCTATCTTGAAAAGCGCTCGTGGTGCCAACATTGTTCAGGGAATATACATAAGGTATTAAATGTTTTCTTTATTTTTAAATGTTTTTATTCATGTCGATATGTATATCGTACACGATTCAACTAAACACAGAAAGGATTTTTTTCAAAACGTGTAATAAACATGGGTGTGTCCTTCTGATTCTCGGGTATAAGGGTAGAATATGTTATACGTCTTTTGACGTTTATACATTTGTATCGAAACTAGAACACATTGTTAACAAAGTTACCGGGTGTTCTATTGTTAATAACAATGATGAGTATATGCATTACCAAACGGGTGATTTTGTTTGATATTTCATCATTTTGTACATTTGATAATCATGCGACTATTTTATTAAGGCGGGCGCCTGCTGGTTACAGTATGCGTAAATTCGTTTTAAAAAAGTCATCTCATCATATAAATAATTGTATTTATAGATTATTAGCCGAAATGACTATATTTGTTTCTGTTTAAAGCAAGTTTGCACACACGACCGCCTTTTAATACTTAAGTACTTTGATTTTACTATACCGTTTTGGTTTTTGTAAATGTGTGTTTGTTATTGAAAATAACCTTAAAGACATAAGTATCATAAAACAAGCACTCACAACAGAAACTGATGATATCTGAAAACTAAAGAAAGACATAAAATGCAATGGATTAGACTTAAAGCTTAAACGTATTCGCTAACTCAGGAATTTGTACAGTGTTGTGGCATGTACATACCAAAAAATAGGAAACATGTCGACACTTGTTAATAATAGGCTCTACCTTATCAATGGTTTAAGGTTATAATAGGTTTTAAAGTAACAATTCCTAATTTAGAAACATTGATAATGGATTGATGGTCTGTGGAAAATAAAAAACTTAAAGTAATTGCTAAAATATATTATTTTGTACAGCATATTTTGTTACTCAATATTTCCTTCTTGTGAAAAACACGTTCCAGCGAATTTTTGGAATTCCAGAATTTTCCAAAAACTACATTGAAAACTATTATAATTATTCGTAATATAAGTATGTTGATTTATCGTATTTTATATTGGAATAAATAATTTATACCTTTCGTTCAATAACTTATAAAGACAAACACAAAAATCAAATTCTAAAAGATATTGGAAAATAAATATTCCAATTGGATTCTAAAAATAGCATTAAAATTCTCATTCCAATTGGAATATTTTTCCAATTGGACTCGCCAATTGGAATTCAGACTTCCAATTGGAAGTTCCATTTGCATTCAGTCCAATTGGAATGAATTTTTCCAGTTGGATTACCGATATTCCAATTGGAACTAATTAGAAAGAATCCAATTGGATTAATTTCTAACTGAAAATAAGTTTGTGTTATTCATTCCGATTGATTTCAAAGTGATTTTAAGTGTGCTGATCCGGCATTTGATATGGAACTGACTTTTTTTAGTAAAATTTACATTAAATGGCGACTTTTTTGTGGAATTTACTATGAATCATTAATATTTACTGCAAATTTTTAATTTGATTATACAGTTAGACCTGTACTGGTGACCTTTGACTCTGTGGTAACGATTTTAGCTGAACACACACAATACGGACAGTTTGTGTCACTATTTTATTGACCTTAGCAAATCTATTAATATGCTAAATTTACAACGTAAACGCTCTCGAGACTCATTACAGATGGAATCAATCTCGAAGAGAGACGGGTGATGTTGCATGTGGCGGTATTCAAAAAGTTTTGCCCACTTGTCATATAGAAGTGACCTTTTTTTACAGTAGACAAAACTCCGGTGGGTAGCGGTCGGTAATCCATATTTTTGTATTTTTAGTGAATTTTTCTTAACGGCCGTAACTTTCTTAAAACAAAAGATATTTAAACAAGTTTTATATCATTGGAAAGATAATAAAACGCACAATTTATTCATTATTTTCAATTTCGTTTTACTCTTTTCAAAATCACGAGCTGTAACTTACACCGTATAAGCAAAGGTTATTGCTGTAAAAAAACGTAAGTTCTTTTTAAAAAGACAGTTTAATATGAAAAATGAGTATCGTAAGTATTGTAGAACTTTTTAAATTTTGAAAGTTCTTTGGATAGCAAAAACAATATAAAACAAAACTTAATCAAAGGACTGAAAGTGCTGGAGGATCGATTGTCTCTGAACAACACAGTCTGCACACAAACATGTGTAAATATCAGGACCATACAGACTATACACTGACATGTGTAAATATCAGGACAACCCTTTCACGAGTAAAGTTATAAACTGGTTTACAACTATCCACAAATTTTGACCTTTAACAATTTGTGTAAACTTTACTTTTGAGATAGGAACCCAATGCATGTGCTTACCTTTTGCATCCAGTGACTATGCTCAACTACCCTATGAAGCATAATAGCTGTGAATGGTAACTGCGAGGTGGATTTTGACAAATCTGAACTGAAAATTCATAGTTTGAACAACTTTTAATGTCATTCAAAAGTTATGGGATATGCCCAAAGGGTTGATTGTATTGTGCCAATTGATTGATTCGGATATAACGTCGCACTTAACAGCTAAGGTCATATGGCAACTTCCAGCTTTCATGGAGGAGGAAGACCCTGGGTGCCAATTCGGGCATTATTTCAGTCACGAGCGGGTACCTGGGTAGATCCTAGATAGCTTCCAGACATAAAAGAATTCGACCCAAGTAGGGCACGAACCTACAGCGGTGAGGGACAAGTGATCATCAGTCAGTGACCTTAACCACTCGGCCACAGATGCCATTGTATGATGCCAAGCAATTATCTGAAGTTTCAAGGCTTTAATAGCTACCGAGAAAGTTAATTTTAAGAAAGTTTTACGAGATTTAAGACGACAGTGCCGACTGACGTCAAGAAGGTTATGACAATGGCTCTTCTGTTTTTCATAGAAAAGCTAAAAATGGATAAATCAATCCCTTGTTATAAATTGATTCAGAATATACCTACTGTAGAACAAGTACTTGCAGCTTACATTAACTATCCCGGCGAGTGCTTCCAAAATACTGCGAATTGCAATGTACCAGGTCTATTGTGACCCACATTATTACCAGCCTCTCTACCATGCTATTTTAAATTTTCATAACTTGTCTAAAACAACAACTGAATGTTTTAATAGCAGGCTATTAACTTTCATATTTAACATATATAAGACTCTAGAAATATTTCGTAACAAATGTAATAATAATAATAATAATAATAATAATAATAATAATAATGATGATGATGATGATGACGACGACAACGATGATGATGACAACGATGATGATGATGATTATGATAATAATAATGATACAATATAATTAATGTATGTATGAATGTACCCACCAAAATTTAATGTACAAAAAGAATCATGGTAAAGTTTGAAAGTTTTAGTGACAATACAATAAATCCTATTTGCATTTATATTGAGTAAATATCTGTTCTTTATAATTGACAGCATGATCTAGAGAAATGAATTTGATATTCCCTTTAGATTATTGCATTTCTGTCTACATTTAAAAATCGTATTTAAGACATGTAGATCTATGTGATTTCTTACAGTTATTCGTACCAAGGTACGAACCAACTTCGGCAAAATGCGGACATTTTCGTACCATTTTCGAACCACGCATTTACATAAAATACAACAATTACAACGTGTTTAAAGCATAAAAATATGTTGTCATATTTCAAAAAGACATCTACAAGTGCCTCTGTAAAGTTATTGTGCTGATAAGGTTCAGTTTTATACCTAAACGCGTAAAGGCGTATTTTAGACTAGTGTTTAAAGACACTAAATGACAACTAGTCAGGCCAAACACTTTGGATAATAGAGGCGTTCGTAAATTACAAAAAATCGCTATTTTTACGTTGAATTTCGAGTTTTGTCATTTAAAATAGAGTACCTAGTGGTTCCATAACGTATTATGATGTTCCAATAGTTTATGTCACAAAAACAATATCGGATAAAAGACCGGCCTAGGATATTCGGCCTAACTAGTTGACTTTTAGTCAGACTAGTTGTAATCAAATCAAATCAAATACTGCGTAGGAAAATAGTTCTATACAGATACCTCATTGATTGCTTAGTAACAAATTATAAGAAAAACATCAATATAATATTATGCTATTCTGAAATGTTTTGATATTATTTAGATTTGTTACTATATAATATTTAAAACAGAAGACAGTATAATTCGTAACAACTGAATATATGGAACTACTTGTTTGTATGTTGTGCGTTCGGCCGTAAGGAAGCTATACTCTGTTACATTGTAACAATGGACCGATTGGAAATCAGTCGATCCAAAAACTCCTTTACCATACAAAAGAATTTTTTTTAATTGTTATTTATGCATTTTAGAGTTTTAATAGTTACCGAATAATCCATATGACCAACGCGCCAAGAATAGTTTTAGTTATGTTAGGTTACGGTGGATAGTGCAAGATTCAGAACGCAACCCGTTCCAGGGACACCAACAGTTACTGGTTCTTTATCATGTCCGATCCGACATCCTACTTCTGTTTAAGTCTCGTCTGAAAGACTATTAGTTATGTTAGTGGGGGAACGGGGGATCAAACGTGCAATAACCGCTAGACCACTGATCCGCTCCTAAACTGTTATAGCCCACCAGCAATCTTTTCAATCTGGACGAGTGATGTCACGGCTATATCTCCTTCGACACTTCTTCCTTAATTTGGCACTGTAGTGATCAAACCTAGGACCCTTCTATATTGATGCAAACGTGCTATTACTGCCCCATAATGATGGTGGGAAAAAGCGTTTCTGAAATGTCCAGCGCCCTGGATAGGATTCGTACCAGGGACCTCTAGATTGGTAGTCAGCACAAGACTTGAACTAGGAATTTTAGTAAAACAAGTGATATAAGGGAAACTTCAACAACAACACAGTCACGTTTTTCTTTATGATTTATACGATCATTAACGTTTTCGCTGACACGTTCTTTAGGATAATACATATATTAACAAAGGAAGTGTAGTCAAAGCAGTTTGACACATCTTTAGTGGGAAAAATAGCAAACAATTAACATGATGAAATAAGGCGAGTAGGAAAGTTCACCTTTTCTTCGAAAAGTTGAGCTAAAACACAACGGTTACCATAATTTCCTTTTGTCCTCTTTTTGTAATTTCAAGAGATGTTGCTGTATATCCTAAGATAACTTATACTAGAGTAACTCTTAAATTAATAAAACTATAGTCATGACTTTTTTGTGCACTGAACTTTTCTCATTGTCCTAAATATATAAAGTTTATATGAAATATCAATTGATTCCCTTATATGCTTTTTTGAGTAATGCTCGGCACAATAATAAGTAAGTAAGGGCCCCAACTCTAAAAAACTGTATATCAGGGTTTTTTTCTCGTGTGTCTTATTTTCGCTATATTTGCGAGCAGAGATAATTGCTAGCTTTAGAATCAGCGAAAATTTGGTACATCATTTCGCGAAATCTTTAAATTCCTCATTGCCGATATTCCTACCACCAGTTTGCACACTGGTGTAAACATAAACAAGATGGCCATGATGGCCTTATATCGCTCACCTGAATACAAGTCAACATGCCTAATGAGTGTGGTCAATTTTGACCCAAGAGGAATGATTTGAACAAAGTAGGTGGAAGACCACAAGACAATGTTACATACCGAATAGGTTTTCCTATACGTCTTTGTAAAACAAGTGACCTCCTTGGCGGGGCCAATATTGACCCCAGGGGTATGATTTGAACAAACTTTGAAGAAGTTTACTAGGCAATGCTACATGCTAAATATCTAAGCTCTAGGCCCTGTGGTTTCAGAGAAGATTTTAAAGTTTTACCTGTATAAGCTTATGTAAAATCAAGTGATCCCCCGGGAGGGGTCTATTTTAACCCCGGCGTCATAATTTGAACAATCTTAGTAGAGGTCCACTAGGAATTTCTTCATGCTAAATATCTAATTTCTATGTCTTGTGGTATTAGAGAAGAAGATTGTTTAAGTTTTTCCTATTTGTTACCATAGCAACCAGAGTTCTGCATGGAATGGAATTTTTGAACAACTTTGATAGAGCTTCATGCAAGGAACATCCCTGCAAAGTTTCATCAACATTGGCCCTGTGGTTATAGAGGAGATATCGTTTGTGAAGGAAATGGTAGACAGACGGACAGACGCCGGACAGAATGCGATTCTGATAGCTCACTCTGGCACTTTGTGCCAGGTGAGCTAAAATGAAATCTTTATATTTAACTGCCTTAAATTTAACACTTTTTTTGTTGTCTTCTTTTAATCTATCTAATTAATTTTCTAACTCAACGATATAAACTGCACGGGTTACTCAAAGTTATAACGCCAGCATTTATCCTTAATTGAATCACTAAATGAACACACCACCTTGCGTTGTATATCCATGAACACAAAACTGACACTGAGTGCTCTTTGTACATGTAGGTACATTACATCTCCCCATCATTACCTTCTTCATTCATTTCTAATCTAACTTTTTTGTTTGTTCAATCTTGGGTGTTTTGCGTTATTCATGTTTTCTTGACTCTCTCTACACAAATAATTGCTACAAAAATAACAAAATCCTTCCTTAAGTGTGAAATCTAACAAAATCTTTAATTCAGAACTTCCATCTTCTAAACTCTTTCCAGGTTGAAGGATCTTCACAAAATACATCATTTTTCACACTGCAAGGATTTATAGTTTTTCTGCAGCTTTCATTTGTTGGTGTTTTTGAACTTCCCTCATCACTGCATGTGACACTTATTCTCATCATGCTCATAGGCATGATATCTACAAAAAAAATATGAAGAATATCAGCATGTCTATATTTTAAAAATCATTTAATTTGCATAGAAGAATTATGGTTCAATTAAGGTTGACTGAAAATGTATTGACTGAATAGTGAACAGTGCAAATTATGATCAGACTGGATGGATGTGCTGACTGATCCTGAACTGCACTATTCACAAAAGCAGAATAATTTGCTACCAGCAGAGTAAAGATTCAAAACTATGCTAACATTTATCAGGATAAAATTGTGTGTCTTAAAGACACAGTGTCTCAGGTTACACAGCCAAGTGTAATCTATAAAGAACAATTTCCACTCTTTTCTCATATTTATGTTAATATCAGCAAAAAAAAAAACACTGACCTAATCCCTTCTTCTAGTGCTTTAATTTCCTTGTATTTAATTTCTTAATTACATTATTCAACTATGTTTTGGGTCAGTGCTATATGACAAAATCATCTGGTTGTACATTACCCTGCCTTGTGATCATGTGGTTTATTATGTTATGTAATCTTGCACAACATACTGATAAGATGGATTCAATACCTGAATACTGCCTGGGGCAATCAATTATTTTTAAACTACAACAATAAATATTTAGGGGTCTCATCTTTCAACAAGAGAAACTCTAAAGAGAAAACTCCAAACTTGGAGCCCTTGGGCTAAGTGAAAATGCCCTCAGATGGTTTAGGTCATACTTATGTGATAGACATCAACTGGTTGCTGTATCTGGTATATCATCTTCCTTCTCTAATATCACATGTGGTGTCCCCCAAGGGTCCATACTTGGTCCTCTTTTATTTTTAATCTACGTCAATGACATGTCGGCAGTGGTAAAAAAAAATTACTTTTATATGCTGATGATTCTGGCATATTGGTTACAGGTAAAAGTAAAAACCAGATTGAAACTGTGTTAACCAGTGAACTAGAAACAGTCAGTGAATGGCTTATTTGTAACAAGTTATCTTTGCATCTAGGCAAAACAGAGTCCATTTTGTTTGGCTCAAAACCTAAAATAAGGTCTCATTCCGGTATGGAAATTTCATGTAATGGCAAGATTATTGATGCTGTCCATTCAGTTAAATATCTTGGCGCCACTTTGGACCAAAGCCTGTCTGGTGAGCCTATGGCAAGGTCAGTAATTAGTAAAGCCAACGCTAGGTTAAAGTTCCTATATAGAAAGCGTGATTTTCTAACACAACATACAAGAAAGCTATTGGTTACATCCCTCATCCAGTGCCACTTTGATTATGCCTGTTCTTTCTGGTACCAAAGTTTGACACAGTTGTTGAAAAATAGACTTCAAACGACCCAAAATAAATTAGTGAGATTCGTCTTGAATATGGATTCTATGTCTCATGTTGGTCCAGGTCAGTTTAGGTATTTAAAGTGGTTACCAGTTGAAAAACGGGTAAACCAAATTATTTTGGGTCATGTTTTCAAAGTTAAGTCAGGCATAGCTCCAGATTACCTGGGTGAACATTTTAACCCTGTACACTCCTTACACACTCATCGTACAAGGTTTAGGGTAACCTCGTGTCCCAATCCTGATGACCCATCCATGTTAAATTTTAATGACAGTGGTTGTTTTTGTATTCCCAAGGTGAAGGGATTTGGTAAAAAGTCTTTTGCTTATCAGGGGTGTGTCCTTTGGAATAACTTGCCACAGTTGATACGTAATATTACAGTTTTTAAGCATTTCAAGGAAGCCGTCAAACTTCATTTTTTGTCCTAGTTTTAACATTATGTCTTATCATTCTTAACGATCTCTTTGTATTTTTGTTTTAGTGTCTTATCATTCATAACGATCTCCTTGCATTTTTAAGTTTAATGCTTGAATAGGTATATTTGGTATATTACTTTTTAATCTAGTCTGTGCTTTTAGTGTCATAATACTGATTGATGCTCATATAACTGATTTTTTTTTTATACAATACTTTGATCTCATCCATATATTGATGTTGTAATAACCTAGGTCTGTGATATAATACAAATGTGATGCCATTAATTCATTTGAAGTAAATAATCGTGCCTTTCCGTGGTGTGCCATCAATGTCAAGGACCACAATGGAAATAAGAGAGAATCACTTTTCCCTTTTTTGTGTTATCCTTGGTATTGATGTGCATATCATGGTTTATAAACTTGTGTATACATCTGATTATCTGTATATGTATGCATCATGTTTGTTTTAACCATGTTTGTACATCTGTGATATACTAAAATAAATCTATCTATCTATCTATCTATCTATCTATCTATCTATCTATCTATCTATCTATCTATCTATCTATCTATCTATCTATCTATCTATCTATCTATCTATCTATCTATCTATCTATCTATCTATCTATCTATCTATCTATCTATCTATCTATCTATCTATCTATCTATCTATCTATCTATCTATCTATCTATCTATCTATCTATCTATCTATCTATCTATCTATCTATCTATCTATCTATCTATCTATCTATCTATCTACCTTTATTAAACAAAGAAACAAAATAAAAATGTATTATAATCATGTTTTCATGATAAAATTAAAGAAGACTCGAGAACTTATTTCTGACATTTATGCACAACTGGATACTTCCAAATGTTATGTGTTGCATTATACACAATGGTCTTAAAGGTGCAAGACAATGACTGAAAGTGTCAATTATTAAAACAACAAGGCAACATTTAAAAAGTATTTGTTGCTGTCTCCCGACCCTACTTTTTGAAGTTGGGTCTAGGTAGGTAGGCAATTTTTTTTTATTCATCTGTTTAAGACAAATAAAAATAATAAAAATGAAACATACAATTTTAAACTATCATCTTCATTGGTCTCATCCTCAACTTTGCATGTCAACATGATCAAAAAAATAAAAAATAAATAATTGAACGGCCTGGTCCAATGAAAATATTCGGAGCGCAGCATTATTAGCTGGTCGGTCGAGAGACAGCCAACAAACCTACTTTAAATTTGGCCGAACATGTTACAAAGTTTGCAAATTACGGTCACACTTTGCATCAGTAACACTTGCTATCAAAAAACCGACAGACACAAAGCATTTAGGCACTTTATACATATTATACCTCCAGTGAAAAATGAGAAGGAGTTATAAACCTTCAAGAAAAAAGTATTTCAAATAAACATACAATTCATATTGATTTAATAATAATTCCAGTTTCTTTCTATGATTTATGATGACAAAGATGGTCTGAAGTGTCAATACATCTGGTCCTAAGTGTCTATAAATATGGTCCGAAAAGTCTATAAATTTGGTCGATTGGTCAAAATTCTCTGTGGACCAAAGTGTCCGTCCGTAACTCCTGGTCAATAGGGGGTCATTATGTAAGACTGCTTTCCCCCCTAAAAGGGGGCGGGGGTGTCATTTTAGAGAAAAATGCCTTCCATAGGTTGTTCAGGGTAGTCATTCTTATATCTTAGTGGCGTTAATGGTTTGTCCAAGGGAGTCTTCAAAGGGTTTGTCTAAGGGGGGATTTATGTTATATTTTCTGGAATAGCCACAGGAAGTTGATATTTTGTCATAAAATGAAAATGACCAATTTATCTTGCTGAAACAATCACCCCTCTATACAATTTAATTGAGTGCATAGAATGACCGAAAAAGACTGAAAAAGAACCGAAAAACAGTTTAAATTTACCAAAAACAACTTCAAAGGATAATGTACAATTTATAACATAAGTATCAAATAAATGAAGGAATTTGTAGGAAATGAATACTTTTTTGTCTGTTTTGATAAGTTCCTGTGCTGCATCCATTACAAAATCTGGAGTGCTAATTCAGAAAGTTTGCGACACTAACAAAGTTAGCATTCTATCTGTATGCTACAACCGGATGTTAACATAATGTATGCACAGAGCATGCGCGGGCGTTTAACCAAACCCATATATTAAAATTTATTCCATAAGTTTTTGAACCCGCTCTCACAGGGCATACGCAGGTATTTAATAATAGAGGTGTCAGGGAGTATGACAAGATCAATTTATAAATTTTATTACTTAATATATTCAGTGGCTGTATATGAATTTGAAATAAAAAAAGAACAATCTCCGAGGGGGAATTGAACTCTGATCTCCCGCGTGTTTAGTGGGGATACATAGCATTACGCTACCCAGGATTTATGTTACGTAGGTGTATAAAGTCGTATTTAACCGAAACAGTCATTTGTTTTGGAATGATGGTACCATTTGTTGTGAAAAAACGAATTTAACTTCACAGACACTCTTAATAAAAAGTGGACACACCATAAATTTGGTAGTTTCGTGAAGTATATTCAAATATCTGTTAGAAAAAAAATTGTCTGCGCGTTCAAAAACATTTAAAAAAAGGTTATCTTCAGCCGCTACCCGGCAACAGAATCTCAGTTGCTCCAATGAATTTTTGAACTTTATAAGGCTCGTAATCATCAGTCAATTGTTATCATATCTCTTTTATTTTATTTATCATTTAATATTCAATCAATAACCATCAAGTTTTCTTACATTGAAGAAAACTGTTAAACGTGGCGAGCTTTGCAAACGGACATGTGTTGATTTCCACCGTGCAATAGGGCGCTTACTGTAATTCTAATTTGGTGGCACATTTGCATAATTTATTCATAAACGCAGGAGCATAGAACTTTGTTAGTGTGAGATCTTTTACATACAAGTTTTGTAATACAATATAAAAATTTACAATTTCTTCATTTAAACCATAAGCTATATATATTCTTTAAGAAAAAAGTTGTTATCGGTCTTTATCAACTGTTTTTCGGTGTTTTTCGTTTTTTCAGTCTTTTTGGCCATTCTATTCACAGCATATAAACAATGCAGTGCCTTCCGTACCCCACCCACTTATCCGATACAAAAGTATTTTTGTAACAAACTGACAACTGGGTTTTCTGGTCAAGACAGTTAAAGTAATTAAAATTATCACAGAATCTATCATTACCTTAAATTTATCGTCGGTTATACTACTGAAAAATCATCTCCTCTGCGACATTTACCAACACGTCGCAGCCACGGTCCTGAAATACAGAAAAACAATACAGACAATGACAAAATTGTATTGTTGTTATGACAAACGAACAAACGATGAAGTCTGAGCTGATATAAACTGGTAAAGTTGTAAATTACCCAATAACTTCCTTGATTTAACGTTTACCGTAACAGTTTGTTTCTTTCTTGCCCAATGCTACGACTACAAATGGAGTAAGTAAAACAAAGGGAACTAACTCTGTATGTAAGAAGAAAAAAATCGTGCTGGGAATTGCTTTATCTCTTACCTGAAAGTCTGTAAACAGATATTGTAAAGTACATTCAACTGTTCCAGATGTCAACATTATTCTGGTTGTTGTTGTATAAGAGTTCGCGGTATTGATCACTAGTTGTATTGTTATCGTCTTCGCCCCTTTTACATATCATAAATCCAGAGAAATATATGGCCGAGAAAATAAGAAACGAAATCTTGAACGGGACAGAAATTAACATTTCCGGGAGATATATAGAGATTTTGCTGTTTCCAACAGGAGAAAAAATACCTAAAATCGTTAACCCGTTTTTTCGGGTTACAACGCGAGAAATTAACTGCGTTTACCTGGCGTTTCAACGGTGTAAGAACCATGACGAAACCATGATGAACAAAGCCGTGATCGCCACTGTATCTTGTATTTTATGTTAAAAACGAATTTCCTTGTTTCCCATGAGTTGCAGCTACAGTAACGCCCATAGTCAAAAATATATTAAACAGTCGAATTTGAAAACTGCTTTCATTAAACGAACTTTTAACAGATAACAGTTTTAGAGTAAATCTAATCTGATATTGAAATAATATAATATTAGGAACGAACCATCTTCATTTAAACGATTTATATGTATATATACATCTCACTCCTGTCGACAGCATTGAATCATTTTCTTACTGCACAAAATATCGTACAAACAGAAATGAAAGACAATTTCTACATAGATCAGCAAATATATTCCAATCCAAATTTTAACCTTTTTTTCCAATTGGATTTCCAATTGGCACTTGCTAATAAATTCCAACTGGATTTGTAGTTACGTTCCAATGGGAATTCCAATTGGACTGTATCAATCCAATTGGAATTCCAATTGGAAAAAATTGATCCAATTGGATTATCTGATTTTCCAATTGGAAAATGGTAATTTTTTCATGGTTTTGAAACTGTCTACAAGTTTCAAACATAGACGTATCTCTTTGAAATTTAAAACATTTATTCCTTCGATAAAGACCTTTGCATAGACATATAACTCATAGTTATTAACCAAAAACTCTTCGATTTCAATTTGGAAAATTTTGGAATTCCAAAAATTCGCTGGAACGTGTTAAAAATGATTTCATTCTTATCATGTAGGCTCGTTTTCCTGATTTTGACAAACTGTAAACATGTTTGTAGTAGTCTATTTTTAGTCTCATGCCCGGGTATATTACCGAATACAAACCTTGTAGATTATTTGATTAATTAAACATTTGCTGCTCTTTTCCATACCGATATGGTAAAGACATTTCAGTTAATAAATGACCTGCTATCAGTGGCAAGAGAAGACGGTCTGCTTATCTTAAAACTGTGAATAAAAGTATCAGTTGTAGGCATGTCTTGTCACTATTGATATAATAGTTTAAATGTATCGTTGACATTCTTTTTCTTATTGCTGCTGATCATAAACCGGTATTTGTATCTTATTGTATGTTTTTATATTTGGTGTAGTGTATGCATATAAATAATTATAGCCAGTTTGAAGTATTGTAGAAATTTAAATACAAATATTCAATACTTGTATCTTTTTATGAGACAAACGGTAATCATTGCAATGTTTTACCTATTACTTTAAAGACATGTGAATGTTTCCTGTTTTTATAGAAAGAGTAATGTCAATTATATGCGATGGACACGGGCTCAAATGCCACCACCACACAACATCAACCTTTTCAAAGGATCTGTACATATTGCTGCCAACAGACACTTCGTAGACTTTGCCCTTCATGATAACAGGTCCCGAGATTTCTTAAATTGGTTAAAACACACACAGATACCAGATGAGACGTTTTTCGCTACTTTGAATCATAACCCACATCTAGGGATAATTGAATCCTTTCTTGGTAAGTTCAATCTTTTAGTTCATAATTTTGTGCCGTGCAATTCTATAATTTAACCTTAAAACCCTGGCAGAAAATGCAAACAAAGTAATTCCATTGTTTGACAAGCAGGTGAACAAAATGAAAGTCAGAAACGAAGTGGATTATTGCAATCGTTTGGCAATTTAGTTGGGCGGGGAAAGGCTTTAAGCTAATATTCGTTCATATGTCGATTTGCCAAACAAGTACATAAGGTCTATAACACAATTTAATTTTAAGGAAGAATTGAAAATAACTCGAGAAAACCTTTCTTCTTGCGCTACGTGAGCTGGAATCCGCATACACCTGGCAAAGTGACAAACTGCTACGGGAAATACGTAAGAGACGTGTGTGTATTTGGCGTAGGAGATCTCTACCAGGCCTACAATGACATTGGGTTATTCGCTAATAAGTTTTATCTTGATTTTGAACCATTGGCTTTAGATTGTTTAGAGGAGGTTTTATATGAAAAAACCTGGAAACAGTACGTTGAAGATATTTCTACAGACCTTACTCATTATACTAATTTAAATTATGCAAAAATGAAACTTAAAGCTAGCTGATACTTTGTAAGTACTTCAATAATTGATTGTCTTTGGTGTCCATGTGCAGCCTAATACTGTACATAATACTGAAACAGTGCGTTCATTTTCATCATAAACACGGCGCGCATACTATCATGTTAGTAGTATGGTCGTAACTTTTACCTCGAAACAAGGTATGTTCTTGCTGGTGTAATGTTCTTTTCATTCGGCGGTACGGCATTGTACGCCATGCATGCCTCAGCTTTGTAGCTATCACGGCACAGACATTTAGTATAAACATTATTCATTCATATACCAAAGCATAAACAAATACAATTAATTTATTAACAGCATCCCGAATGGAGAACAAAATCTTATTTACAGACATTTGATCTTTACTGAATTTGTATACTTGACTATATTTAAATTAAAGCTGCTCCCACCCAGTTACCGTTGAATTTTTTTTTTTCAAAATGACATACTGATACATAAAAATAAAGGCTAGAATCAACGAAAGACGTAAAAATCTAGGTAAGAATGTGCAAAAATCGATTGAAAATGCTGGTTTTACGGCACCGCTACACTATATGTTTATACTGAAGCATTGAACAATTGGTAGCAAATACAGCATTTACTTATTCACGGTGAGAACTACAAATGGTATAAGTAGCCTAAATACATTTCCATAAACGGACACTATAAGGTTTTCGGCCGGTGCGACTACCCAAAATCTCACCGATTGCTGAAATGCATTTTATTTTGTAGAATTATCCTACTCAAACAAAGAAACAGTCATTCAGAAACTCCAATAACGACCTACATAACACAACATTTTCAATGATGATTAAACCACTGAATTATTCCTACAGTAATAAAAATCAACTCCAAAAACAGAGAATTATTACTTTACTACCAAAATCGAATAAAGATACATCTTTACAAGCAAATTGGCGGCCTATAAGTTTGTGAAATACAGATTATAAGATTGCTACAAAAACAGTCTCAAATAGACTAAAAGTATTAGGCTCAACCATAGATAATGCACAGACAGGTTTCATTAAAGGGAGATATATTGGAGAAAATACTAGACTATTGTTTGAAGTAATTGAATATTTACGAAATAATAACAAACCATGCCTTCTACTTTTTGCAGACTTTGAGAAAGCATTTGACATTGTAGATCATTACTTTATTTGGAAACGTTTGAAATATTTCAATTTTTGGGATTCGTTTATAAAATGGGATACTGGTGCTTCATTTTTAGATTTACATCTCTCTATTTATAACAATATTATACATACCAAAATTTATGACAAGAGGGATGATTTTAATTTTAGTATTGTAAATTTCCCCCATTTGGATGGGGATGTACCTCGTGCTACATCTTACGGGATATACATTTCTCAGTTAATTCGGTTTGCCAGAGCGTGTAGTTATGTTGAGGATTTCAATGAACGTAATCAATATATTACAAATAAACTTCTTCAACAGGGCTACCGTTATTACAAATTGCGTAAATATTTTGCTAAATTTTACTATCGTAATTCTGATTTGGTTTTGAAATTCAATAGTAATCTAAAGACTCTTCTGCGAGAAGGTATTTCAAAACCCGATTTTTATGGGGATGTGGTTTACAAACTTCGTAAGATTTTGGGTCATGGCAATTTTCCAACTGTATTTGCTAAAATTATAAAACGTTTTGTTAAAAGAGGTTACGACCCAACTGTTTTGAGACACACCGCATGTTTGGTGTTCAACCCGTTTACAGTTGGACGCTATGCTTCCCTCTTTGATTGTGTCTGACGGAAGAGGGGGAGGACTCTGTGATGGGCAGTTTTTAAATCCCACTGGGACGAAACTGTTTTGATTTCTGTCCTCTGGCCTGTTTCGTCGGGCCCTTAAGGGTGTTTCTCTTGGTGCTCTGCCTTCTGCAAAGGCATTGAGTACATACGTTTTTTGGTTCTCAAGGTTTGCTTTTTATATATTTATACACGAGCATTTTTGTGTTTTACATACCATGCCTTTTGTTTCCATTGCGTGTGTTAGAGATTCACCTAGCAGGGATTACTTTTATTTACACTGTCCTGTGACTTTGGAACATGGTGGGGGTAAGAGTGAGGTTGGGTGCGCACCATAAACCGGTTTAAGCTCCCCAGTGGTGTTTTTGCCACTGACCGTTCCAAGGCGGTGCCCCACTGTGTTCCTTTAATTGTTCGTTTTGTCCTCGTGTGTTTGCTTTGTATGTTAGTGTGTGTTGGTAGTGTATATATGTGTGTGTACATGATTGTGTGTGTGTGTCGTGTGTGTGTGCGTGTGTGTGTGTGTGTGTATGTGTGTGTGTGTTTTGGTGGTGTGCACTTCTGGGTGCTGTGGGGCTCGTTTTTGGGGAGGCTGCGTTTTTGGTACGTGGCATTCCCTGTTTGATATTATTTTTGTTTTTAAACTTTTTTATAACGACATAGTAAGTGTTATATCGAACTATGGACATCTTTCTGAACCTGTACAGATCAAACGTGGAGTAAGACAAGGGTGTATACGTCCGTCCTCTTTATTCGTAATATGCTTTGAAGTTCTTTCAAATTGTATAAAAAAGGGAAAGAAATAAAAGGTATCATGGTAAATAATGTTGAAATAAAGCAAACACTGTTTGCAGACGGCGAAACTTATGTCAATAATGGAACACGGGAATCCTTTGAGAAACAGATAGAAATATAAGTTTGTTTTGAAAAAGCCTCAAGACTAAAACGCAATACAATCAAGAGCTGTTTGTGAAACACGTATGTCCCCTTGATGCAAAAGTTGTACTATGAAAGGAACAGTTTTTAAAGTAAAAATCAGTGTGAAATTCGTAAAAACGGCATCTGTAGAAATTGTGGAATAAAAAAAAAACATTTAAAAAAGAAAATAAACTTTGACCCCTAAACAATTTTGTTTTTGCTGAAAACAATTTAAAACTACAAACAAAAGAATTCGAAAAAAGAAGAAGTAACATTGACTTTGCCCTACCCCCCCCCCCCCACCCCAAATGCAACCCAAGCTCCCTCTCCTCGCAAACTACCTACAAACCAAATTTCATTGCAATTGGTCATTCCTAACTTAAGTTATTGAGCGGAAACCATTCTGCAATTCCGGGTCACTGTGACCTTGACCTTTGAGCTTCTAATCTCAAAACCGTTAGGGGTCCTCTACCGGCTATGACCAACCTCCACATCAAGTTTCAAGATGTTAGGCCCAAGCGTTCTCGAGTATATCGTTCGGAAACTGTTTTACAATTACGGGTCACCGTGACCTTAAAGTTTGACCTACTGACCTTAAAATAAATAGGGGTCATTTGCTGGTCATGACAAACCTCCATATTAAGTTTCATGATCCTAGACCTAAGTGTTCTTGAGTTATCATCCAAAAACCAGTTGGTAGACGGACGGACAGACATACCGACCGACCGACCGACCGAAGGGGGCATAATAAATCAAATATTCTTAGAATCGGATCTTTACGTAACATCAACGTAAAATTTCGCCAAAATAGAAATTTCATTTGGACTTCAAATTCAGATAACATACTGGGAATGACCTTTACGAATAACTCTGAAGAAAATGTTCATCTAAACCTACAACCAAAGCTAGTAAATTTCAAAAACTGTTTGAAACAATGGCAACATCGAACACTGACGCTGCTAGGCAAAATCACGGTTATAAAATCTTTAGCACTGTCGAAACTGATATATCCTCTTACAATATTACAAAATTCACCTGAACAAGTTATGAAAAACACTATTAAGACAAATAAAAATAATCATGGCGTATTGAAAGTATTTTATGTTAACATGATGAAAAACGATGGAGAAGCCTTTATATTTGACAGTTATATATCAGAACAAGAAATAGAAAAAATAAGCAAAGGGAACAAATTCTTCAAAGATATTTTGAATTCATGGAGAAAAATAGATCTCAATCTAATGAAAACCCAACAAATAAGGAAGCAAATAATTTGGAAAAACATTAGCATAAAAAACGCAAATTGTACATATTATTATAAAGAATGGTTTGAAAAATGTATTACATATTTAGAACACTGTTTTGATTATAGAAGCAATGACCTCTACACGTTTGAAGACCTAAGGTTTCTATATAACATAGAAAATAGATTAATAACAAGTATTCCGCAAGTATAAAAACGGAGATGTCAAAATGACCGAGACAAGGTAAAGAAAATACAAACCTACTAACAAAACTAAAACCATGTAAAAAACCTAATAGATTGTAATATTCCATGCAAATAAAGTTTACTACAAAGCCTGATGTTACAGCTGACAAAAAGTTGGAAAACTTACTGAATAATAACAAAATGAATGGAAGAAGACTTATACCCAAGTATTCAAAAATACTATTGATACTAAAAATAAGAAATTTCCAGTACAAATTTATTACGCGTATCATTCCAACAATTTTTTTTATATAAATGAAAATTAGTGAATTAAAATCTCTGTGATTTTTGTAACCGACACGAAAAAACACTAGAGCACATTTTTCGAAATGCGATATAGTTCAAGTCTGGTGGAATGGATTAAGTAATCTATTGAAGGAAAAAAAATATTAAGTTGAATTTGAGAAGTATTGCTTTAGTATAAACATCAATAATAGACTTACAAGTGCAATTAACTTTATAATAATAGTTATGAAATATTATATATACCAAATGAAAAATAGAAAATAAATACCAGTGTTTGGTCATTTCAAAAATAATGTAACAGTCAGAATAGAAATTAAGCAAAAAATTGCTTTAATAGCAACAAAATTGAACAACATCAAAAAAAAATGGCAACTTTTAAGTTTATGTTCATAAAACATACGTCAAAATATTTCTAAAATACTATGATGTTGTCTTTTAAATCTTTGAGTCAAATATAATATAACAGCATAATAGCAATAATAATATCAAGATCCATCATACTTTCAATTCTCTTTTCCTCCAAAGTTGTTCTTTTCCTATGGCTTTTTATGCATAATTTCGCTATTTTTGTTCTCCAAAATATAACTCCTCTCTACTTTGCACTTATTTTTCATCGTTAATTATTTTATTAAAAACACCTGTATATGCATATTACATAAAGTGTTAGAATAACTATGTTAACATTACAAAATGTTGTGTATACATGTATGCATGTATAATGAAAATTGACAAAATATGACACGCTACAAATACTGTAAGTGTTTATGTATCTTATGTATATGCCAAATAACTCATCGCTTATGTGTATGCGAAAGTTTTCCCAAATTGTTTGGTGAACTCGTCTAAAATACATTTAAACGTAAAGTCCGGTGCTCTATGAGTTGATTTAAACTTCAACCAAATCATAACATAGTTAATACCACATAAAGGTGTGGCATAAATACTACCATAACTTTTATATTTTGTATTAGAACCACCAACTGAAAATCATTTTTTTCATTTTGACCCACCGGATGTACACAGTGCTTTTTTAGTGTAGATTTATATAGTTCTGGAGAAGCCAAGCCAGGCGGTTTTCAATGCTTTTTCCGTCTATTTGTTACGAACAAATTAGAAATAAATTTTGAATTGAATTTCAAATGAATTTAGAAAATGGCAATACATCGTTCAGGTTTAATATCGGTTCTCCTTTACGCGAACCATCTTGAATTTGCCGGGATTGCAATAAAAAAACATAAATAAAACATTTTCGATTTCTTTTTTTCAAAAGTTACCTGATCACATGATGAAATACTTAATAATTTATTCAAACCTATGAAATTGAATGTATCATCTATAAACGAAGTTCGCTTACTATACGGAACGTTGTTTATGGTATCGTTTTTATTTGGGTACACTGTAGCAAATGTAATGTCTCATGAAAAAACGTTAAGGTTACAAATAAAATAATATATTTGAGTCTTGTCGTTGATATATAGCACTTATAGTCATATCATTTTGTAATGTAGAGTTTGAAAATAATCATTATGTCTGAAACTTTTCATAACTGCCAAAAATCAACAATAAACGTTCACATACATGTATATTTTTTTCCAAACGTTTGATCAAGCGGTACCGCAACACATTGGTAAGCAAAAAAAAAAGATTTATGGCGTTTACAACAGAAACTTTTGTCAAATAAAAGGCATATGTTTTACTATGACATAAATAACAATTAATCTGCAAAAACAAACATAAATTCCCGGTATCATCATCCCGTTAATTGAAGCGTTTGTCGTAAAAGACATAATTCCATTGGTTTAATAAACTGGGCGTTTTGTGTTTTATAGTCATTCAGTTTAGTATAAAGATAGATCATATCCTTATAAGCTCATAGTAACCAATATCAAACAAGTATTAAGAACTTAATGTGATGTTTGATAGGGATGTGAAAAATCAGAGTCAAAATTTTGTCGAATTTTGTTTCAAAACAAATATAGAAGGATAAAAACTAATCTATCTAGCCAAATGGATATCCACAACAAGATGTTTTGTAAATTTATTAAAGAAATACAGTTTTTCTATTTTTATACTGTAAAAAAAAAATTGTAGCTGTCAGTGAAACATACAATATTGTGTCTCTAGGAAGGTTCTTTTCTGCGAAAATTATTATAATTTGTAAATAACATAGGAAGTTGTAGTTTGTACTAATGCGTGACTTTGCCGATCTGAAAACAACACTCAATGAAAAATGAACAAATTTTAATCTTATAGATCTATTGAAACCAAATGTGGCCTCTAATTTATCTTTTAACCTGATATTTTTCTCCAGAGAGCGGGCTAGATATAGATATTCTTAAGATATTATGCCCATTAATATTTTCCATGATATTCATCGTGTAGTGTTGAACGTTGAAAACCTGCTTCAGAAATAATGAAGACAAGGCTATTTTGACATCATTTCAGCAATTCAAGGATTGTTACTTTAGCATTCTTTGAAAAATTTATCTAGTTAAAGGTACTTGGAATGATACTATGGCAATAAACATTTAACTTATGTATGGTGATGATTGAATGAAAACTGCTTTACTGATTAGATAAAAACTGCTTAAATAATATTACGGGAAGGGCGGGCTAATTTGAATAAGATCTATATGTCCAAGCATATTTAGTGATGATTGGGAAAAAAACTATCTAAATGAAAACACAGACAGTAATATGAAAAGCCCCATCCGCTCAATGTAGCTGCATTAAAACGCCCGGCTGTATAAAAAAGCAAGGTGACCCTTCCAAATTCTGTTTTTTTATATATGGAAAATTGTATAAATTACCTTTACAGCAGTTATGAAATAATGGTAAACATTAACGTTACGAAATGAAATTGTGAATATCATCTGCTAAATCAGGAGGGTAGAATTGCAGCCCTTTCCTAATTGGATGAAATGTTTACTTTTTCATTTGTATTTCTTTACGAAGTCCACATGTTACGACTTCGTTACTTCATTTTTAAAGTATATTTGTGAATATGATGAATGCGGAATTTTAGCTAATCTTAAAGCGTTGTAGTGAAAGATTTCGTCAATACAGGAACATAGAGCCCCGTATTTGTAAACGTTGTCATGCGTCAGAATAACAAGTCGGACTTCTAATGAATTATTAGAATATTTAGAATGACAGAAGGTCAGTTACAAACCATGTGTAGTTGTAAGAACCGATGTGACACACTTATCTGTTATCAAATGCAGACAAACGATAGCTGAAAATGACAAGGTACATGTAATGTTTTTTTTAACAACTCTGTTTTTAAATACTTTACAAACTAAAGTGTACAAAATGGTACAGTTCGGTCATGTATGATTCATTATTTAATGAACTTTTGTGATATCACCAATTTGAATAGGTGATATCACCTTTTGGAATAGGATATACATGTATCACATATCGGTATAGATGATATCACTCGTTACAAAAACAATTATTTTAACAAAGAATCAGCTGGAAAATTAATACAATTAAATTTAAATAGGTGATAACATTTATTCAAATAGCTTCAGATTACTTCTTCAATTAAGGCACACATGCAACCCAATATACCTTGATACCTCTTTGCTTAGTACATAAAACTGCGCTTTCAGATATTAGTCATGAGTTTGATCCGAAGTCGAACTTCAGATTTCATAAAAGCTACTTGTCATTTGTTCTCTGCTGGCAATTTTACAAGCATAGATCGAAATGCTCCTATCCCATCTTTAACACATGCGTTTCGAATTTAAGGCATTCAGTCACGAATGAAAACAGAGTACATATATTGAAACTAAGAATCACGTGGCGCGTGATCGTTCTTTTTCCACGAATATGTGCGGACAGTTTTGTATACCTCATCATACCTGTCCTGAACATATGACGCAGATAACCCACACTCAGAAGCCTTATGACTTTCGCAGCCAACTCAAAAATACAATTAGCAGTCGTCTTAGTCTTGCTTCTAGCACAGATCTATCCAAAATGGTCATTGTGTCGTCCTTTCGGAGGGATTGCTTTGTCCGTCGGTCCGTCCGCCGGTCCGTCCGTCCGTCCCAATTGTATCCGGAGCATAACTCCAAAAATACTTGGGCGATTTTCTTCAAACTTCATACATTGACAGAGCACATTGGGAGGAAGTGCAGTGTGTAAAAACAATAACTATACCTTCCCTACTTTTAGAGTTATTCCCCTTTATCAGATTTACTTGAAAAACTTTGTCCGAAGCATAACTCCAAAAGTACTTGAGGGGTTTTCTTCAAACTTAATACACTGACATAGCACATTGGTAGAAAGTGCAGTGTGCAAGAACAATAACTCTACCTTGCCTGCTTTTAGAGTTATTCCCCTTTATCAGATTTACTTTAAAAGTTTTGTCCAGAGCATAACTCCAAAAGTACTTGAGGGATTTACTTCAAACTTAATACACTGACATAGCACATTGGTAAAAAGTGCAGTGTGCACGAACAATTACTCTACCTTGTCTACTTTTAGAGTTATTCTCATTTATTAGATTTACTTGTCCGAAGCAAAACTCCAAAAGTGCTTGAGGGATTTTCTTCAAACTTATTACACTGACATAGCACATTGGTAAAAAGTGCAATGTGTAAGAACAATAACTCTACCTTCCCTACTTTTAGAGTTATTCCCCTTATCAGATTTACTTGAAAAACTTTGTCCGAAGCATAACTCCAAAAGTACTTGAGGGATTTTCTTCAAACTTAATACACTGACATAGCACATTAGTAGGAAGTGCAGTGTGTAAGAACAATAACTCTACCTTGCCTACTTTTAGAGTTATTACCCTTTATCAGATTTACTTGAAAAAAATTTCCGGAGCATATCTCCAAAAGTACTTGAGGGATTTTCTTCAAACTTAATACACTGACATAGCACATTGGTAGGAAGTGCAGTGTGCAAGAACAATAACTCTACCTTGCCTACTTTTAGTCAAATAGAAAAATATCATACCTATACTGATAATGAACATTAATATAATTTTGCAAACCTTCTCTTCATTGCCTAATCCTTTTTCACTTACTTGAAAACTGTACTCAGCATGACCATAACTATACGGCTTTTTAAGGATTTCCTCTCACCAAGTAAAATGTACGAAAGTACAACCTTCAGGTAACTTCTTCCCGGCGGGGGGATTAACCATGTGTAACATGGCTCTTGTTATTATTAAGAAGCCTTACCCAAGAAGAGAAGACACTTGTTTTATCCGAGATATCTTGTTTGATATTGTCAAATGTTGTGGATTTCAAAATTTGTAGCACGCATAGCTAAATTCAAACAAACAAAAATGTATCGGAGAAAGGCAGCTATGTGCCATAATGTGTTGTTAATGAAGTAAACAAGATCACCAAAGCACACATATACCCAAAGGAGATGGCCATGCTACTTGTGATCTTTTTGAGAAATTGGATCTGTATTCCTCTTAGAACAGGTGAGTAACATATTTATAACATATCTTTGTAGATCTAAATAATTAAATTATTACTGTGTAACAGGGATAGATACATTTTCCTTGATTGTGTCACCTACACATTTACATCTGAGACAATCATTGGCAAGTGACTCTGCCTAAATAGCAGCCAGTGAAGATCATGATCAGTTATCCTAACCGATTTTGAGTATTCAGTTTGACATTTTTCACGCACTTATTATTTTCCGCGTGGGGGAGGGGGGCTGGGGAAAGCAGGGAATGAACGAAGGGGTCACCCACAAACTGCAAAAAATGCTATTTAAATCCTGAAGCAAATACTCTGGGTCGGATGTGTTCTAATTCCCGAAACCCGTACCATAACTTGGAGACCTAAAGTAAAATTCCCATCCCATGTGCCAACAGCACATGTCGAAATCCAATCCGTCGGACAAAAAAGGCTGTCTAAAAGTCCGGCGGAACTTCCACCCACGGGGGAAAAAAGAGAAGCGCGTCATAGATCTGATATTTTAGAACAGTCAAACCGTTACTTTAAATGATGGTTAGGGCCCAACAATACTGTCTCGTTGGCTGTCATGTAGAATTACTTGGAGTAATAATCAGCATGCACATCAATACAAACTGATCATGATCTGCACTGTTGCTATTTGTCAGTGAATTTTCACTGGACCAACTTGAAAAGTAACGGTTATGTCCACAACTCCATGTGGAAAGATGGAAAAGTAAATTTTAGAAATTTAGCAGGGTAATTAATACATGTACATGATGTAGGTGATCTATCAATTTTTGTAGTTTTCATCTATGAATTAAAAGGTCTTATGCTTTAAAATAGTTATTTTGTAATAGAATGACATTCACAATGAATATTATGGCAAAACGTTTGATTCTGAACAACTAATATCCCCTACGGATATATCCATGCACGTTTGATGTTTCGGTTGTTATGCGATATGTTTACTGACATCTGAAACTTCTTAATAAGCAGTGTATATACCATGACATTTACTGCGACCACACTAACCCTTTCTTGATTTAGTTACGATGTATTTCATCAGCCTCGCACAAGTGGATATCTTAAGCTCCTGAACGAAATCATCGTCACTCAGCATCTACATCATCAGCAGCATTATCATTATTATATAGGTATACAAACACAAACTATATTGTTTTACATAGTATAAACTTGTGTGTTGGAATCATTTTTTAGTGAAATATGTTCGTTGATATACTTTTCAATGATAATGTGTTACATTTATGTTTTGATATACATGGATATATTAAACATTTGTGATTTTACGAAACAAACGGAAGTGACGCAAATGATTTTATCATGGTTACCACATGTTTCTGTTTCATATGACACATACATTATGTACGTTTAATGTAAAGGGATTCGGCAATTTAAAAAATGGAAAACAAATATTTGGGTGGCTAAAAATCTATTCCGTTTGTCTGTTACAAGAAATTCATTATAAAAGTAGTTCTGAAGCAAAATGGCAATATGACTGGGAAAGAAAATGTACTTTAGCGGGAATAGTTCAAACAGTAAAGGTGTTGGTATCCTTTTGAAATAAGTTTAGAAATTTTAGCTTAGGCCACACCAAATTAATAAGTTGGTCATCGGGATTGCCGCACAATTTTTTTTCTAAAACACAAAAAAATATTATTTGTTTATAATTGGCTCACGCCCGCACCATAAAAATTTATTTTATGTTTTCCAGTGAATTATAGAGTTTTCTCAGTGAAATAAAAGTGATAATCCACAGTTTTGAAACAGTGGATTACCATTTTTATTTTTCACTGTTTTGTAATCTTTAACCCGGATTTACGTCAAAAAGTATACCGAGCGTAATTAATGCTGGAAACCATGCGACGATGACGTCGTTTAAATGACGTCATTTGCGCTATGTTTCTGATGATGTTTCCTGCGATTTTCGATATTTTGTAGAAACAAATTCAATAAAAGAAGAATTTTAACCATAAAATAAACAGAAAAATTGTTGGTATCAGTGTAATATCACATTAATTTCACTCGTGAACACCAAAAGTTGTTATTTTCACTCGTGGCTGCGCCACTCGTGAAAATATCACTTTTGGTGCCCACTCGGTGAAATTATAACGTGATCTTACACTGAAACCAACAATTATCCTCTATATAATCGGTTATTATTTTTGGGGTCGCTATTGACAAAGAGCAAAGTCACGCATTTTAACGTTAAGGTATCGGTTTTTACTCCGTCCAGAAACAATATATAGTCACCCAAAGAACACCTCGGAACATCCGTACTTTGGATGCCCGGTCGCCGTGAATTGTGGTGACTGGACACGGTGTTTCGGGATGTCCGCATTTTGGTCATGTTTTGAATTTTGGCTATATTCTTTTACTGATTAACTTTTATTTATCGATACAAAAAAGAAATATACTGAAGCGAAAAAGAAACGCAGGATAACAAAATATTTACTCTCTTTTTTGTAATAATATCAAATCGGCTATGTGTAGAAGTAGTGACATCATGCACTTACTATTTAAACTGGTTTTGAGTGATTTTAGGTCGATGAGCACAGTGACCGAGATAATTATCTGACCGATTTTCATACTTCTACACATAGCCGTTTTGATATTATTACATATTTTGTTACCCTGCGTTTCTTTTTCGCTTCAGTATATGTTAATTCATTTCGAAAATTTCCGACTTCAAAGACTCCACAATCAACAACTTAGCATGCTGTCGGATCGAAATAAACAACCCCGGTAACACACAATCAATCTATTAATAGAGACAAATATGTTTTATCATCAAAAGGAAAAGAATCCTACACTTACTCAAAACATTATTCCAAACTTCATTTTAAGAATTTTATAATCCGAAATTATCAGTTTATTGTCAAAAGCTACCTGTGCATGTTTCAAACTGTCAAACTATGTCTCTCTTTTTAATGACAAGTGCTTCACTTAGATCAAACAAACATGACAGTATCGGCGGCATTCTTTGATCTCGTGACACCTGCAGCTTTACCTCTATGATTAGAAAAGTTTGGAACTATCATTGCTTTTGTGTTGGAAAAATGCTTTTAAATCGGCGTATCCGCGTAAGCGTGTGTCCGAAAATAGGTTCACCTTTTGTATCAGCTGTATATTTAGCCTTAGACTCTCCAGTTTAACTTGTTGAAGAGTGGATTTTAATACTATTCTGTTAGTGTTAACAAAATATTTTGCCAATATAATGTAATTTATCTTTGTTTTTTTAAGGCCTTTAATACCATGCTGACTACCGGTACATATTGTTGTCATCTTACTTATTGTAGAAACCTATCATATTGTTTGTTGGATATTGATATGGCATTCAAACTGGGCCAACTATGGAAATGATGGTGTTGCGGAAAGTGGGGTTGGGCTGTAACTGTGCATGATTACTACCAAGTTACATGTATGTTGTACATTTTGTGTTTAAGCAATAAAAATGCATGAAATCAGTCTATCAAAATCTCCGATTTTGGTTGAAGTCTCATGATAATGGTCAATCTCCTGACTTATCACACATTCACCACGTAAATTAGATCTACTTCATTTTCAAACAAACTAAAGACAAATATCTTACTCTGTCACTTCTCCCTGCAGGCTCCAAACTTCTCACTATTTTCAGCTCGGGGAGAAATGACTTTTCCCTAAAATGTGGCTCTAGCTCGACCCCTGGGACAAGATATATTCATTAAATAAATAGAAGAAAATTGTCACTGGAAAAAAAACGGCTTTGACAGTTACTGAAAAACACTATGTGTGTGCCAAAAAAATCATTTATCCAAGCTGAAATAATAAATGTACCTGTTTTTTTTTATTCCATATAAGAAATTTTGAAAATATGTTGTCTTACAAGCTAATATGAAGCATAAAGTTTGACATTTGCTATTAAATGTGAACAGAAAGGTCGGAAGATTATAGTACTTAAAAATTAGGATAGAAGGAAATACAATTTCAATGTTAAAAGTGTATGCGCCAAACGACGACGATGTAAAAAAAATTCACATGTATTGAAAAATTTATAGCTGACCATGATAATGAAATGTTTATCATTGGCGGCAATTTTAATAGGGTACTAGACGTTAATAAAAATAAGAAAAATGGTCGGTCAGATACTAAGAAAAAGTCTAGAGAAAAGCTTCAAAATTTAATTCAAAATCAAGAGTTAAATGACATTTGGCGAATCAAAAATCCAGAGAAAAAGCATTATACATGACATGCAAATGATAAGAGTGACATATCTTGTAGACTAAATGTTTTTTTTATCTCAACAAACCTTGTAAAGAACACTTTAGATTGTAAAATTGCAACAACTCAGTTTCATTAGACAAAGAATATCAACAGGAAATACGACACAATGCCAAAGACACTGCAAACTGATAAAAGGCACTATTAGAAATGTTACTAGTCGTTATTGCACAAATAAAACAAAACTGATATGAAAAAAGAAAATGATTTGATTAAATATATTGATGTACTAGAATTAAACAAAAATGAATGGTTTCTTTAATGATGTACATGTATCAGTTTAAAATTTAAAAGAAGCAAAACTAAAGCTATTACAAATAATACATAAAAGAACTAATGGATATATTCACGCTCAAGAGCCAAACATATTTAAGGTATTGAAAAAAATCTCCAAATATTTCTCAAATTTAAAAAAGTCGAAAAGTGAAATGAAAACTATACCTTAGACCTAAAAAAGCATTTGCTTGCGTTGACTAGAAACACTGAACAGTTTCCGGACAGTTTTCTCCATTACCGAAGTTTACTTGAACATATAGATCAAGCTATGATAGAAAGACCTGAAAGAAATATATTTGAACATGTTGCATTGAAACCAACGGTTCTTTTTAAGACTTTACAATGTAAAATTGTAATATTCTTTCACTGTCTCTATAGATTCGCCTGAGGCTATGTACAAGATAATAATGGCAATGTAATCAAAATAGTTAGTCAATGATAATCTTTGTAGTCTCTGACTTCCACTTAATACAGTTCCATGGTCACAATTATTCAAATAAATCTAGTTTTACACAGGTCGTGGATCTCAATTTGTTTAAGTGTATAAAAAAAGAAAGACGTTACAGTGGCGCTCACGTTTTTGTTCCGTTTTTCGGCAGGAAAACGCGAGCAGCGCGCAGTTTTCGCCCGTTTACGAAACGGGGCGTTTTTCGGGCTCTCACCGTTTAAAAAACGCGTTTTTCTGCCCGCCCCGTGAAAAAAACGGCTGGTTGCACTGCACATGCGCGAACAGCGAGTTCCTGCGTTTTTACCCGTTTTTTTACCCGGGGTACGAAATGCGCACGCGTGAAAAGCGAGTTCCTCCGTTTTTTGCGGCGGGTAGCAAATGCGCATGCGCCCCATGTTTTTTCACTTTCTGAATTTTGGTAAAAATTATCAAATTATAATATATCGTATGAATATTGTGTTCAGAAAAGATGTTAGGTCAATCCTTACATACTTCTAAAGATCACAAGTATAATAATAAATCTAAAGTCTCGTTTTGATAACAGGTGCGCGTTACTTACAGCGACGCCATTTTCATCATATCCCAATGTTGATATAGTTAATTATAGTAATCGATCATTCTATTTTATAAAGCAAGCATTTGTCTACACGATTTTGTCTTGAATGATATTTTGAATGTAGAAAGTGGAACTGACTAACGTTACTCTATTAGTGTAGGTAGAGACAAAATAGGATCAAATCTGGTATGCACCATTTTGGAACTTGGTAGGTGGGGTGCATGGTTTTATTTTCCATTTGAATGGAATACGTTTTAACCAAAACAAAAAACTGGCACTTTAACGATGGAAGGTTGATTGCACAACACAATTTAAAAAACAAAGTTTTAATGATAGGCTGTTAAAACTTTCAGATGAACTGTTTTACTGAAGTGCCATTAATATGCTAGACCTCTTCACATATCTGATATTTATGTATGTTTCGCACCTTTACACCTATTTTTTATGTGCTCGATAATAAACAGACAGTGTAGTTAAAGTTAGGTTAACCGGCGCATTATGCTCAATTTAGTTACCTAGTTCAATTTCACTCTGCCGATAACTGTCTCCGATTTGGGACACAATGTCTGGATCCGGTGATTAAAGTAGAAGATTGTCTCCGTATTGGTTAATCTGCCTTAGCAGAATTTTCCGCTCTAAAATGAAGAATCCGATATCACTTATACAAAATGTAACATAATATAATTTAATGAATTGCTTTGAAAAACCTACATATCTTCAGCTGGTATTCCCTTGATATAAACACCTACTTTCTATCCAAATAAAATGTACACATTTTTGCTCAAGAGGCTTTTGCTTATTTTACAGCAAAAGTACATGTAAGGTGAAATTAAAAGTGCCTGAATTCTGGCGCAAAAAGTGGCTGATTATGGTTCTGTAATGTATTGAAACACTGTAATTAGGGATGCCAAATAAAATTTTGGTATCGATTCAGAAATATCGATGATATAGCGATATAACGATACACAGGCGTAATAAAATCACCAAATCTCTTGACTATTTGTACTAAACATATGGTTCTGGTCTATAATATATATCAACCCTTGCGGTGCTGAAATATGTTTGCCTTTGAGACCACATTTCATTAAGTTATCATTTGTTATAAAAGCATGGAAACAAAAATAATATCAAACAGGGAATGCCACGTACCAAAAACGCAGCCTCCCCAAAACGAACCCCACATCACCCAGAAGTGCACACCACCAACACACACACACACGCGCACACGCACACACACACGACACACATACACACAATCATGTACACACACACATATACACTACCAACACACACTAGCATACAAAGCAAACACACGAGGACAAAACGAACAATTAAAGGAACACAGTGGGGCACCGCCTTGGAACGGTCAGTGGCAAAAACACCACTGGGGAGCTTAAACCGGTTTATGGTGCGCACCCAACCTCACTCTTACCCCCCACCATGTTCCAAAGTCACAGGACAGTGTAAATAAAAGTAATCCCTGCTAGGTGAATCTCTAACACACGCAATGGAAACAAAAGGCATGGTATGTAAAACACAAAAATGCTCGTGTATAAATATATAAAAAGCAAACCTTGAGAACCAAAAAACGTATGTACTCAATGCCTTTGCAGAAGGCAGAGCACCAAGAGAAACACCCTTAAGGGCCCGACGAAACAGGCCAGAGGACAGAAATCAAAACAGTTTCGTCCCAGTGGGATTTAAAAACTGCCCATCACAGAGTCCTCCCCCTCTTCCGTCAGACACAATCAAAGAGGGAAGCATAGCGTCCAACTGTAAACGGGTTGAACACCAAACATGCGGTGTGTCTCAAAACAGTTGGGTCGTAACCTCTTTTAACAAAACGTTTTATAATTTTAGCAAATACAGTTGGAAAATTGCCATGACCCAAAATCTTACGAAGTTTGTAAACCACATCCCCATAAAAATCGGGTTTTGAAATACCTTCTCGCAGAAGAGTCTTTAGATTACTATTGAATTTCAAAACCAAATCAGAATTACGATAGTAAAATTTAGCAAAATATTTACGCAATTTGTAATAACGGTAGCTCTGTTGAAGAAGTTTATTTGTAATATATTGATTACGTTCATTGAAATCCTCAACATAACTACACGCTCTGGCAAACCGAATTAACTGAGAAATGTATACCCCATAAGATGTAGCATGAGGTACATCCCCATCCAAATGGGGGAAATTTACAATACTAAAATTAAAATCATCCCTCTTGTCATAAATTTGGTATGTATAATATTGTTATAAATAGAGAGATGTAAATCTAAAAATGAAGCACCAGTATCCAAATTGTTAGTTTTAATTAACTGGAGTTCCCGGGGATAAATAGTGTCCACCAATTGACCAAAAAACGGGTTATCCATATTAAGAATATCATCCAGATAGCGTGATGTATTATTAAAAGCAGTGATAATGTCTGCCTGCGTGTCTGGAGAAAGACTCAACATAAAGTCTCTTTCATAACAATATAAAAACAAATCTGCGACAAGGGGTGCACAATTTGTTCCCATGGGAATACCGATTACTTGTCTGAAAACTGCATTCCCAAACCTTATATAAATGTTGTTCAATAAAAAGGAAAGGGCTTTACAAACTTCGTCACAGGTCCACATAGTATAATGTTTAACAATACAGCTAGTAAAAAAAGCTTTATCGAAATTGCAGGCGAGAAATGTAACATTCTCCCTGGCAAAAGTCTTTTGAATTAGGGCAGTTAGCTTGTCATTTATCAAATTATGTGGTAAAGTGGTATACAGAGTAGAAAAATCGTATGTACTGACTGAATTTACTTTGTAATTATTAACTTTAAACTTATCCAGGATTTCGCCAGAATTTTTGATCGACCAAAATAAATGTTTACCAGAGTTTTCGTATACTTTATCACAATATCTTTTCACGTGGGCTTTTATAGCAGTTAGGCAAGATGTTAATAGTTTTGAAGTATTTGTAGTGGTACAAGAGCTTGAATTAGCGATGAAACGAGCTTTATATGGTTGTTTATGTAATTTAGGAATCCAGTACATAGTAGGAAGTTTAATATGTTGATCATCTATACGAACTTTCAAATTAGAAACTTCACTGATGTGATCAGTGACCACATTTTGTTCATCGGAAGGACTCAATATATAAGCTTTAGTGCTATTTAGTTCGTTTTGTAAAACATTAATATAATGTAGGCGTCAAATGATGATAATATTGTTGGCCGCCTTGTCTGCTGGAACTAAGACATACTTAGAATGAAATTCTTGGATTTCCTTTTTCAGATGTCTTAAAGTAAACTTGGGTTTTGATGGAAGTAGGTGTTCATTTGTTTGGTAAAATTTTATACGAGAATCGACAATGTTAAAAATACTTCGTTTCCAAGACGTTAATGCATTTGGATCAGCATTCTCACGACGACACCATTTAACACAAAAAGTTTCGATGGATTCCGCAATATGACCACGACAAGCATGAAAATCAATAGTAGAAGGAATTCTGTATTTTGGTCCTTTAAAGAATAAATTACGAATACGCTTGTCTTTAATAATATCAAAATTACCAGTGATGACATGACCGGCATCTGAATAGCAAAATTTCGAGTTTTTACATTCGCAGTAAGAAGGGGTATTTGTTTGAACATCTAGGTCGGAAACAATTTTATTGTAATTGAATATAACATTTCTAACAGGTGTTTTATATTTATAACAGATAATAGGAACTTCGGAGTTTCGGAAATACTTAGGCACAGAATCAATGACACGTCTATCACGAAATATACTGGGTATATCGATGAAGTCAATACCTTTATTAATGAAATGAATTTTAAGAAAATGTCTATCATGATCAGATTGAGTGTCAATATGTGGACGGAGAACGTGTTGTGTGTAATGTTGGATAAGATATGACACAGTGTAAAACGGATCTGTTTGAATAACGTACTGGTCCGCTTCCTCGTCTAGTTTTTTAAGAGACTGAATAGATAAAGATGTGAGACGAGAAAGCATTGAATGTCTACCAGAGTTTGAAAGAATTATATCGAGGTCTGCAACAGAAATATTGACTTTTGATTTGCGCTTAATATTACCATTGCGTCTAATTCTAACTCTGTGTAGAGTGGTTGTTTATATTGCGGTCGAGTTATGATGGAATTTTGACCGTGAAACTGTAGATAATCACACGGCTAAACATCGATGTACAATTTTTCAAAACGGCAATCGATATCGAATGGAAAGTGTTTGATCGTTGATATATCGTGGTCATTTGAATCGATTACATCCCTAACTGTAATATTGTTTGCACCATATTCTAGGACTTCAGCCGTAATCTATAAAATATTGATGAATTTAAGCCTGATCGGGCAATAAAAGCTAGATTGGGTAATGTTACCAGTCTGTTAAATAAAAACCTAATATTTTATGAAAATCACCACTTTATAACCATTGGCCCAAAGTCTTTGAAGCTAGTATTCCTATTTCTCATTATATTTATAGTATCAAAGACAATCTTTCTGATTAAACCAACAGGTGTGCAGTTCAAACTGCGCCGTTTTCGTTTTCAAAAGTAAACACACTTTTGGGACGGATCATTACTATAATTTTATTATATGACAAGACTGATACTAATCTACCATTTTGCCGAATTAGTGATCTTTGGCTTCTGAGTATCCAGACGCCTGGTTAGCTTTGTGGTTAGAGCATCTGAATTGCAAGTAGAAGGTCGTGGGTTTGAATCATACACTGGATGTTTTCTACAACCAAACTTAGTGTATAAGAAATATTTATGAATATTTTTAATTTAATTGTATTTCAGGGTTCCTGGGAATAAGGTCACTGTTACTTAAAATAGGGAAACTGTATTATATTCATTATCTTTAGTTACAGTTGACATAATGAACCAACTTTTGTTTGTAGTAAGTATTTAAGAAGATAGGGCTGGGTTTTGGGGCTCCTGGTGTCATTGTCAAGGTCACTAACTAAAAAAAAGAAAAAACAGTAATATGTTCAAAATCTGTAGTTACAATTGACACACTGTAACTTTAAATTATTAAATGAGTTATACATATGAATAAAATTTTTTTTATTAATTGGGATTGTGTTTGGGGCTCATTGGGTTAAAGTCCAGGGTGTGTTTTTAAATAAAAAATTGTTGTTTATGTTATAAAAACAAAAATAATATCAAACAGGGAATGCCACGTACCAAAAACGCAGCCTCCCCAAAACAAGCCCCACAGCACCCAGAAGTGCACACCACCAACACACACACACACACACACACACACACACACGCACACACACACGGCACACACACACAATCATGTACACACACACACATATACACTACCAACACACACTAGCATACAAAGCAAACACACGTAAACATAGTTTATACGAAAACGGAATAGTATCCTTCTTTTTCTCGCAGTGATTCATACAGACATGCGCCGTAAATGAACCGTAGTTCGGGGTTACGCGTCTTCCAGATTCAGTTTCATTAGAAACGGTACGCTTATCAACTTATCAACAAAGCGCTAGAGCTAGTCGGAGCTTACACATCTCCATTACCTTATAATATTAGGTTTGATACGTAAGCGACATTGGCTATGGCTGTGTTCTTTACGGTCAGCAAAATTATTTGAAAAAGAACTGTTTTAAAGACATTTATCAAGCCAAAATTAGTGCAAAGTGAGTCTAAAAGGGATATACTTTGTGTCATATTGGATATATTGGATGTAATTTCTGAAAAGGTACTTTTTGCCGAAGTTTATTGATAGTTGATAATTATATACACAATAATGTCAGAGTCAGAGGCACACGAAGGGGAACCCAACGTATACCCAGAAGTTGATCAACGATCACATTTTCCAATGAACACTATACCATTGTTATTTATGAGAGAATCGTCAATTTTCGGCGACCGAAAACCCACACAAGATGAATGGATTAGCCATGTTGAGTTATACCAGGCTATTGGCCAGAACATAGAAGCATCCCACATAACTGGACTACAGAGAATCCGTGGAATGTGGCGCATCTATCTTGACAATTTAGAAGATAAAGTTAAACTCATGGCAGGGGGCATCCCATTAAGGGGGAAGAATGTCAGTGTTATGAACACGAATCCAGACCGTCTGGATAATGAAAATACTACAAGAGTGCGTGTCAAGAACATCCCACTCTCTGTAGAGGATGACACTCTAACCAGGACATTCACCTTGTTAGGGATCGAGGTTATCTCTGTTTCCCGTGAGAAATTGCGTGTAGGCGGCAAACTTACAAACTGTGAAACGGGCGATAGATTTTGTATAGTGAAATCATCTACCCTTCAGAAACCTCTTCCCAATTTCATGAACTTTGGGAAATTTCATGGCCGTGTAATTCATTATGGCCAAGGCAAGGCCAAACCAAAAAACTGTTCTAAGTGCTTAGGAAGTGGTCATGTGTTCAAAGAGTGTACCAACGATTGGGTATGCTCTAAATGCAATACCGCTGGTCACAAACGATCCGAGTGCATACAGGACGAGTCATCCGACGACGAGAACGACGGGAATGAGTCCGACAAACACTCAGATTCTCAGGTGGTAGATACGGTCGAAAAGCAAATATTGCAATTCGCCGAGCCTAATCAGTCATCTTCAGGTGGACATTCCTCCGGTAATACCACAAAACCCGATAAAACCATTAATCCCGTGAAATCAGACATTTCACGTGCGCACAAACAATCTAGTATGGACAATTTTATTACCCCAAGCAAAGGCAGACAGGTCAACGTCACAGAACGTTCACCGCCAACACCGACGGAGGAGCTCCATGACAGACAAACATGTGAACAAAGAAAAAAGAAAAAACATAATAAAAAATGACTTGTTTAAAATTATATGATATGCATAAGCATAATCTGAACTCGAACTTTGAAACGTTTTACGGACATGAGAATATAAATATGATTTGGATAGACATAAATGGTTTTTGTTTGAAAATATTAAAAACCTTTTGGAAGGTTAAAAGTAGAAACAATTAAATGTTTATATAATATGTATATAGTAATGACTATTGGTAGGAATATTTATCGTTCTGAAATGAATTTGATTAATATAATCAATATTTCCAATTTTATGAACAATGTTCTAAAAATATGTATTGAAAACTACAATCTATATTTTTTGATCTTCATATTAGCAATCACGTACGTAGCTGTTCTTTCCTTTTTCTTTTCGTACGAAGGAACGTTTACAGCGTGTCTTCATAAATTCATAAATAACAGCAAATTTGTAACAACAGATCTTATTGTTCTTTCTGTAAGGTTGTTGGTTAACGTTTTTGCTCAGTGTTGTAATTTAAAATATAATAAACACAATGATTCATTTTTATGTATTGAAAACTACAATCTATATCATTTGCTGCTCATATTTACAAGCACGTACATAGCTTTCCTTTCAGTTTTCTTTTTGTACGAAGGAACTTTTACAGCGCGTCTTTGTAAATTCATAAATAACAGCACATTTGTGACAACAGATCTTTTTGCTCTTTCTGTAAGATTGTTGGTTAACGATTTTGCTCAGTGTTGTTTATACAATAAAGCTAATGCTTCAGTTTTATTTAACTATGCAAATGACAGAACAAAACTAATGTTAAATTTTACCAAAATGAATATGCAAGCGATATATAAGCATTGTACTATATCGAATAATGATCTATTAGCATGTTATGATTGGAATTTGAATACAGACTATAGATTTATTGTACATTCCACAAATCTAAATATTCATACTTGTAACGGTTTAAACTGGTATATAAATACAAGAAACGCACGAATATTTTCATGTTATAGCTCGACATCGGTCAAATATAATCAGCATAGTAAACTTACATTTTATTTTTCAATATGACAACGACTCATAGCAAAAATTCTTTTAATCACCTTGTTTCACTAAATGCACAAGGATTACGTGACAAATCAAAAAGAGGAAGATTAATTCAATGGTTATTGCAACAAAAAGCTGAAATAGCATTTATTCAGGAGACTCATTTTACAACTGATTTATATGCTGATTTGAAATCGGAGTTCGAAAACTGGGACGTTTTTCATTCGTTCGGTTCAAATTTTAGTTGTGGCTGTTCTATTTTTATTAAAAAACAAATTCCTTACAAGGTCCTTAATGAAACATGCGATCAATTTGGTAGGTTCGTAATCATTAATATAGAATTGTATAACAATATTTTTACTTTGATAAACATATATGCACCGAATGATAAAAAGAAAAGAAACACATTTTATTTAATGTTAGGAAAAACAATTATTGAAATAAGCGAAGGTGCAAAAATAATTGGGGGAGATCACAATGATATATTATCTCATACTGATCGAATAAATAGAAATACGCATGATAAAAGAAACAAAGTTCCTGTAGAAAACTTAACAAATCTCATAAAAAGTAATAAATTATCCGATGTCTGGAAAACACACAATAAAGATAAACAACAATTTACTTGGCGAAGAAAAAATGGTCTAGAAAAAAGTAGGAACGATTTCTGGCTCATAGATGAAAATCTGATACCGCTTGCACTGTCTTCTGACATACGACCAGCTTTAATTCAAAGTACAGATCATTTAGCAATTTCACTTAAGCTAAAAATACCTAATGATCGAGGCCCTGGGTTCTGGAAATTAAACAACTCACATTTAAATGATTCCGAATATAAAGAGAATGTTAAAAATATAGTTCAGTCTGTGCAAAATCTTAAAATCAGTAGCAACCAGTTGAAATGGGAAATATGTAAAATAGAAATAAGAGATTTCACAATAGAATTTGCTAAGATAAAATCAAGAAAAACACATAACAAATTATATCATCTAGAAAAAGAACTTAAACTATTACTGATAAAAAATGACAAAAATGACAGAATTAATAATCGCATAAACGAATTAGAAAAGGAAATCGAAAATATATATGAAGCAAAAACGCATGGTGCGCAAATAAGATCTAGAGTACAATTTATAGAAGAAGGAGAAAAAAACTCAAATTTTTTTCATAGTCTTGAAAAGTCCAGACAAAACAGGAAAATTATTAGCTCCTTGCTGGTAGAAAATAAATATATAACAGATACTGATGAAATATTGAACCAAGAAGTACATTTTTATAAAAAGTTGTATGCATGTAAATCATCTGATGCAGATTGTGACGAATACTTAAATACCATTCATATTGATAATCAATTAAATGACGACCTAGCTAATAAATGTGAAGGTAAATTAACATTAAACGAGTGTAATGATGCTGTCAATGAGATGAAGTTGAATAAAAGTCCAGGTCTAGATGGTCTAACTACAGAATTTTACCAAGTGTTCTGGGAAATAATAGGTATTTTAGTAACTGATGCACTAAATGAAGGCTATGACAATGGTGAACTTTCTGACACACAAAAACAGAGCGTTTTCTCACTTATTTACAAAAAAGGAAATCCTGAATTACTGGAAAACTGGAGACCTATCTCGTTACTAAATATAGATTACAAAATTCTTACAAGAGTTCTTTCAAAACGCTTACAGTTAGTACTACCTAAAATAATAAGTTTAGATCAACAGGGATATATAAAAAGTAGATTCATTGGGTATAACATCAGGCAGATACAGGACATAATCGATTATACAGACTGTTTAGACATAGATGGTGTAATTTTGTTCCTAGATTTTCGAAAAGCCTTTGATACAATTAATTGGAAATTCATGCTAGCAGTGCTTAAAAAATTTGGTCTGAAAGACTCTTTCATCAATTGGGTTCAAGTCATTTATCATAACATATCGTCCTGTGTAATAAACAATGCTTGGAAATCAAATTTCTTTGAACTATCACGTGGAATTCGACAAGGCTGTCCATTATCGGCTCTTTTATTTATAATTGTTGCTGAAATTTTAGCCACAAAAATTAGAAAAAGCGAACAAATTGATGGTATTTCTATCAGATATGAAAATTCGTTTAAACATTTAAAAATTACCCAATTGGCAGATGATACAACACTTTTTCTTAAAAATCAATCAGAGGTTCCGATAGCGTTACAGCTTATAGAGGAATACGGAAAATACTCAGGATTAGAATTGAATAAATCAAAAACTGAAGCTTTATGGGTTGGAAAATCTAAACATAAAGATAGTAATATGTTACATGGAATAAATTTTACAAATAAACATGTAAAGGCACTTGGTGTTTATTTCGGACATAACAAAGAAGACTGCGATAATTTAAACTGGAATACTAAAATAAATAAATGTGAATCAATCTTATCAAATTGGAAAAAAAGGAATTTAACTATTTATGGTCGAATAGTGGTCATTAAATCAATAATTGTCCCAAAATTTACATATCTTCTTCAAAACATGATGGTTCCTAAAGAAATCATAAATAAAATCAATTCGCTACTTTTTAATTTTATATGGAATGGTAAAAAAGATAAAATAAAAAGATCGGTCATTCTAGGAAATAAACTAAACGGAGGTCTTGAAATGATAGATATAGAAACATTCGCAAAAAGTATGAAATTTAGATGGATTAAAAGTCTGCTAAATTCTGGCGACGCAAATTGGAAGGTAATACCAACATTCTTTTTAAATCAATACGGAAATGATTTTCTTATATTTAGCATGAATCTAGATTCAATCAAGTCATTACAATCACCAAAAATTCCACTTTCTCCGTTTTATAAGTCTTTAATAGATGTATGCATAAATATTTATCACAAAGATAGAAAGACGCCTAAATCTTTTGAAACTGTTAGAAAAGAAGTGATCTGGGGTAATAAACACATAAAGCATAAGGGTAAATGTATAGTTTTTCAAAACTGGATTGATTCAGGTATTATATATGTAAATGACCTGTTATCTGATTCTGGCTTGATTGACAGTGCCTCCCTTTTTAATACCCTAGAAAATAAGACGAATTGGATATCAGAAATAAATATACTCAAAGGTGCAATACCAGCCGCATGGAAACTTCTAGTTAAAAGTACTGAGTCAATAAAAACAAGTGTTAAAACTTCAACAAAATTTACTTTTGAAAGTAATAGGACAATTGATCAATTAACGAATAGGGATGTATATAATTTAATCTTGAAACCAAAACTCGAGAGCCCTTATGTACATAGGTACTGGGAGGAATTAATCTCGCATCACGTTCATTGGAACTCCTTTTATTTTTTTAATAATAAAGTTCTTCAAGATAACAAAGTTAAACAGTTGAAATACAAGGCAATACATAGACTTGTTGCTACTAATTCATATCTTTTTAAAATTAAAATATTTGAAAGCCCACTGTGCAAACATTGCGGAGATTTTGAAGATTATGACCATTTTTTTATAAGTTGTCCTTATCTCAACTTTTTTTGGGAAAAGGTATCAGACATCTTCAGAAAATGTGGAATTTGCAAATCATTAAAGACAATAGAACATGTTATTATTGGCTACAAAATAAATTTTATTGAGTATAACCAAATAAATGCAATTTTAAGTTATATCGCGTACAGCATATACAAAACATACTTCATCAGCGAACGTAGAACAAAGCCTTCACACTTACTGAAAATCCTATATTACGATTTGGTAGTGTTAATTCAATACATGATTAAGAAAAAAGAGAAAACATTTTTTATTAATAGATTTACTAATTATCTTAAGGATATATTATAAAAGAGATTTTACCAATGTTTGAAATTATTTGTCTCAATGTTGTTTTGTTAAAAAAAATTACACTATCAATTTATTAAATATATTCACTTTGTATAATTGAAAATTGAATTGCATGTACTATTATACATATATGAATTATGTTTATGCTTTAGTGTAAATAAACGGATTGTCGATAGGCAATTCCAAAGAGAAAAAACCTTATAATATTAGATATGCACTTTCTTCTTGCTAAGCATAAAGTACAACATTTCTATGGGATACTTACATAGACAAAAATTATTCTAAACATTGTGTTATTAGCGGAGTATTATTTCGTGACGGATTTATAAGTTGTTCACCTGAAAGGACAGAAATGGCGACCCGCAGTAGAAAAGTTTTAAAGACACATAAGAAAGACAATTTAGAAAAAATGTCTGCGACGAAATTACGAGAAAAGCTTCAAATGAAAGGAATTAGTGTCCCAACCTCATTCTCTAAAACAATTCTGATGGCTATTTACAAAGAGAACTGTGAAAAAGGTTCAGATAATGTACAAATTCTTCCATCGAAAAGTGATTTGACAAAGCAAACGTCGGATAATTCAACTGCTGAGTTACCAGCCACAGCTAGCGGAATGCCTGCAGACGTTGAACTCTACAATGAATGCCTTCACTGAGACGGTGAAAAGTCTGAATCCCGCTACTCAACACAGGAAACCCGAGGAATTACCTACTTTAAACGATTTGTACAGCGCAAGTGCTAGTGGAACAGACAGTGGTATGTACGATAATTCAAATTGTAACGAACTAGATAATTTACGCCATTTAGCTGCACAGAAAAGACATGGTGTGCCCGCATGTATGTTGTCAAACATCGTCATTGTAAGTGATTCTTTAAAGAAGCAGATAATTGACGGAAGGGACGTTAATCTCGCCACCCTGTTAATTCCTGATTTTGAGCCCAGCAGTACGACGAAAGCAGATAATCGGCTCAAGAAAAGGCTTACAATTGAACAGTTCCGTGTTTCCTTTGGGAAATATCGTCGTATAATTTCGAAATGGGCACATCGACAGCAGGAGCTGGAAACATATGAGATGGATATAGCAAAGATTCATTCTTTCTACGGTGACAAATTTTACGATTATCACCTAGCTTTTTCCAGCAAGGCAGCTGAAGCGGTTAAGCTTCGTATCCCTGTCGACTGGTCCAAAAGAGATACAGAGCTATTTCAGCTTATTCTAGGAGGTACCCGAGCACGACAATGTTCACATTGTACATCAACCCTTCATGAGTCAGATTTTTGTCCAAATATGCAACAGGGGTCAGATACGACAGCAAGATACAAAACCACTTCCAACTACATGAATAGGGCGAGATCACCTAACATCCAAAAGGAAATGGACAGATGGGGGCGAAAAATCCTTCATCACCAAGGAATTGAATTGTGTAATTACTTTAACTCTGTTGACGGCTGCTCTAGACGCGCTTGCACTCGTTATCATGCCTGTGTGACATGTATGAGTCGAAATCATTCTAAACCTATGTGCCCAAAGAAGGTAAAAAGAGACCTCATTCCCAAGAAGGACTGACAACTAGTCGCAATATCCCCAATCAATGTTAAAAATCTTGAAATTGAATTGGCACATCATCCCGACCGAACTTTTGTGGGCTACTTATGTGACGGCATTAAAAACGGTTTTGATACTATGATAGAGACTTTCCCTTCAAAAAATAAGATATGTAAAAATCTTTTATCAGCCATAAATCAACCAGATGAGGTAGAAAAAGTAATAAAAAGTGATTTAGAAAACGACTTTTTGCAGGGACCATTCGATGAACCACCATACACCAATTATCGCGTTTCCCCTATTGGCATTGCAGAAGGGAAATATTCAGGAAAGAAAAGACTTATAGTAGATTTGTCTTCACCTCGTGATAATCATATACACCGTAGTATAAACAATTCAATTGACAAAGAAATGTGTAGTTTAAGTTATGTAAAAATTGATGACGCTATTAAAGCCATCAAAGAACAAGGACAGGGGGCAATTTTGTGCAAAACGGATATAACCAATGCGTTCAAACTTTTACCAATCAAGCCAGAGCAAATGCCTTATTTTATGATAAAATGGAACGGTAAATTTTACGTCTATACGCGCCTCGTGTTTGGTTGCAGATTATCGCCTAAGATATTTGACAATCTATCAAAAGCTATATGTTGGAAAGCAGAGCATAATTACAATATTCCTGTCATTTTTCATCTCTTGGATGATTTTTTGACTGTGGAAAGTTCGATGTCAAATGGTTATCGAACTATGGCTTTGCTGACGCATATCTACGCCAAAATCAAAGTGCCTCTGTCGAAATCTAAGACGGTGGGTCCAACGACTGTGTTAGAATATCTAGGAGTTATACTTGACTCTGATAAGCTCGAGGCAAGGCTTCCTCGTGACAAAGTCGTAAGGATTATTCAATTCATAAAAAACTTATTAAATAGAAAGTCTTGCACTAAGAGAGAGCTTTTACAATTGTTAGGTCACTTCAACTTTGCATCTCGTGTCATTGTTCCAGGTCGAAGTTTTGTCTCGTACCTCCTTCAAATATCCACAACCGTCCGAGAGTTACATCATTACATTCATTTAAGTAAAGAATGTAAAGAAGACCTTCAAATGTGGCTTCATTTTTTAGAAAACTGGAATGGTGTGTCAGTGTTTTACGAGGACAAGTTTTCAACTTCTGAGGAAATGAAACTATATACTGATGCTAGTTCTACTTTGGGAGTCTCGGCATTCTTTCAGAATCGTTGGTTCTGCGAAAACTGGCCAGACATAAAACAGAGCGATGCTTCAATGGCGTTTAGAGAACTTTAACATCTTAAGTTGCAGTTGAATTATTGTGACCAAATTAAGTGTCTAGTTATTTTTTATGAAAACCTATTGTGTGATTGTGTGACCGAACCGTATTTCGGACGGATTTTAGCCTGACCTTTACGTATCTCGGACCGGAAATATTATTTGGATTTCTTCTGTTTGGTTCGTTTTGCAGGTTTATTGTATTGGACACCTCTGATTGGTTAATCAGAGTGAGTTGTTATTTTCGCGGGCTTTGATTGGTGAGCAGGAATTCTTCTCACAACTCGAGGGAAATCTGAGTTTGTCAGATGGGTTTGACGAGAGAAGTCGTCTTGTATTTTATGTCTTGTATTTTATGTCTCTGGACAGGTTCTTCCCTTTTATGGTATGTACAGTTGTGGGTTTCGTTGTTACTCTTCGTCAGCTTCTTTAGAATTATGTATAATTATCTTTCGGCATTTTGCTTAAATTGTATTTACGGGTACTTGTAAAGTTCTCGGTTTTCGTACATGTAAATGTGCAATGTTAAAATGGCGACATCATTTTTTTAACTGGTTTGTGGAAATACTTAAATAATCACATTTCTATCTTTGCACATTATCCACTTTAATTTACAGTTGCACTGACAGTTACTTCACGTGTGAATGGAGAGTGGGCGGAGGAAATACAGTCAGTACCATATATTGGTGAGTTACATGTATAACTTGGATTGGATTATTGTATTTTTGTACATTTGCCCTTTTTGCAAATGTAAGTCTTAAGTCCAAGTCTTATGATTAAATATGTTGTTAAAGTGTACAAGAGCCACTAGTCACTTCGAGTTAAAGCTCGGTTGGTAATTACGAAGTAAAGTATTGAAACTTTGGTAACTGCTCTGGATAGTTTGGATCTCATGTTTATGATTGATAACATTTGTTAATTTCAGATTGTGTAGTTATTTCCTACCGTTTGGTTATGCACTGTCTACTGATTAATTGGAGTTTACAATAGATTATATTCTACATTGTTGAGTGTTGACGAATTTGAGTACAATAGATTAACGAAACCTGTGACCCATCTTGGTTTTACTTTATAATACCTTTTACCTTTTATAAAAGGGCCAAGTGTAACACTGGCGCCCAACATTGGACAACTATTTCTTCAACAAAGAAAACAACAATGTTCGGTACGAACACTATTTTAACAGTATTTTTACTGTAGACAGTTTATATTTAGTTTAGTCTTTTGTAAGACTTCTGGCGAGGAACGGGATTAAAAGAGCATTACAGTTTTACGTTTTATCTCAACTTATTTGCACAAGTATTCATTATTCGGTTATTTATAACTGAACTATTTTTGCTCTGGACTTTATGAACAAGTCTTTGCATTAAAGACACCAGTTACTTAAGTTTAACAGTTATCTCAACGGTACAGTCCAGGAGGATTATTACGCTTACTGAAGCAGGCGTTACTTTCCGGAGTGATCAAATCGGTGAATGGAACTTTATGATGCACGTTTATTCAAGAAGACCTTTTTCCGCAGGAGATGGAACATTCTTTAAAGTGATTCTTAAGTTTATCACGGACACTACAAGTGATTTGTGATTAAGTGTTTATATTGACACTGGTGATACAGTGCATATAGCGGATTTAACTTGGTACAAACTTTATTGACTCTTTTTAAGTGCTAGTGGCTATATAGTGTAGTTACAGGTGATACAGGTTCTCATGTGTACAGTACAGTTCAATGGTATTAGAGAACAGTGAGTATGAAACAATTTTGCATGCTTAAATTGCAGTATTTGATGAATTCAGTCTGTTTAGTCTAATTTCATGCAAATCAGGTGAATTGTGCACATTTACTGCAGTTTTTGTAGTGCTAGTATGATATTGTAAGGAATAAGAGAGATATCACTGCATGAAATAACTTTCTTGGATCTGGGTATCTTAATTAACAAGTAAAGCATCTTATTGTCTATCTTACTGTCTCTTTACAATAACTTTGCTAACTATTAATATTGGTAATATGTCGCCATTTTAATTTGAAAACAATATTTAGATTTCAAAAGAAAAGAAGTAAATCACTTCAGTGCATGGGCAGTCACATGTGCATGTATACACAGTTCAGAAAGTGGGTCATTACATGTGTTCTTGTTTTGATTTGTGCAAGAGTCTTTATCTGTGGTTTATAGTCAGAATGTTTTGTTGTTTTCATCAGCAAAATGTTTTCAGAGGTATTTTGATACATTTCTGACAAGGTTTTGAAGGATTTTGTCTTAATTTTGTTGTTTACATAGGATTACATTGTGTACACTTAGTCTGGGACTATTTGTTGTGTGTACTTGTTCAACCTGCTGTTTTGCATACAGCTGAGGAGTTAATATCAGTCTGAGCTGTGATTGGCTATCCGACTTGACCTCTTGTGACGTATTGGATTTCCTGACCTAAAGATAGTAACGGAACTTATATGATATAGCTGTTTAGCCTCATAGAGGAATTAGTAAACATAGTGTATTGGAAAATCCCTTTGTACTTTAGTAGTGTTTACATTTTGTATGTAGTACAGCAGTAGTGTATGGAAAAGTGTGTATAGTTTTATTAGTGAATGGCAATACCGGTATAGTAGATGCTGTTACATAAGCATCAAACTTTAGTTTAAAAGTTACACAACATGTACTTAACTGCATACATGTAAGGCAGATATGAACATGTGTACTGATTGTCATTGACACACATTGGAATAGACACTTGTGTTTTGAAGTGTAATTGAGTTTACAAAATATACTTTTCTCATTGTTGATTTAATACAATGTTTATTGTTTCAACTTAGAAATATTGTTGTCTGACTTACAAAAGAAATAGATTTTATTGTGACATAGGACAATTTATTTTTTTGTTTGTTCATTCTTCTCTCTATCCATTGTAGATTTAATAGTGAGTTGGCAAACTCAGCAATATTTTTGTTTGATTTAAGCTATTATAGCAAAGATCAGTTGTGATAGGAATAAGGACTGCAAATAGGTACTTGTGTATGAAACACTGGCCTGATCAGAGTTAGTGAGATTGTGCTACAGGAATTTTTGAACTTGATAGAAATCAAGATGAAATATTGTTTCAACTTGTAAATAGTTTGAGAAATTGTCTGTACAAAATCCTATTTATAGAATATTGTCATGTTTACTTAAAGCATGATATATTTTTTTGTACGTTCAGACTTTATTTGAATTAACAGTACAGTTTTTGTGAAAAAGAAGAGGCAAGGTTGTTGTACTTGTGATTGGTGTAGTAGTAAAAGTGAAGTAGTAAACTTGTAGATTGTGTCAAGTTGAGTGACATTTTGAGTTTGTACTTAGGATTAAGTGTTTAGTTGTATTAGTCTTGATATACTTGTATAACATGAAAACAAATCCGTTTTTAAAGTGAAAGACAAATTTGATTTAACTTTTAGTTCATGTAGACTCTTGTTGAGAAATATATTCTATATAGACAACTTGGTTGTTGTACTTTGTACATTTCTTGGTGCAACAACATAGTGTCTCAGACACACGCAACACTGAATTAAGAGATTCAGTACAGAGACATACTTCAGTGTTTATTTAAAAAAAAATTACACTTTAGTATTGAGTCTTGCATTTATAAATGCAGAAGTGAAGTGGTACATTGAATGATTGATAGGTCAGTGTGACCTAAGTGAATAACGTCTGATACTTTGTGCAAAAGTCCCTTAACTTAGATGAGTGCATTCACTTTACTTAGTTAAGTGATCATATTGTAATTAATACACTTAAGTTGAGTGTTGAACACAACTTGAGTGCTCTATTGATTTATAGAGTTATTAAATATTCACCACAATTAACATAGTGGATTATTTAAAAACGACTTTGTTACTTCAGTCAGTGTTGAACTACTTTCAACTATATACAGAACTGTTTCCCTTCCATTTGAGTTTGAATATTTGACTTGAATATTTAATTCAAGTAAGTTTTATTTCGTGACATTTGATACGCGCGTGACATTTTTGAAACTTGCGCTGCAATACTAGAGATTGACAATAAAACTTGGAAATAATGGATGAGGAAGAAGTATATCTTGAGCCTACGGATACAGAATCTGTTGAAATTACAGAGGATGAAAAGAAATTCTTGGAAGCTCTTCACCTCCTAGGAATTAAACCAGTTTTAACCCGCCAGAAGAAGTGATGAAACTTGTGAAGGTGTTTGGCACGGAAGATGAACCTAGTCACGCAGCAACCCCAGCTCCCGCACCCAAATCTGGAACATTTCACTTCCCTAGGTTTTCAACATTCTACGGTGATGAAGGCAAAGGTGAAGTGACTTGGGTCACCTTTAAATATGAAGTAGAATCAGTGATAACCGATAATGTGTTCAACAGAGAACACATTTTACTGGGGATAAGGAGATCACTTAAAGGAAGTGCAAGTGATAAAATAAGGACCTGCTGCTACAGTAGAGCAAATCCTAGAGAAGCTTGATAGTGACTATGGCACAGTAGAGTCTAAGGAAAGTGTCATGAGGAAATTTTATTCCTGTCAACAGAAGTCAGATGAATCAATAGAAAAATTTGCATCTAGACTTGAAGAACTTTTTGACCAGGCCGTAAAATTAAAAGTTATGACACGAACAGATACAGATGTATTGAAAGAAGTTCTTCATGCAGGTTTGAATAAAGAGCTCAAGCACATGAGCACATACCAAAATGACAAGATCAAGGACTATGATGAATTCAAAAGAGAGCTCAGAAAGATGGAATAAGACATGAAGGAATCCTCTTGTATAGCCAAGGATAAAACTTGTAAGGTTGCAACAGTAACTGAAAGAAAGGAATCACCAGAGTTAAGAGAAGTCAAGGAATTTTTAAGACAGATTAACAGCAGGATGGATACATTGGAAAAACAACAACAACAACAGCATTTTGAGAGAGGACCTAGATTTAGTTTTGGTGGACAAAATTTCAATAGAGGGAGGGGTAGAGGATCCAATCAAGGACCTCAGAGAGGTCGAGGTAGAGGGAACTTCAGACCACAAAGGCCAACTGCGGGTAATACTTTTCAACCAACTTGTTACTTTTGTGGAAAGAAAGGACACTTACAAAGAGATTGCCTAGCTCTTCAAAAGCAACAGACAGTACCAGAATGTTATACATGCAATCAACCTGGACACATGCAACGAGATTGCCCTTTGATACTTGACCAAATTATTTGCCATACTTGTAAAGGAAAGGGACACAAAATAAAGGATTGTCCAAAAGCTTAAGTGCTTCTGTTACGGGGTCAAACATGAGCACTGATGAACAAGATCCCAAACATTTAGTCGGAGATACAAATGAGGTACATATTATGCTCAACAAAATTGGGACTTCAGCTTTATTAGACACCGGTAGTTGTGTGAGCATTTTATCGGAATTCTTCTACAAACAACAATTCTCAGAAATTGAAATTCAGCCAGTGGGACAGATATTAAACATAAAATGTGCAGATGGTCAAGAATTACCATATAAAGGTTACATTGAGCTAGAATTAACAGTTCAAGATGGTCTACCTAATGCACAGCCAATGCATTGTCTATTTTTGGATTCACCGGACACAACATTTTCCAGCAAAACACCTGTTATAATTGGCACTAACATACTTCAAGAACTACTCAAAGAATGTCAACACAATTTTGGTGATCAGTTCTTTCAGAAGGCTAAGTTACATACAGGCTGGTACCTCAGTTTCAGATCAATTTTAAAAGAAAAAGAATTAAAAAGAAACAAGAACAGGCTTGCAATTATCAAGAATGCCACACTTGACAAAATTATTTTGAGGCAAAATGAATCGATAGAAGTGGTTGTTTACACAGACAAGGAAATTAAGTACCCTAGTACCACTGCCATCATTCAAGAAACAGAAGATAGTGATTTACCATCTTACATAGACATAGCACCAGCAGTCATACAATACAATGGAAAGAAACAGGGATTAAGGTGAACCTCTCCAACTTGACAACCAACACCGTTACAATACCTCCAAGGGCAATCTTATGTGAAATACAACCTGTCTCTGTTGCTGATGAAGTATTTGTCGAAATAGAAGAGGACAATAAAAGGGAAAAGGTGTTTCAGGAATTAAACATTGATGAAAATGGCATATTAGATGATAAGCAAACACATCAATTAAAGGATTTACTTAGGAAACATCAAGAAATTTTTTCAACTGGTGATACAGACATAGGTCTCTGTAATTTGATTAAACACAGAATATATTTATTAGACAATACCCCATCCAGGCAGCGATACAGACGCATACCCCCCTCTATGCTACAAGAAGTTCTCCAACACATACAGCAATTACTATCCTGTGGCATCATTAGGCCTTCAAAGTCCCCTTGGACTTCCAATGTTGTGCTGGTTAGGAAAAAGAATGGAAAGCTTAGACTATGTATTGATTATAGGATGTTAAATGAACGGACTGTAAAGGACTCATATGGACTGCCAAGGATTGCATGCAATCGTCCAAGTATTTCACTACGATAGACATGAAGTCAGGATACCATCAGGTTGAGATGGAAGAAACAAACAAAGAAAGGACAGGCTTTACTGTAGGTTCAATTGTTTTGTTTTAAATTTAATCGGATGCCTTTTGGGCTTACTAATTCGCCAGCCACATACCAACGGATCATGGAAGAATGTTTAGGGGATCTCAACTACAAAATTTGTGACATATACCTTTACGATTTAATAATATTTTCTGAAACCTTTGAGGAACATTTGCAGAGTTTGGATACAATATTGACAAAGCTGAAACAATGCAATTTGAAACTAGCACCAGAGAAATGCCGCTTCTTTAGACAGCAAGTTAACTTTTTAGGACATGTGGTTAGTGCAAATGGAATCGAGACAGATCCAGGAAAGATCCGGAAAATCCAAAAATGGCCAACACCTAACAATTCAGATGAATTGCGTCTCTACTGGATTCCTACCAGTTCTCGGGCAGAAAATGAACATTTTGGTATTTATTGTAGCAACAAAGACTAGTAAACCCATAAAATTTTCCAAGGATAAACTTAGGTATTGTGATGACATTATAAACTTGTCAGTTTATCGACTGCGTCCACAGCTTGTTTATAAATGAGGCCAGAAAAGGGTACAATTTCTCTTTTTAAAGCCACATTGGGCAACCAAATATCGGGCACTCAACTTTGTGCAAAGCACTATTCCCAACAAAGATGTTTAGTGCTTGTTTTACTATTTTAAATACATGTACGAGAAAAACCAATAAATATAAGTATATTCCATTCAAGATACACACCATTTAACTTGCATTATTTACATTTGTAGTGTTCATGTTCAGAAGGATGGAATATGAACAGTAATGATTTTTCTTTCTCATGCTGATCCTTAAAAAAAGAAAAAAAGGGGAAGCCAAAATAAAAAATAAGCGTTTTTTTTAGCCTTGAACCCTGTCCGCGTGGGTGATAAACTATGATCGTAACCACTCGACCAATTCTGACAACTGCCTTCTACCATCGTATTTAAAACTACTTATCTCGTATCGATTTTATAGTACGCCTCATCCGTTACACGGTCTATTTATGTTAAAATTGTATTTCTTGAATATGCTTACTTTTACACAGTTTTATTCAAATAATTATATATCGACATAGTTTCGTTCACATTTTCTGCAATATCGATATTTAGTGTACCTTTACAAACTAAACCCCTGCTTTTACCTCAGCGCATGCGAATTAAAATCGGAAAACCCCCAACTGCTGGCAGCTTAGGTAATAAATAGTAACACAATACAGAAGTGATTTAAGCGGGATATTTAACAAATATGAGAAGTTTTAGTTTCCTATTTAGTCACTTACATCGAAAGAACAATCGTCCCAGTGACACGGTTGCGTAATCTAGGACCTTGAGTACGGTATAAAGCCTATGCGGTTCGAAATATAAAAACGCCCGAAGATCTGGTAGCGCCCCGATAACTGGTAGGAATCCAGTACAGGAAATTTGTCAAGAACTTCAACAATTTAACTAAACCACTTAGCATTCTTCTGCCACCAACTTCAGCTGTATTGTTAAACATTATACTATGTGGACCTGTGACGAAGTTTGTAAAGCCCTTTCCTTTTTATTGAACAACATTTATATAAGGTTTGGGAATGCAGTTTTCAGACAAGTAATCGGTATTCCCATGGGAACAAATTGTGCACCCCTTGTCGCAGATTTGTTTTTATATTGTTATGAAAGAGACTTTATGTTGAGTCTTTCTCCAGACACGCAGGCAGACATTATCACTGCTTTTAATAATACATCACGCTATCTGGATGATATTCTTAATATAGATAACCCGTTTTTTGGTCAGTTGGTGGACACTATTTATCCCCAGGAACTCCAGTTAATTAAAACTAACAATTTGGATACTGGTGCTTCATTTTTAGATTTACATCTCTCTATTTATAACAATATTATACATACCAAAATTTATGACAAGAGGGATGATTTTAATTTTAGTATTGTAAATTTCCCCCATTTGGATGGGGATGTACCTCATGCTACATCTTATGGGGTATACATTTCTCAGTTAATTCGGTTTGCCAGAGCGTGTAGTTATGTTGAGGATTTCAATGAACGTAATCAATATATTACAAATAAACTTCTTCAACAGGGCTACCGTTATTACAAATTGCGTAAATATTTTGCTAAATTTTACTATCGTAATTCTGATTTGGTTTTGAAATTCAATAGTAATCTAAAGACTCTTCTGCGAGAAGGTATTTCAAAACCCGAGTTTTATGGGGATGTGGTTTACAAACTTCGTAAGATTTTGGGTCATGGCAATTTTCCAACTGTATTTGCTAAAATTATAAAACGTTTTGTTAAAAGAGGTTACGACCCAACTGTTTTGAGACACACCGCATGTTTGGTGTTCAACCCGTTTACAGTTGGACGCTATGCTTCCCTCTTTGATTGTGTCTGACGGAAGAGGGGGAGGACTCTGTGATGGGCAGTTTTTAAATCCCACTGGGACGAAACTGTTTTGATTTCTGTCCTCTGGCCTGTTTCGTCGGGCCCTTAAGGGTGTTTCTCTTGGTGCTCTGCCTTCTGCAAAGGCATTGAGTACATACGTTTTTTGGTTCTCAAGGTTTGCTTTTTATATATTTATACACGAGCATTTTTGTGTTTTACATACCATGCCTTTTGTTTCCATTGCGTGTGTTAGAGATTCACCTAGCAGGGATTACTTTTATTTACACTGTCCTGTGACTTTGGAACATGGTGGGGGTAAGAGTGAGGTTGGGTGCGCACCATAAACCGGTTTAAGCTCCCCAGTGGTGTTTTTGCCACTGACCGTTCCAAGGCGGTGCCCCACTGTGTTCCTTTAATTGTTCGTTTTGTCCTCGTGTGTTTGCTTTGTATGCTAGTGTGTGTTGGTAGTGTATATGTGTGTGTGTGTGTGTGTACATGATTTTGTGTGTGTGTGCGTGTGTGTGTTTGTGTGTGTGTTGGTGGTGTGCACTTCTGGGTGCTGTGGGGCTCGTTTTGGGGAGGCTGCGTTTTTGGTACGTGGCATTCCCTGTTTGATATTATTTTTGTTTTTTTGTTTTCAGTCAAGAAAGGAGTGAAAAGACCAAAAACTGATTGGAAATGGACTGAGGTTGAGCAAAGTTTGTTTGATAAGCTTAAAGAGATATTATCATCTCCACCTGTCTTGGCATACCCTGATTTTAGTTTGCCCTTTGAACTGCACACAGATGCTAGTTTGAAAGGACTTGGGGCAGTACTGTATCAAACACAGGATGAACAGAAAAGAGTAATTGCTTATGCCAGCAGAGCACTTACAAAATCTGAGCAGAACTATAATGCCTTTAAATTGGAGTACTTGGCCTTGAAGTGGGCAGTTACTGAGAAGTTCTCAGATTATCTGGCAATGAACCATTTTGTAGTTCTTACAGACAGTAACCCCCTTACATATGTCTTAACCAGTGCAAAGTTGGATGCAACAGGGCAGAGATGGGCATCAGCACTTGGTGAATATTCATTTGACATTACATATAGGGCAGGACTAAAAAATGCGGATGCTGATGGTATGAGCAGATACCCCCATGACAAACTTGTTGATGAAAATTCAGAAAAGATCCTGATCAATGATAAAACAATTAAGGCTATATGTTCTGGTAGTAACTCTCCAGCATATGTTGAAACATTACCATCATTCAACATAAACATTGTTATAGCAACTGAGGATCAAAGCCAGACACTTGCTCAAAAAGAATTTAGAGAAATAAGGAAAATGCAGAGGTAAGATCCATTAATAGACAAGTGGAGAAGAGCAGTCATAGATCACAGAATACCTTTCAAATGTTGGGATAAAGATGACTTAACTATGAGGAGGCAATATAGGAGTTTCATAATGAAAAGAGGCATACTGTTTAGGATTGTCAAGGAACAAGATACAGAAGTTGAACAACTTGTAATTCCTCAATGTTATAGGAAATACATACTTACAGGTCTTCATGATGATGTTGGACATCCAGGATAGGAAAGGACAATGAGACTACTTAGAGAAAGATATTTTTGGCCAGGTATGTTGTCTTGTGTAGACCAATGGATAGACAAAGGTGACCGCTGTATCAGAAGGAAGTCAACAGCGAATGATAGAGCACCTCTTGTTAACGTCAATTCCACATACCCACTCGAACTTGTTTGTTTTGATTTTTTGACGTTAGAGCCATCAAAAGGAAACTTTGGAAACATTCTTGTAATCACAGACCACTATACTAAATATGCAATGGCAGTACCAACCAAGAATCAAACTGCAAGAACTACTGCTGAAGCTTTTTATAATAACTTCATCTTTCACTATGGTATTCCAACAATATTGCATTCCGATCAAGGTGCTAATTTCGAAAGTGACATCATCAAAGAGTTGTGCAATATCATGCAAATAAAAAAGAGTCACACTACACCTTACCATCCACAAGGAAATTCTGGGCCTGAAAGATTCAATAGAACTTTATTAGACATGTTAGGCACCTTGGAGGAAGAACATAAAAAGGACTGGAAGAAATACATCAACTCATTGGTCTATGCATACAACTGTATCCCACATGAAAGGACAAGAATATCTCCATATGAGTTAATGTTTGGAAGGAAACCAAGACTGCCAATAGATCTTACACTTGACAAAGCTAGAGAGGTAAACTCAGCTAGTAGGAGTACAAATGAATATATAAAGGATCTGAAAGAAAGAATGCAAAAGACACAAGAGATCATTCAGAAACATATAGACAAAGCAAAGATGAAGCAGAAGAAGATTTATGATAGAAAGGCCAAGGCTGTAAAGATTTCAGTAGGAGATAGAGTTTTAGTTAGGAAATTGGCATTTGAAGGAAAACACAAATTAGAAGACAAATTTGAAAAAGACATCTACAGAGTTATAGAACAACCTAGATCTGACATTCCTGTATACAAAGTACATTCTGAAGAAACAGACAGAGAAAGTATATTACACAGGAACCATTTATTACTCTTGGAGGTAGCAGGTGAAGATGTTATAGAAACGAAACAGGATTCTATTGAGGATGAAATAGACAAAGGAAACAAGGCATCTCGTGAAGCTAATACAAATGCAGATGTAGATGACCTGAATCCAGAAAGTGACGTCACTACACAGGTGGAAGAGGACTCGGAAAGTGATGATGGAATGGGTTTTGTTGTTTATACAAACCTATATGGGGACGCTCATGGACCAGACACAGAGAAGAGTCTTCCAGATAGTTCTAAATCAGAGAAAGTTGGTGATCATTCTGAACTTGTAGAGGTCAGAGTTGAAGAGAAAGTTGGTGATGATTCTGAACTCGTAGAGGTCGGAGTTCATGAAACAAATTTAAAACAACCAATGTCTGTAGATGATAGTGATATTGATACTGTTTCTATTTCAAGAAGTCAGACAGAAGAAATTGTAGAAACCAATTCAGAAGATGTCATAGATCATACAACTGATGAGCCAATTGTCACTGCACCAAGCCAAGATGCAGAAGACGCTATACTGACAGATGAAAATGCAGACCAGTCGCAGAATAGTCAGCCTGATACATGTCAAGATGCTGATGGGAATAAGGCAACTGCTGATGATGACTTAAGATTGCCACCTATACCGCAGCCTAGACGGACAAGTAGAACCAGGAAGCCACCTGACAGATATGTGAGACTATGTATATCCGTCCCATCAGATGACAGTTCGACCTGTAGATAGCAGACTGCAGGCATTTGATTCTCTTATTAGATCAGATATTTTAAATCATGTTGACAGTGATACAGCTCATAGAATGGTAGAAGCTGTAATGGGTAAAAGGTATCACTAATTGTTTGTGTTTTTTATATCCATGTCATTGTGTATTTTGATAGCTTTTAACAGGTGCAATACTTTCACTGCTTACAAGACCTGCGAGTCGCAGTTCTGTTGCAGGGGGGAAAGACACTGGTTAAAAACATAAACTTGACCAAAGTTTATTTTAATATTGTACATGTAATGTATTTATATGCATTTTTCAGACGATTGTGGTCAGAAACCGTTTATTATTCATATAACCATTGTTTAATGCTATAAATTTTGATAATATGGCATTTTTGTGACATGCATTTGAGCTGCATGTTATATTATTTATATGTTCAGTATTTTTTTGTTTGAAGTAGAGGTAGAGGTAGATGTATTCAGGTACATGTATAGAAAACGTGCATAGAGTAACCTATAAGTAATATTATTAGGTAGATACTTTACACATTAGGAATGCAATTATGTGTAGTTTTGTATTTTTTTTAATAGTAGTATAAGTAAATTTGTAACATAGATGTATTATACTTTTAACTTAGATGACTAATGACGAGACGTCATTTCACAAAGCAGGGGAGTATGTGACCGAACCGTATTTCGGACGGAATTTAGCCTGACCTTTACGTATCTCGGACCTGAAATATTATTTGGATTTCTTCTGTTTGGTTCGTTATGCAGGTTTATTGTATTGGACACCTCTAATTGGTTAATCAGAGTGAGTTGTTATTTTCGCGGGCAGGAATTCTTCTCACAACTCGAGGGAAATCTGAGTTTGTCAGATGGGTTTGACGAGAGAAGTCGTCTTGTATTTTATGTCTTGTATTTTATGTCTCTGGACATGTTCTTCACTTTTATGGTATGTACAGTTGTGGGTTTCGTTGTTACTCTTCGTCAGCTTCTTTAGAATTGTGTATAAATATCTTTCGGCATTTTGCTTAAATTGTATTTACGGGTACTCGTGAAGTTCTCGGTTTTCGTACATGTAAATGTGCAATGTTAAAATGGCGACATCATTCTTGTAACTGGTTTGTGGAAATACTTAAATAATCACATTTCTATCTTTGCACATTATCCACTTTAATTTACAGTTGCACTGACAGTTACTTCACGTGTGAATGGAGAGTGGGCGGAGGAAATACAGTCAGTACCATATATTAGTGAGTTACATGTATAACTTGGATTGGATTATTGTATTTTTGTACATTTGGCCTTTTTGCAAATGTAAGTCTTAAGTCACCCCACTGTGTTCCTTTAATTGTTCGTTTTGTCCTCGTGTGTTTGCTTTGTATGCTAGTGTGTGTTGGTAGTGTATATGTGTGTGTGTACATGATTGTGTGTGTGTCGTGTGTGTGTACGTGTGTGTGTGTGTGCACTTCTGGGTGCTGTGGAGCTCGTTTTGGGGAGGCTGCGTTTTTGGTACGTGGCATTCCCTGTTTGATATTATTTTTGTTTTTATGATTAAATATGTTGTTAAAGTGTACAAGAGCCACTAATCACTTCGAGATAAAGATTTCTATCTTTGCACATTATCCACTTTAATTTACAGTTGCACTGACAGTTACTTCACGTGTGAATGGAGAGTGGGCGGAGGAAATACAGTCAGTACCATATATTAGTGAGTTACATGTATAACTTGGATTGGATTATTGTATTTTTGTACATTTGGCCTTTTTGCAAATGTAAGTCTTAAGTCCAAGTCTTATGATTAAATATGTTGTTAAAGTGTACAAGAGCGACTAATCACTTCGAGTTAAAGCTCGGTTGGTAATTACGAAGTAAAGGATTGTAACTTTTGTAACTGTTCTGAATAGTTTGGATCTCATATTTACGATTGTTAACATTTGTTAATTTCAGATTGTGTAGTTATTTCCTACCTACAGATACTGATGAAGTAATACTTGGAGTTAATAGAATATTATCTACATTGTTGACAATTGGAGTATAATAGATTATCGAAACCTGTGACCCATCTTGGTTTTACTTTATAACACCTTTCTACTGTTTATAAAAGGGCCGAGTGTAACATAACAAAGGGCAATAACTCTGTACTTAGTCAAGATTGAGTTATGATTCTTGTGCACTGCACTTTCACTCCTTGTGGCTGACCATTGTAGGAGGTTATATTGAATTCCAACAAGTAGTTTTCAAATTATACTACGGATAAGGAAAAGTAACAAAGGGCAATAACTCTGTAATGAGTCGTGAAAGAGTTTTGGTTCCTGTGCACTGCACTTTCTCTCAATGTACTTGACCATTGTATGGAGTTGTATTGAATTCCAACCAGTAGTTTTCAAGTTATGCTCTGGACAAGGAAAAGTAACAAAGGGCAATAACTCTCAAATTAGTCAAGTACCGACAAGTCAGTTGCCCTATATAGATATTATATCCCTACCTTGAATCCCAGAAAACATTAATTATTGCATGACAAAATTAACGTTATGATTCGTTAACATGACAAAATTAACGTTATGATTTTATTAACGTAGATGGGTAGACGTGACATTGTTTTTACCTACATTCTAGCTAGACCGAATAAAATGTTTTCATACATTCCTTTTAGTGTGCAGAAAATGTGATCACTAGATGACATATTTTGATATTTTTTATTTAATCTTGTGACCTACACTTAACCTGCAATCTTGATGTACATTGTAGTTTCTGCTAATACAAACACTGGTTATGTTTTATCTGGATGAAGGGGTGTGCAGGGATTAAACCTAGCAACCTAAATGTGTCACCATAAGTGACATGATTTCAAAATATTATCATTCTAATCAAATGTCATGTAGGTCAGTTTGAAAATATGGTCTCTACAATGCTAACTATTATTTTCGATGATCTGTATTTATCATCTCAACTGAGTTTTATATACAAAGATTAATAAAGATGAATATACACTCTACAATCATTGACTGCAATCACTAATTATCTCTCTAAAAAAGTATTAATTGCAAGGAAAATATATGCCCCATTGCAAATTAATCACATTTCAAAACCAACCTTTTGAATTACCCACAATGAATCCAGATTTTCTGGACAGACATGGCGGACAGCTCCAATAGTGCCCTCTTGTGCAAATTGAACAGGACTAACAAAAGCCGAAAATGATTGTTAGAAGCTATTAGCTCTGGTAAAAGTTATCTGAAGCTTTGAAATATTACAAAACTTTGATAAAAACAAAATTCATCATGTTCAGTAAACTCCGCATATATCGACTCCGGATATAACGTAGCTTCTGATATAACGAACAATGTTTTTTGGGCCTAATTTTTGTCCCCTGTGATGTAAAAATATACGGATATATTGTACTCTGGTTATAAGGAAACTTCGGATATAAGGAACAGTATTTTCTGGCCCCACAATGCAAAAGGTACAGTAAAGTAATCGTATATATCTAACTGCAAATATGTTTTAGAGAGTTAAAAGAAATATGTTGATTTTGCATTTTTCTTTTGACGTCTGCATTGTATTTTTAAAGGGCACTTGTAGCTATTATTCATAAAGGTAAATCATTACAAATGTGTAATATTTTGGTAAATTAGTTAAATGAGAATACAAACTTAACTGATAAGTAAGATATTCAGTTGATAGTATTTTACATAAATAATTCTGAGCGTCCGGATGAAATCTCCTTTTGAGAAAAAATACCTTGTTAAATATTTCAAGTTACAGCAAGTGAGCGATGGAAACAGGAACATGTCTATGTTTTATTAATCCTTGCTATTATATTATATATATTTACTGGTTTAGAAAAGGAAAATAGTTATAGATCTTTATTATAGAAAAGGATTACAGTTATAGGTCTTTATAACTCTTCAAAAAGAGGCAGGAAAATCAGAAGTTGATGGTTTGGGTTTTATAACATTTGACTACAAAACACTTGTTTGATATAGATATATACATTGTATATAAGGAACTTGTTCGATATACAGATATAAGAAACTCCAGATATTAGGAACAAATCTGATAGGTCCCGAGGACTTCGTTATAAGCGGAGTTTACTGTAGTTTGTCCAAAGACCTAGCCGAAAAAGAAAATCTAGGGGAATGGATACAAATGTTCTTAGTGACATGAGTTGAATACAATGATAAAAGTAACATTACAGTTTTTGTTAAACATGAAAATGTTAGAGGCCCTGTGACCTTAACTGACTAACCTGGTACATAAACCATGGACAACAAGCTATGGTATTTTTCCATTCTGTGAAGTATTATTAAATTCTGGCCAGGTTTTTTTTATAAAAAAGTGCCCAAGAATTTACTATCTCGATCCCCTGTGACTTTAACCTAGCAAACCGAAACATGAACCATGCAGAACTAGATATACAGACCCAAAAACTAGAGGGCCATGATGGCCCTTTATTGCTCATCTGAATACAAGTCCACTTGCCTAATGGTTGTGGTCAATTTCGACCCAAGAGGCATGCTTGAACAAAGTAGGTGGAAGACCACAAGACAACGTTACATACCATATCTGTTTTCCTGTATACATCTTTGTAAAACAAGTGACCTTGGCGGGGTCAATATTGACCCCAAGGGTATGATTTGAACAAACTTTAAAGAAGTCTACTTGGCAATGCTACATGCTAAATATCTCAGCTCTAGGCCTTGTGGTTTCAGGAGAAAATTTATAAAGTTCTTCCTATATAAGCCTATGTGAAATCAAGTGGCCTCCTCGATTTGAACAATCTTGGTAAATATCTACTAGACAATGCCACATGCTAAATATCTAAGCTCTAGGCCTTGTGGTTTCAGCAAAGTTTTTCCTATTTGTTGCCATAGCAACAAGAGTTCTTGATGGACTGGAATTCGTTGAACAACATTGATAGAACTTCATGCAAAGAAAATCCCTGCAAAGTTTCACCAACATTAACCTAGTGATTTCAGAGATGTCATTCGAAGGAAATGGTGGACGGACAGACAACATACGACTGACCCCGGACGGTGAGTTATCCTAATAGCTCATCCTTGCACTTTGTGTCAGGTGAGCTAAAGCTTAAATTCTGTACCATAATGGCTGTAGACAGAAAGCGTGACAGAATGACAATGCAAAAACAATATCCCTCCATTTATGATGGGTAATAAAAATCCATCGTCTCTGAACAACAGCAAACCGTTTCCTTATGTAATATGCATGTTGTAGCACTAAAATAAAAATATTTTGTTTTAAGCAAAATTTATATAAGTAATCAGTAATTCAGTTTTCATTTCACTGAGGTTCAATATATTCATACATGTACATTCCGATTTTGAAATCATATCTGCTGCAGATAGAATGAACATCAAAGGGCATAAAATTCTGTAATTTTTTTATTACAGTCAATTTCATGAAAATTTAAATGTGTTTATATTTCAGCTTTGATAATAATAGACAGATTTATTTTAGTTGAGGTGTTCATTAGTGCACTGACAAACCTAACAAAAATATGGAATTTAAAATGTGGGATCTATTACAAACAACCTTCTCCTTTTCCTTAACCCTCTTATACCAGAGTTTATGGCCTCAGTGGCATGTCTTAAGGCATTCGGTTCATAAAAATGATTAATGACCGAATGTACAATAATCTTTTTTCTGCGAGGAGAAAGTGCTCGGTATCCCCCCAGACCATGAAAACTAGAGTCCACCATTTCGTCCTCTGAAAATGACTTTTGCAAGTTGAAATGCAATTGTTTTAACCTAGGTTCCATAGTGAATTAGAAAATTATTTAGCAGTGTTTGCTCAAGCTGAAGATCAACAGTGTTATCAAGACTGGATACATCATGAAATGAGGAGATTACCACTGCATATTTGTTTTTGATGGGGTTGAAGGGCTTCCTTTTCACTGACATTGTATAATTAAGCCCATGAATAGGAGTTGCTGTGAAAGCCGGTATATCAGATTGACCCAACTGCTGTGAAACAAATGGGGTCTGAACATTTACTTGGGGAGGCTTGGTCTGACAGTAAGGGTGGGATATAGGGGAGATATTTGGAGGATACTGAGGGTCGTGAGGCTGGTTACTCACTTGGGGCGGCTGAGCATGACCAGTGGACTGACAATCAGCAGGGGAAATATTCCGAAGATACTGAGGGTCGTGAGGCTGGTTACTCATTTGGGGCGGCTGAGTTTGACTGGTGGACTGACTACCAGTAGAGGATATATTTGGAAGACACTGTGGGTGGTGAGGCTCTGGATAGTCAGTCTGCATGTGAAGAAACTGAGGATCAATGGTGCCAAAGCTCAGGTCTTCATTTTCAGTTGTATTGTTTGAGGCTATAGGAACATTTGGGAATACCAAGCACCCTTCCTTTAACACTTTTGTATACCATAGATACGCCCTTCTATATTATTTAGCCGCTCATCAACCTTCTTCACAAAGTATATAAGCGTTAGTGATTTGATGAGCTCAGAGTCAGTAGATGCAATAATAACAGGCTCTGTTCGGACCCCTAAACACTCTTTATTTTCTCCATGAAAATTAAGTTCATTTGTTAGGCTGTCTGTCATATCTTCTGTCAAATGAACATGATAATTTGGTGCCCGTTGTGGTCCAGCCTCACTGTCAGCTTCATCTTGCTCATGTTCTCCTCCACTAAACAGAACAGTAAGGGTACGTCCTTCAGTGCCCTGAAAAGTAACAACATTTTCCTTTTTGTATTCGAATTTATGAGATGGTTCATAACATAAAAAAGCTGTCTCTCACAAGTGATGAAAGCCCCAAAACAAGAGGGCCATGATGGCCACATGATTCATACAGAAGTTCCAAGACAAAGTTCAAGTACTTTTCAAGTACATTTCAAGGACTTTTTTCTAATTTTCAAGAACTAAAATGATGCGCAAAAAAAAAACGACTTTATGTCGGGATACACAGTCAAATGTTGCCTTAAATCATATTTGGAACACAATGTTAATATGACTTTGTATCTTGGTTATTCAAATTAATATCAAGCAAAATTCATGTTGATAATCTCAATATTTACATGCTATTCAAATTTAGATTTTTTGTCATGAAGAACAACTGTAGAACAATTGTTTTGACTCATCGGAACGTTTATTTGTCAGATTTTGTTTATAAATGCTTTTCTTCTCGTTGATGACTCTTCAAGGCACTTTCGCCCATATTGCGCAATGTCTATAAGTTTATCCATCACAATGCAGCAAGTAAACTTGTGTTTCTTCTCCTTAAAATCCTTTTATCCATGCTTTATAACTATCATTTGTGAGCAATGTCGATGTCTTAATCTGGCTAACTTTCACACATTTTCCGCGACCATGACCTTTGGTAAAGGGAAATCACTCCAGTAGCAAGTGTGTCTAAATGAATTACAGTGGTTTTGTCAACCTCCCATATCGTCACTAAGGATTTATGTTGCCAGTTCATCACCAAGGTTTTGTATAAGATAAATATGTTATGTATAGTTTGATTAGTGTGTTATTCTTGTCATTTTCTGAGTAAAAGTTTTATAACTATAACTTGTTTTGTATATTTTGACACCAATACTCCCTTAACCCAATCCATTCTTAAATTCAAATTGATTTTTATGAATGATAATAGTAGGGATGTCATTGATTAAAATTTTTGTATCGATATATAGATTTAGAAATATCGACGGTACAGCAATATATCGATACACGGGCGTGAAAAAGTCACTGACTACATAATCTACCAAATCTCTTGACTTTATTTGTACTAAACATATGGTTCTGGTCTATAATGTATATCAAGCCTTGCAGTGCTGAAATACTTTTGCCTAAGTAATCATTTCATTAAATTATCATTCGTTAGAAAAAACGGAACTATTAGTAGAGTGATTGTTTATATTCCGGTTCAGTTTTGATGAAATTTTCGAACGTGAAACTGTAGATCATGGCACAGAAAAATATTATTCGATATACGATATTTTAAAACGGCAATCAATATCGAGTAGAGGTCCACTCGATAATGCTACATGCCAAATATCTTAGCTCTAGGCCTTGTGGTTTCAGAGAAAAAGATTTTTTAAGTTTTTCCTATTTGTTGCCATAGCAACCAGAGTTCTGCATGCGTTATAATCTGGTCATAAACAGGTGCATAATATACAGGGTTCTGAATTGTCTGAACTTTTAAAGCGACTGCACTCCAGATGGACAAGTTACGCTAAAAAAAGAAAATTTTCAATTTCAAGAAAACAATTGTCATTACTGTATCAGGGGCATTGTATTATGATAACGTGACAAGTTTTCTAACAAAAGAAACAATTAAAATGTGTTGTTTTGCTTACTTTTATTGTAGAAAATATCGCCCCGTGACTAACGGGGTGAGCTCTTTGGTACATCAATATTCTTAACTCGCATCTAATCAGCTGACACTGTAGTGTAGTAGGTTAAGCCGCTGTAAATTTTTTGTAAGCGCAAAGATCCGAGTTCAAAACCTGGCTAGGGTAAATATTTTTTTCTACCTTTATTTTTAGCTCTTACACAAAGAAAATAATCTTGATGCTGACAAATTGAATATATATTGATTTTACCAAAAAATTAAAATTTACTAAGAATTTGGAGTGTAGTCGCTTTAAAGCATCCTTGACCTATTTGTTCAAAGCCCGGGACTAGAATGTGACATGTCAGCTTCATTTGCTAAACAAATGCCATGTGATTCTAAAATTATTCTATGCATGATGGAGTTACAATCTTTACACGATTTTATGATTGTTTTATCTCTCAGTGTGACCTTGCAGACCTTTTTATTATCTAATCTATTTATGTAATTACATCCGCGCGTATGTCTTTGATTAAATAAGATTAAACTAATAAACATTATGTTTGCGAGTTTTAAATGATGAGATGAAAATTGTGAGTCACAAGGGTGTGTCATGCATCATACCCACTACTTCGAAGGCCAAGAACACAATCAAAACTGGTAATGCAGGGTTATTACCTGTACTTAATACCCATGTTGTAACTTTCACATAGATCTATATAGACCGATTTTGGTTTAACTTTATATGCATTTTTAAACCCATACCAACATGATGTGTCATGTGCCTAACCCATGCAGCTACCGCGAAGGCCAATGAAATGTAGGGTTACAAGTGTATATACCGGTACTGTGTATCTGGGCTTTAACTTATTTTGAAAATAACTACAGTAAGTGATAATTGAAACATTTTGTCAATAAAATTGCTTCCCTTTCCTGAAAGAAATAACTCCCTTGAAAGTTGAAGTGACCAAAATAATGGGTCATTGGGACTTTCTGATAACAACTTGTACAGGTAACAATTCAACATTTCAGTTTTTCCTGAATTTCTTCATTACAAGCAGATTACCTCAGTCTTATAATAATGCAAATGCCTTTAGATAAGAGAGAGAAATGCAAGTTCTTTCTTTATAGCTGACAGTAATGACTTCAGTTTGACACAATGGATTTATTGGCAAACTTGTCTTAGAGATGACCTGAAGAATGTCCTACTTCAGAAGGTTTTGTCGTGGCAGAAGTTATTTTAGTGAGTGATGAGTAAAAGATAAATATAACTGGTAGAAGTTATTTTCAAAATAACAAACAAGTTACAACCCTGACTGGTTATGGTGATTTTCAGACAGGTGCTTCCCAACCTATTTTTATATAAAAGGAAATTGACAATTCACTTTTTGTAAATTACAAGTTTAGAACAGTAAATTGTGTTCAGTATCAATATTACTTATATGAATTAAATACATTAAATTATATTACATAAATATAACAACTGTTATTTTCATTGACTATATTCAGTTGTAAGCACTAATTATACCCCTGAAACAAAGTTTAGGGGGATATACAGGAGTCACCCGGTTGTTGGTCGGTCGGTCGGGCGGTCTGTTGCATTATCCTTGTCCGGAGCATAACTTGAAAACTACTAGTTGGAATTCAATACAACTTCATACAATGGTCAAGCACATTGAGAGAAAGTGCAGTGCACAAGAATTATAACTCCATCTTGAATAATTACAGAGTTATTGCCCTTTGTTACTTTTCCTTTCCGGAGCATAACTTGAAAACTACTGGTTGGAATTCAATACAACTTCATACAACATGTACAATGGTCAAGCACATTGAGAGGAAGTGCAGTGCACAAGAACCATAACTCCATCTTGACTAATATCAGAGTTATTGCCCTTTGTTACTTTTCCTTGTCCGGAGCGTAACTTGAAAACTACTGGTTGGAATTCAATACAATTTCATACAATGATCAAGCACAGTCAGAGGAAGTGCAGTGTATAAGAACCATAACTCTACCTTGAGTATTTACAGAGTTATTGCCCTTTGTTACTTTCTTGTCCGAAGCATAACTTGAAAACTACAGGTTGGAATTCAATACAGCCTCATACAATGGTCAAGTACATTGAGAGGAAGTGCAGTGCACAGGAACCATAACTCTACTTTGACTCATTACAGAGTTACTGCCCTTTGTTACTTTTCAATGTCTAGAGCATAATTCGAAAACTACTAGTTGGAATTCAATACAACTTCATTCAATGGTCAAGCTCAATGAGAGGGAGTGCAGTGCACATGAACCAAAACTCCATCTTGACTAATTACAGAGTTATTACCCTTGATACTTTTGCTTGTCTGGAGCATAACTTGAAAGCTACTGGTTGGAATTCAATACAACTTCATACAAAGGTCAAGCACAATGAGAGGAAGTGCAGTGCAAAAGAACAATAACTGTATTTTAACTCATTTCAGAGTTGTTGCCCTTTGTTGAATTTATTGTCCGGAGCATTATTCGAAAACTATTGGTTGGAATTCAATACGATTCCATACAATGGTCAAGCACATAGGAAGGAAGTGCAATGTACAAGAATCATAACTCTTTTTTGACAAATTACAGAGTTATTGCCAAGAACAATATCTCTTTTTAGTTTGTTTGCAAGGTATTCTGTTACTACGAAATTCCTCAGTTTATAAAGCAGTTTTTCGGGGGTATTAATCACATTTAGTGAAAGCTCTAGTTTACGATTTTGACTCGTTTTCACGAAGCTATTCATAGACTTTGGTCCAGGGCTCAAAAATATTTTGCATCCCACATACATGTACTTGTCGCAGTGATGAATAAAAGTGATTTTGCGACATGTATTTCAGTGCTCCCGAAGGAACTTTGAAAGTTTGGTCCACATCTTGATGGTCCAGGTCACAGACTGGGAGACACTACTTTTGGGGCATTTGTTACTTTCCAATGACAGCTTTAACGACTTGTTTTCTAAATATTTTATTAACATCACACTAATTGATTTGAAGTGTTATTTTTTCCACTGCAAAAAACTTTAAGCCAGAGATAGGGCAAATCCCCCCTGCACATCTTTTGAGGCTAGGCACTTAGAAAATATCCCACTGTATTATCCAATTCATTCCTCTGTACACTATAGTGCTTAGAGGTGGCGGTCCATGCCAATTAATGTGTATTCTATGCCCTAATGGGTAAAAGAAAAGGAAAATAGCCATGATATTGTCTCTTACTAACTTTATGTAATGGACATTTTGTAAATTTGAAAGAAGACTACCATTTGCAATGAATGCTCTGATAAATTAATACAATGGACTGTACCCATAACATTTGCACACCGGCATATTTTGTTACAAACTCGACAGACATGCATGTGTTTTTGTAAACACTGTACATCACGTTATGCTACTTTCGGTTTACTGCGCGTGTTGTATACGTCAGCAAATAGATTGAGCTGTAACATGAAAGTAAAATTTCCATTGGCCCACGTACAGAGGTCACGCGCAGGGGTCACCCTGTCTGCTAACCTGCGCATGGACTTCTTTTTTTTTTTTTTGCTAACGAGAGGTCAATTTTAAGCGTTCTCATAAGATGTCAATATACCTAGGTTTGAGTACGACATGTCTGCTTTATGTCTATGAAAAAATATTTGCACGCGCTAAAAACACTATCCCACAGGGAACATTGGTAAAATGAAAATTTTCAAAGCTGGTAAAATTGTGTCCAAGGTCATTTTCAAGGTTGTCTTAAAGTGTCAGCATTTGCCTCGGACGTCTGAGATTTCAACATTCAGGGGCTGTCGGCATAGAATTTACATTCATACAGACAAAACGTGTTCCATACGGTAACTGTCACTTCTATGGAAGGCCAAACCTGTCTTAACCCGCATATACGGTTTATTACGTTATAGGCGTTCAAAGGATATGTAATTTCTGTATAAATATTAAAGCCCCAGGATCATTTAAAATGTACTGATACAGTCACATAAATTTATTGATAGTAAAATGATAGAATCATGTTCTATTCACTCTAAAACAATGACGTTGACATCATTATGCCTTTCTTTTGTATTCAAGTTTTTTTCTTTCAGAAAAAGAGTTGCCATTTGCAAAAGCATTGAAAAAAAATCATGCACTATGTTTCTGATATGTACTTATCAATTTAAAAAGCAAAGTTTGGAATGGTTTTGGCACAAATAAAGGTCTTTTCTGTCAGCAAGACATCTTTCTTGATAAAATGAAAGCTACTTGTAAATGTGATCCTGGGACTTTTAAACATGACTTATTCTTGAAATATTCGTCGGGCTTAAATTCTAATTTAGTATTTGATTTGATGTTGTTGTTTTTTTTAATAAATTGTTTTTAATCAACATTGGGATATTTATCGTCAGTGGCGGTGCCAAAATGAGAAAATTATGATTAATAATAATTAAAATCATTACGATTTCGTGGTCCGAAGTGTCACATAATATTTTGCTATAATATTTTCATGGTCCGAAGTGTCATATCAGAGTTTGCGACAATATATATTCATGGTCCGAAGTGTCTATAAATCTGGTCCGAAGTGTCTATAAATCTGGTTGTCCGTAAAATGTGGTCCGAAGTGTCCATGGTCCGAAGTGGGTCGGCACCGGCACAGAGACTTTGTCTTGCGTATAATAACTAGTATCTGGGCTGATGTTTTCATTTTAATAAAATTGGGTATTTTCCATACTTCTTTGGATAAAATCTAAACATGCCGATTACCGACTTCCTTTAGCATCAGCGAGGTTAATTGGATGATAGGAAAAGTACGACTATTGGCGAAAAATGCAAGTGATTGATTGAAATATGCTAGAATTGACCAGGTGTTATCCAGAGCAAAACATACATGTAGCCCAATGATAAATGCGCTTGCACGTTTCACGCTCAGCGACTACACGTTGGGCATGCGCACTAGCAATTGCACGGTTTCCTATGCGCTGCACGCTGGGCATGCGCACTAGCAATTGCACGGTTCTACACGCTGCACGCTGCACGCTGGGCATGCGCAGTAACATACCGTGCAACACGATCGTGTCCGACACGCGTGCAAAACGCTTTTTCACGCAAACACGGGGAACCTACACGCAGGCGCCACTGTACATGCGACTGATTTTGAAATAACTTCGCACAGTTGTCGTCGATACCACAGAAATGTGCCAAGCAAAGCACCCCAGTGGATACCTTTAAGTTTAAGAGTTGAAGGTAAAACTTAAGACCGTCAGACTGAAACTGGAAACGGATGGCTATGTTCCAGTATTGTGCGACTGGGCTGTAATTTCAAATCCATAAACAGATTTGGAATAACTTTTCAGTTGTTTCCGTACCTTGTCTGCTGAAGGTCAATGTCAAATTTCAGGGTCAAATGTCGTAATATTACATATAAATCCTTGGAATGAGGTTTTTTACACTTGGTCCAAATGTTCATCTCATGGATACAACATGAAATAGCCACGTTCAACCAAAGCTACTATGGATTTACAAATAGCGTTGCAATATAACTAAACAAACTTAATCTTCCGTCTATTTTTGTATTAAGAAATTTATGAACTGTACTATTCACGTCTCAAGCAATCCGGGCAATGTATCTTCCAGGGGAGAAAGCTGAAATATATAACATATGGTTAATATCATGGCACATAAAACGTATTGGACATAAACTGGTCCGATGGGTACACCATACCATTGTAGGTTCCCATAACTGTGCGTGCAAATATGAATGAACATGTGTTCAAAAACGACTCTTTGTGTACACCATACTATTTGAAGGTTACCCAACAGTAACCACAGGTGAGTGTAGCGTACCAGGGACCCAAACAGTGATCTTAGTTAAAAATAGCCTAGTTACTATAATATCAATAAGAAGGTAAACAACACAGTTCGCACTTAGACCCAGCTTCAGCTTCAACTACTTCATATAGAATAGTGCATATTTATCAAAATATATTGCATATATAGCCTACGTTATTATATTTTCCGTAAACGTTTACTTCAAGGTCCAAATGCAAACCGTTTTGTAACAGCGACTGATAGTTTCCGAAATTTTTACCATTTGTCGCCAACTCGAATAAATCTCACACATTTCGGGTGCGTCTATTTTCCAATGCGCAACCGTCACTGTGGACATACAGAAGAACGGCACAACACTGCTACTTGAGCTCAGTATTCCATAGACATGTATTAGTGATGTGTAACCTAGACTTGGTAAGACCTGGCCGATTGATGCGTTATGGAAACTAGTTTTTCCCATTATCAGTATGGCTGCATGTATATGTTTACAAAATATATCAACGAAATAAAATGAATACTGTATTAACGGATCGTATTAAAACTGGAAAGCTTGTGGAAATATTCATCAAATCAATTTTTACGAGGGTCGGTTGTTTAATATTTGGATGACACAAGGCGAGATTGTTTAAAAGCTTGTTAAAAGGGAAGAATTCAGTGTTAGAAATGTGTGAGATTTATTCGGGTTGACGAAAAATGTAAAAAAAATCGGAAATTATCAGTCGCTATTTCAAAACGGTTTGCTTTTGGGCCTTGAAGTAAACTTTTACGGAAATGATAAACACTTATGCTATATATGCAATAGGTTTTAATAAATATGCATCAGTCTAGATGAAGTAATTAAGGCTGAACGTGGGTCGATGTGTAAACGGTGTTGTTTACCTTCTTATTGATATATAGTCATTAGGCTATTTTTATCTAACATTCACTGTTTGGGTCCCTGGTACGCTACACTCACCTGTGACAGTAACGTGTTATAAAACAAGCTATATTCAATTGTGTAATGCGTCACTTCATACGTTCATTAATTTTCTCATTAACAATAACAACTTATATTATTATTAAGAATGAAAGTAAAATGAAACGAAACACAATTAAATTGAGTTAACTAATTAAACTACAGCTTACAATCACTATGTAAAATCATTACATTAGACAAGATAATCAACGATTCCTGAAACAAAGTAATCATATAATGGTATTTGAGAAAGGTTTAAAACAAAATCAAACTGCCTTGATTCCTCGATGAACTTACAAAAAATTCAGCTACTTTGAAATTTACGAAACCAAAATCATAATATGAAACAAAATAGCTTACAAAAATCTTTTACTGAAAAGAATCTCTCTACTTAAACAATTTACGAAACAAAACAAAAAGCTTTCAAAAATAAATTCATTCACCTAGTTCAAGCTAAAGCAGACTCTTTACAACATATCGCGTGTTAAGTAAATATACTATGTGTGCAGTTTTCTAATAGTCAGGCTTTCTTAAATAAAAAATCTTCCCGCCTGTCTATTATTCACGGGGAAATCATAACCTCTGGGCAGACATGAAATGCACGAACACAATTTATGTCGGTCAAATTAAGTTATATAAATTGAGATCCGTCATAGTGGTTTCAGTAAAATTGTAATACAACAACCAGAAATACGAACATGTAACTTTCTTATTTCTGAAACGAATTTAATGAAAAATACATGAACATACACGAAACCAGATACTAGAAACCATTCTCTTACTGTGTTGGATTAGAAATTTAGTACCTTTTAACCAAGGTTTTCCGTGATGCGTTATTTAAGTCGTTGTCGTTTTAGTAACATGCCGTTTGCAAATAGGTACAACTGAAGCTTTCTATTACAAAATTAACCCTTAAATGCATTGTATGTCACAACGATGTAGGCATTTAACAGCTCGCTCCCTCTATCTGTTATTTGACTCATTTTTGTAACAATAACATGTATCATTTTGTTGTATTGATAGTTGTATAGGAATAGTTAATGAAGCACTTGAGATACTAGATAATTTACATTCTGAGCACAGCATTTCAGAAATAGAAATATTGTCAAGACAAGGAAGAAAATATGACATTCCTGTTGAAACTCTACAGTGTCTTATTGATTCTGGACTTAAGGTTAGAAACATTTCAGAGTTGCTTGATTTTAGTAAGAGAACAGTTGAGAGAAGAATGGAAGAATTCAATCTATCTGTCCGTCAGACTTATAGCAACTTGTTACCGGCGACCTTTGATGCTTTGCATCAATGGTTTTCTTGTTATAACTTATTTCTTTTTGTTGGCGTCTACCTCTTTGAATGTATTATATATATATATATATATATATATATATATATATATATATATATATATATATATATATATATATATATATATATATATAAGTAATTAAATAAAAATGACTTGATATGGCTTTAAAATAATGATTTAATTAACTAAATTAACTGTGCTACGCGTTTCATACAATTGTGCCTGATGAATTGTATGAAACGCGTAGCACAGTTAATTTAGTTAATTAAATCATTATTTTAAAGCCATATCAAGTCATTTTTATTTAATTACTTATATATATTGCCTTTTCCGGCATTTAAAGGGTTTTAAACCTTAGGACTATATATATATATATATATATATAATGATATTGACGCTCTATCAATCATACAATAAAATGGGTAGGGTGAGGTAGACAGCCATTCTGGTCGTAACTGTATTTGTAAACTCTTTTTTTCTTTTTTATTTCATTATTTTATTATTATTTCATTATATGCATATATGTACAAATAATATCTTTTAACAATTATTCAATTACATTCTTTTAGAATGCAGCACTGTGTCGTGAAATTGCATCACAACTACATGTATATTAAATCATTCCGTTTATCTTATTACATGACGCCATATGACATCATGATTTCATTTCAACAATTTTCATTATGTTTTTCAATATACACTGAAAGACTTTAATAACGCAACACTTTTATATGTTAATATTTTTTGGAGCAAAACATTCAGCATTCTCATTTACTTCCTACACCTAAAACCTACTATCGGAATGAATTTTCAATGACATTCACTCAACCGTGAAAACAGTGAGTAGCAATAAGGCAGAAACCACGTTCTGCACGTGCACATTACGGGTAAGTAATTTTTAAAAATTAAATCGACACAAGTTGGTTCAGTAGGTCCCTGTTGATTGAAAACTCAAAGAAATATATATATATTTAGGAAGCGTTTTCAGCATTTAAAATGCCTCGCCTTTCAGAAGATAATAGGTAACAAGCCGTTTGCATGTTACGCGCTGGATTATAACAGACTTTCGGCAGAGGTGGAGGCAAATTTCAGTATGAAAATGTGAGTTCATATGTCGCCAACATCACATTTCAGCATTTTCACCAAAAGGTCATGGACTGGACGGCCATTTAGTCCGATATGGAACCAATCGAGAATTTATGGACTGAGCTTAAAGGATGTGTACATGCAGTCGTCAGCCACCCCCTGCCAACGTCACTGATTTACGTCAGGGCTTGACTGGGGAATGGGCAAATATTCCACAACAATATTATGACTGCTTCTTTAATCCAGTCAATGCGAAGAAGATGCATGGCCTCCATTTACGCTAACATTGGCTATACCAACTATTTAATATTTGTGATTTTAGACTTGGAGGGCGATACATTTTGAAGCAATGAAATTGGTGTTTATCATGGTTGGATTTTTGTTAAATTTGGTCAAAACAGTAATTCTAGATTAAATTTCTATGCTTAATAAGTTTTCCTTTAATATCATTTAATATTACATTTTTACAGAGGTTTTTCAAGGTGTTGCGTTATTAGAGTCTTTGGGTGTATTTGTTTCATCACATCACTTCTGTATCACAACATATACAATCACATTTACATCAACTATCATCACAACAATAGAACAAGTAGGTGAACAACTGGAATGAAGTTTTCATCGGTATTTGACTTATATTTACTTAATTTATGCAGCAGCATTACAAGTTATCTCAATGTAATTTGTAAAATTTTTAACCACGGGAAGATGAGTATTATTTACAAACGTCATAGTACGGATATCTGGCTCTTAATGTGAGAAACTTTTGCATTTTTTTCAGGAGACATTTAATCAAAAGACTTCATACCGACATAATGAATATGACCATATTTGTTTTAATATATATGTTTTCATTAACAATTCTTCAATCTGACTAATATTATAAACCTGACATGCAGTATATAATAGATTTCCCTTGTCATTGCTTTGCCTGTAATTTGCACCAAAACTCGAGACATATCTCCATTTCCTGGACACCTGTCTTCCGCAACATACTCTGAGAATATCCCAGTGTTTAAAATATTCTGCAATATTCAGTATCTGATTATTTGTTACTCTGAAAAATGACTGATACTCATGGACATTATATGACCTATTTTAAAACTAAGTTGAGATCGGCCACATATGGGATAATTATGCTTTTGCTGAATCATTTCGTTACAGTAATAATACATTTCTGATTTTGCTTGCTAGACTTATTAGAGCTGACGTCAGAAAAAACCCAGATACCTTTTTGATTCGATTTAAGCAGGGGTTTAATGTTATGTTTTTTTTAATTACACGATATATAGAGTCTGGCCTTTTGTCAAAGTCACAACTTACATTTGTATAATTACATGTATCTTTATGCAGCATGTACACATTATATTTGGAACTGTAGCGTCAAGGCTGAACGAGGTGGACCATAAAAATTATAATGATATTTGGAACACCTCTTTGGCGCTTCTAAAATAAGGTAAATACATATTGGATAATAGCTAATTTTTCCGACACAACAGATAAAGTGAATATGTACAACTTATCCTGTACTTATAAAGATATTTCATGCTCAAATTGCTTCTATCAGATTAAGACTGTAAGATACGGAATACTTTAAGTTTGATGTTATTTTAACAAGGGGGAGGGGGGAGGGGGAGGAAGGTGCATAGTGTGAGTAAACTTGGTTTAACTGAGAAAATTGAGAGCAAACTTGAGAAAATGGCGGAAAACGTGTCTTTTTTTGTACGCTAGGAAATTATATAAATATGCCGTTAGTCAAGGGTTTTATGTTATCTTCACTCGGTTCTTTGTTTCCATCCGCAATGATTCGCAGTTTTGAAGTTATTGAAGGTTGAAACTGGTCAGGTGGAAGATTTTACGAATATAAACCGAAAGTGCCCTGGTCATTTCTCAAAATTTTCATCCAAATCGTTAGATGTTGAGGCCAGAGATCAAGTGTTTTACGAGAAAATATATGGGAAATATTTACCTGCACTTCACTGCGATCATGAGTGTTTTCATACTCCAATATCTTTGATTAAACACACTTTGGAGACAAACTTTATACTTTAATACTTTTTAAAGACACTTTTTGTCACGCACGATTCACTAAGTAAACTCCAAGAAAGAAATAACTTTTACAAATGAGTGGAATGAACTGAATATCTTTTAACATCGCATTTATAATTCACAGACCTATATACATGTACGTGTATATAGGTCCGTGTATAATTGCATGTGATTCTTCTTTGAGCACACACACACCAGTGTTTGCTCTACATTTCTACCTGAGACTACCTCGAACATTTAATGTCTGCCTGTTTTGTTTTTACTACGATTAAAATGTTATATCGTCGGTGCAATTTTAAAGAGCCAGGTCATATGCATCTAATTTGCACAAGTGCAAATAGCCTCCTTATAATCTAAATCATATTAACAGTTATAATTGTATTCATATAATCAGTCAACACTTCCTCAAAGAGAAGGGTGTAATAATTGCTATAGTTTGACATACTTTCTCGTGCAATAAAATTGGTGGATCGTACTAAAGATTAAAAAAAAAAATCGAAATTATATTTATCTGATACATGTGTGAAAAGCGCATGACGTCAGCCCTTGTGAATTTTGTGGTTAAGCATCAATGCTAAAGTAATTCAAAAGGAGCTTTTCGAATGCCATAATTCGTTTCACGACACTGTTAAAGTAGGAAGTAAGTTTGATATACAAACATTGTCGCAGTGTCGTGGAATTAAGTAATATTTATATTTAAGCATAAAATGCATGTTTTAGTAAAAAAAAAATCCAAGACATGAATCGCTTTCACGTAATTTGCACGTAGATGTACAGTATTTTAGAGTTTCGGGGTTGATGCTGATATAATGTGGAAACAGAAAATCAACGCACTAATAGTTTAAACATTCATCGACATGTTGCCGCCGTAAAGTCTTTTTCAGAATAAATGTATATAAATTTTGATTGATGCTGAATAATTCACATAACCAACGCATCTGAAACAAGGGTAATTGTTTTCGCATTAAAAGAAAGTGAAATATACAATCTGAGTTCCAGACACATCCCTTTGTCCCTTCACAAGTCCTGCGAATATCAAAATACATAAATGTAGGACATCGGTTTAGGGTCTAGTCCGAAAGACATGTTATAAGAGGAGCGGAAAATCGAACTTACGATCCTCACAAGTCCAGTCCGTAACACTACAGTTCATAATACAAATACTTTTGTTGACTGGGCAAGTAACATATCTTGAGTTAGCCTGGCTAGCTCAATCGGTGGAGCACGAGAACTCTAATCTCGAGGTAGCGATTTCGATTCCCGGGGCTGACCAAAACAAATTACTAACAGTCTTTCGGATATGAGACTTAAACCGAGGTCTCATGTATGGGTGCTATACACCTGTCATGTTAAAGAACTAGGGGTGTCTCTATAATTTGGACGCTTTCTGTATTTTGCACTATCCTCCGAAACCTAAAATAACTAACCTCTTCTTGGGGCGTTGGTACTTTGGATCCCGGTACTAACGAAAAAACACTAATATATGATACGACATAATTATCTTGGCCAATAAGAATCGTGTATATGTGACATATATGTACAATGCAAATTAAGAAACTTCCCCCAAGTTTGCTTGGACATTGCTGAATGAAAACAGAACGGGGAACTCATTGTTATATATGCGTTTAAAGAGAATTTCATGAAGGGTGACAAACAAAAATAGCACTTAATAACGGGAATGACTACCTCTTATTAGGACTTTTAACGGACCAGTCATCGATGCAATCAATGTTATTTGTTATAAGAAAATTGACCGTGTATATTGCTGTATAAGATGTGGCATTATCATGCTGAAAAATCAAGAAATTGGCGTTGTTGTGGAACAGATGAATGATTTTTCATTGATGAATGGCCTGCTAAAAGTCCTGATCTCAACCCAATCGAGCACGTCTGTAATATTACGGACACAGTGAGGCTTCGTCCCAACCCACCTGCTAACGTCAAGAACTACGTCAAGCGCTCATTCAGGAGTGGAACAATATTCCACAGGCAGAAATCAAGTGTTATTTTTGTTTTTAGTCCCTACCTCACTTGGTCAAAATTTCCCCCTTATTCTGTTAACCTCTGGCTGTGATTTTTTGCACTAAACGATGCATAATGGAACACTTTTTAACGCATTTATAACAATGATTCCACCGTTTTGCTTTCATCCAGCAACATGTAAGCAAACTTGGGAGAAGTTTCTTATGTTGTATAGTATGTATTAAAAGTTTTTGACAAGATGCCAATTCACTAAATATATTGTGTATCATTTTTAAACATAAAAACACCCTGAACATATCAGTGGTATAAACTGTGTAGCAGCTGTTGAAATAGCGACATTTAGAGCTACATAAAAACCAAGTAGTTCGCTGATGCCGTTTGGTTTTCTAAACTGTTTAGCCTAACCATGTCAGCCCAAAGTTAAACCATGTTCATTTTTTTAAGATCTCTTAAACTTAGAATCTAAATATAAAATAGAATTAACAGGGAATGTCGACAACCTCAAACAAGTCGTACACTAAGAGAATCGTGCGTGACAAGTTTGTCTTTAAGAAGTTATAAAGTATAAAGTTTGTCGCCAAAATGTGTTTAAACAAAGATATTGGAGTATGAAAACATTTATGATCGCAGTGAAGTGCAGGTAAATATTCCCCATATATTTTCTCGTAAATCAATCGATCTCTGGCCTCAACATACATCTATTAGGATGAAAATTTTGATAAATGACCAAGGCACTTTCGGTTTCTATTCGTGAAATCGTCAACCTGACCAGATTCAACCTTCAAAAACTTCAAAACGGCGAATCATTGCGGGTGGAAAAAAAAACGAGTGAAGATAACATAAAACCCTTGACTATAGGCATATTTATAATAATTTCCTGGCGTACAGAAAACGACTTTTCCTGGTATGAATGCGTTTGACCTAGTTAAAAAAACACGTTTTTCGCCATTTTCTCCAGTTTGCTCTTAATTTTCTCACTTAAACCAAATTAGCTCACACTATACACCTACTCCCCTGTTGAAGTATTTACAAAAAACGTGTTTGACAATGCATTCAATTATGACAATATAGTAATATTCTTCCCCTTATTTCCAATTCACCATTTGCTTAAAAAAGAGAAAAAATAAAATTAATATTCAAGTCAGTTATTGGTTAAATGTAAGTCTAAGTTTAAATTAAATATTCGTTTAGAGTATCTAGCTTTAAGATATGTTTACATGGGTAAATGTTTCTTACATGCAAGCTATAGCGCTCATATTGATTCACTAAGAACTTTAATCTGACATCCCAATTATTATATGAGTTTGATAAAATGGTTAAACTATTTAACAAATTTTTAAGCTCAACTTAAATGCGCATTTTGGGGAAAAAACGATCTTTATTTAGTATTATCGCAAAATACACATAAATTACACTGTTGAAGCTTCTGTTGTACTGGGTTTTGCAAATGGCGATTTCTTAATGATTTTTACATCCGGTTACGTTCGTCTTTTCTGATATTATAATTGCAATTTTACGAATGTTTTGTTTTACCAATTACGGTAAAGGGTATGTGTAAAATGTTTATGACGTTTAGTGAACTATTTGTTTTATGAACGGTGATTGGTACACAATCACTTAAATAAATCTTAAATATGTTTATTATTGTCTATTGTAAATTATACAGAATGTATTTACTATTAGTGCACGAATTTCACGTGTTAACTTGGTTAAAATAGTGTTTATCCAATGAATGCACAAACAATACTATGTTAATTAATAGAAACAATCCAGTAAAAAGTTGTAAGCTGATTAAAAAAATTCCCTTCTTAACAGTGGAAAATACGTGTTACTTTGATACAGTGTGTCCGTTGTTTAGCAATATGGTAAGTATTTCATAACTTGTATCACTTTGAGTAGAATTGTTTTCATACTTGGATGATTCTAACAATCGTCGTCTTTTTTTCTTCCTGCGCATAATAGAGACCGAAAGGTGCTGAAGTAGCTCAGAAGGTATAAAGGAATTCCTTATGTCATCATACTGACGTCCACCAATTTGTATAGTCTTTTATATGGTGGATTGCATTGTTGTTGTTACTACAGTGGTGCTCACGTGTAACTTTGCACAATTTCCGTGTATCGTGCGTGTATCGTGCATTCCGTTTGCATTCATCGTGCGTTTATCGTTCGTGCCTTCATCGTGTATCATTCAGATCGTGTATCGTGTAACGCATCGTTCGTTCCGTGTGATGAACGTTGCACGATAGGAATTATATAAAAGTGGTCCGAGATAGTGTGGACGGCTAATCGTGTAGAACGTTTGCACATTAGCCTAGACCTAAACGCGTATCATTCATATTATTGTTCAAAGATCGGATTATATTGATGAAATAGAAAAAAATCATTCTTTCAATTATTTAAACTATCTTTCTGTTACATTTTATTCTTTTTCTCAAGAGATATTTGTGGGAAGAAGAGATGTTGACTTCCGGTGAAACCGAACGTAGACGTTTTGCATATCGTGCAAGATTTACACCAGGTGTTATTCTACCGACGCAAAGGATATGGGAATTCACTTATTGTAAATTGCTTCTGTGTAGACATTCGGTAAAGTGCTCACTGTAACTGTAAAAATTATGGCAGTGGCCAGGTAGCGGTTTTACGTCGAATCGGACTTTCCGTCCGAAGATTCTTCACAACATTTAATTATAGATGTAATTAGTATGTGTAACGCTATTCATCTACTTACTATTCTTATGATCTGTTTGGTTTTACTGTAAATTATCGATAATTTACGACTTTGAAGGGGTTCGATTCGGCTCTTACATTGTAATTAGACATATATTAACAATATTGTTGTTAAGCAAACGTCCGAGTCAATCGAATAATCGTATTTCTTTTCGTTCATCGGGAAACGTGTATATCGTGTATCGTTCTTATCGCCCATCATTCATGATTTATCAATCAGTTAACGTGCGTTCAGCGTGCGTTCCGTTTGCGTGCATCGTGCGTGTATCGTTCGCTCCTTGTGCAAAGCTATACGTAAGCACCACTGTAAATAGCCATATATTGCTGCTTAAATTTTGATAAAAATGTTTTTGCAAAAATGGAAGGGGGAGCCACGAATGTAAGGCTACATGCCTTATACAAACTGTCTACACAACTTGCTGAATTTGTGGAATCGATACATGATGTTGTGACATACAATATTTAGTTAGAATACCATTTCTTTCTTTTAACAAAATAACATTTTTTTTTTCAAAATGTCTAGATTTTGTACAATGATTTAACTTCCAATGCATCACTGTATCGCCGCATATTATTGTCCCAAGAGCTTCTGCTATTGTTTGCAATGAAGGGCCATCAGTTTAATGGGCCATACTTATCTATAAATATGTTCTGTACCTTCCACTTGTTCCAACTTATTTTTTTTTCCAGCATTGACAATCAAAGTTATTCTCTGCATGTGTAACAGGGCAGTTACTTTGAGCAGTAGGTGTGATTAACATTACACAGTTACTTCCCTTGGACAGTTGTTTTAACCAATCAGGCTGATGGACTGTTTTCCCTCTATTTTTGGTCACATGACATTCTGGCGGGTACACAGTTGGTTTTGCAGAGAGCAGACATGTTCTTCTGCTTTCAATAGTTTTTATCATTAATTTTTTTGAATAGGTGTGCACCCAGGTCACAGCCCACTGTACGAATAGAGATTATATGTGTTTGATCATAATTTACAGTAACAGACGTTGTTGAGATTATTTGGTGAATTATAACTTAATTCCATAAATTGGTAAGTCATGTAGTTTTTATATTGGATATAGATGTGCACCTTAAATGCTGTTTAAGGATGATACTAATCAACTATTATTTAAGACCTTTTTGTAATAGAAGCCACTAGATGCATGTGTAACTGACATTATTATGATATAAGTGTAACTTCTTCTTGGAGGTATGTTGATCATCATAGAGATATTCATTCGGTCACTCATTTGAAGGACGCCTTCATGTAAAGTGTAGAACAGATTTGAACCCTGGACTTTGTATGACAAATGTCTTTATGATTATTTGCGTGTTTTAAGTATTCTCTTTATATGCTATTCAGAGTGTATTTGTATGGAACATCTTGTATAATTGCAATGATGCATGGATCGGTACAGTTCCAATTTGCAGTATAGATCTTTAAGTTACCACTTTAATCATGTTAGTGATCATGGACACACATGTTGATTATTGAACAGTATTATTACTCTGTGACAATATTAAACCATCACAAAAAAACGATATTAAACGAACCCAAACCTATTTGGACTGTGATTTCCATGATCAGTAAAAAGTTCAAGGGTTACACATACTAGATAAAAATTGTGCACATTGCACATGCACATGGTTGACACTTGCAGAGATTTTATTTATACAGAATCGTAGAAGCGAATTTTCTTATGCATGCTTATTTGACATAATTAAGAAATACATCATTTTTACCTTTGTTTCTATTCTTAGGTATACAAACTCATGTTGGTAAATGTTTATTGCTCACCCTGTACCGTAACTGGTTATTTAAAGGCAATTATAATATCAAACGAAATTTACGTAACCGGATGTGAAAATCCTCAAGGAATCGCCGTTTGCAAAACCAAGTACAGCAGAAGCTTCAAAGGTGTTATTTACGAGTATTTTGAGTTATTTAAAAAAAAACGTTTCTTGCTCCAAAATGCGCATTAAAGTGGAGATTAAAAATATGAAGCTGAAGTATATTTGAAAGTTATGGCCTTATTCGAACCTGTATACGTTCGGACAGCATGCGCTTCCGGGTACAAGGAGAGTTCCGAAGTGTTTTTGTGAGTTTCTTTTCTTCGTTTTAAAGCATGTAAAAAGGGCAAATTGGTAAATATGGTCACTTGTGTGGGACACGTCAATTATGAGCATGTACTGTAAGTACTGGTTCTTTCCAGGAAAGAAGGTTAAGTAAACCCCGCCTATCATTACAATAGACACTCTATTCCTACAGGTGTCAAAGTGACATGGTAAAGATTGGAAAGTTGTATAGAACAGAAGCTTGCGTCGTAGTATCAAAGTGTACAAGATGCAACCAGTAAGGATAGTCGATCGGGGAGACACTTATACATTGCTAGTTCTTTAGGACGATAATATTACTGAAACCATATATATTGCGGCTGCGATGGACGTAAGGAATATTAGACAGCATCCTGAGTCTAATCTTGTTTAGGAAATTTTCTCGAAGATGCCTTGGTGTTAGGAGACACATCTACTATTATTAAAAGGTTTAGACAGCAATAGTATAGTTTGGAAAGATAACAATTTATGCGAGTACAAATGTAATTCAGCGTCGCATTTTATCTCTGTGTTAATAAGTAGCAGGTGAAAATTGCGCTGCAATGATATATCTCTAATTATATAATTGGAATTTGTCGTGAAAGTTATTAAAGGTTAAATAATGTGGCGTTGGCTGGCCGCAGAGAATGATCAATGCGCGTAGCACTTACATGTAACGCACAGTGGGTCACGTGACTCAGTAAAGCAAGTATGGCGACTTACACTGACCGGGCGACAGGCTTAAACTTGCCGTTTTAGAATAAGTATGTCAAAAGAAATATCGCATTAATTTTTATTGGAAATAAACGAACCCATATAAAATTGCACGAACTGCACAGCAAACATTGCCCCATATGTAAATTATATAGATGGAATTTGTCGTGAAAATATTAAAGGCTAAATAATGTGGCGTTGGCTGGCCGCGGAGAATGATCAATGCGCGTAGCACTTACATGTAACGCACAGTGGGTCACGTGACTCAGTAAAGCAAGTATGGCGACTTACACTGACCGGGCGACAGGCTTAAACTTGCCGTTTTAGAATAAGTATGTCAAAAGAAATATCGCATTAATTTTTATTGGAAATAAACGAACCCATATAAAATTGCACGAACTGCACAGCAAACATTGCCCGATATGTAAATTATATAGATGGAATTTGTCGTGAAAATTATTAAAGGCTAAAAAATGTGGCGTTGACTGGCCGCGGTAAATGATCAATGCGCGTAGCACTTACATGTAACGCACAGTGGGTCACGTGACTCAGTAAAGCAAGTATGGCGACTTACACTGACCGGGCGACAGGCTTAATCTTGACGTTTTAGAATAAGTATGTCAAAAGAAATATCGCATAAATTTTGACTGGAAATAAACGAACCCATATGAAATTGCACGAATTGCACAGCAAAAATTGCCCCATATGTAAAACTCACATATGTTTTCCCCAAGAAAAGCACACCGTATGTTTTACATGTGGCACGAACGCGTGTTTTTCACATGTTTTACATATGGAAACATATGAATACCATATGTTTTTCATATGGTTCAGCGATATATGAAAAACAGGTGAAAAGCACACCCTATGGTTTACATGTGGACACATATGAATATCATATGTTTTTCATATGGGTCAGCAATATATGAAAAACTGGTACATGCAAATAGCACAGTTTGCCGTCAGAAAGTTTGCTTGTTTCTTTCTGTATTACTACATCATACATACTTGAAGTGCTTACACCACAGAAGTTGGGACACCCATTTTAGCTTGCTAAAGCAAGTGTTAATCATATCAACAGGAATTTACCTTTATAATGACAATAAGTAAGAGTCTCTGTGTTAATTGTATGTTTTCAACAAGGAGTATACACTGTAGTTAAGATATAAGGTTAAGGATGTTATTCAGAACAAATTTCACAAGATACTTGTCATTGAACAAAACGGGTGTTTTAAATCAAATTTCTTGTTTCAATATATACATCTGCTTTTTGATCTTTGTTTTGTTCCAAATCAAATATGATGAAAAGATAACTCTGCTGAAGTTTTAAGTCTTTATTTATTTATTTCTGTCACACAGAATGTCAAATAACAGTTCCATCATGATGGGCATCACCACATGAGCATGTGTCTGAAATAACAATAAAAATAACCACATGATTATAACTACAATGTACATGTATATCAATTGGCACAGCATTATTTGAGTCGCCCGCTAAGATAAGGGACATTAAAATTTGATAAGCAATAAAACTCTAAAACTGTCAAAAATGATGAAACAAGAGATGTCCCTTGTAAGTGATGAATGCCCCCAAACCGGTATCCCACATTATGTGACATTGACCTTCCAGTTTGTAGACCTGGTACTTGCGCATGTCCCTATGTACTGAAGATTTTTTCCAATTCATTTTCAAATCTTTTAATATATAAAAGAGTTACAATCTGGACATAAACATGTAAATATTTCACGATTCTAAAATATCACATCTATAAGAATAACCTTGACCTTCATGGTAAGGACATGACCTGCCTGTGATACATCAACTCCATGTGCCCAACAACAGAGCCATGTAACTTTAAACTCTGCATGCACGACAGATTTACCATTAATAGAGTATGCCATGGCCTTTAAACTCAAAGAGTGACCTTGACCTTTGAGGTAGGGACATGGGTCTTGCATGAAACATGTTGACTTAATGTGGTTAACATTTGTACCAGATGATGTGAAAAAATCCCTTCATGCATGACAAATTTACAGCCAGCACACAACAAAATCGATTATCATACACTGGGAGAGACTGTACTAAAATTGGCTGTTGTGTCACTATTTTTTTGTTCTCTGTATTGTTCTTTTTATCCACATAACCATAAAATAGGCACATAACCAGAATGCAATGAATGATTTCAAAGAGAATTTACTGTAACCTATTGTTGCCATAGCCACTTAAGTCAAACTTTTAGGGCACAGACAGATAAACAGACAGTGGGAATTCAATGGGCATAAAATGCCTATTTAATAATAAGAACTGTTAGGAACACAATTAAAAACTCTTGTATATTGAATATGTTTTAAATACGATATGACCTTTGTGAATTTTTTTTTAAAGATTTACCACTTGTTTGCCTTTGATTTGAATTATATGACCAACTTTGGTATAGCTTTATGCAAGGAATATACTCATTACTGTGAAGTTTATTTACATTGGTTCAGTGGTTTTAGAGGGGATGTTTGAAAGCAATTGTGAACACTTTTTATTACAACTTAATTTACTGAATTTTGAGAATTAAATATTTACAAATATATGTACCTTTTTAAAGTTCTTTTGAGTCATTTTCTTTTAAATCTCTCACTTATTATCCTCTGTACTGTCTCAATGTCTCCTGGCTCCAAGACTTCCCTTCAGTATAGCTGATCGCTGAAATGTTTTTTTTAAAACGTATCTCAAGTGGAATCATGCACATTTTGTTCAAGTAAAAACCAGCTGAAATAGCTGAAATCTTGACTGGGAGAGACAATTAAAAAAAAACTGCATGCAGGCATTGCTTCCCTTCCACTGCCAACATCTGTATCACCACCAACAACACGAGGGCAAAGATGGCCCTATATCGCTCACCTCGGTACAAGTACACTTGCCTGGTGGAAGTTATATACCAAATAGGTTTTCCTATATATGTCTTTGAAAAACAAGTAACTCCCCCCCCCGCCGGCAAGGTCAATTTTGACGACCCAAGGGGCATAATGTGAGCAAACTTTGAAGAAGTCTACTAGACAATGCTACATGCCAAATATCAACCAGAGCTCTGCATGGAATGGAATTCTTTGAACAATTTTGGTAGAGCTTTATGCAAGGAACATTCCTGCATAGTTTGATTATCATTGGCCTAGTGGTTTCAGAGAAGATGTCATTTGAATCAAAGTGTTGACGGACGACGGACAATCATCAATCAGAAAAGCTCAACCTGGCATAGCCAGGTGAGCTAAAAACACAACTGTGAAGAAAGGAACTGTTACTTTATTTGTCCAATTCTTTTATTTCTAAAGATCCAATTTCAAATTCTTATGCAGCATTATCATTAGTTTATCACACTTAAATACACAGCAACCAAAAATTGCTTTTACAAAACTGTCACCAAAAATACACTATGTGCAGTAAGATGCGCATAATGTCACTTTAAACAACTAACTATAGAGAATTAATTGATGTTTTGAAAAACCAAAGGGCCCTTAATTGTCCAATTATAAAAATCAAATTAAAGTTTGGCAACAATGTCAGTTAAGTAATATTGCCTGCCATCAGTGCGGGCATAAAAAGCAACTTAACTTTTTATAAAATATTACCTTTATTAAAGTATAGGTGAAACAATATACTTATTTTTTTAGAATAGACATGATTTGAATAAAGTTGTATTTAAAAACAAATTAAATAAGGTAAAGGTTAATTTTTTAAAATTTCAATTATTAAGTATTGTTAAATGTTCCATAAAGTATTTTTATTTAAGAAATAATCTATGGCTTGGAGTGCTTTATCGAAATTGAAGCATTCCCCGGAGGTGATGTGCCTGGCGGAATAATTCACGAGGGCGAAGCCCGAGTGAGTTATTACGCAGGCACATTACCGACGGGAAATGCTTCAATTTCGATAAAGCACTCCAAGACATAGATTATTTCGATTCTTAGAAGCCGATTTTTTGAAAACTATCGTAACTACTACGGACCCTTTTCAGTTCGGCGGTAATGTGTAAAACAGCATAAATAGTAGCTGTTGGAATTCACTCCCATATTCGGGCAACCATTCAAGATATCAATTATAACTATATTATACAAACTTATTTTAGTTTAATCATCTAATACATAAAATATAAAAAGAAATACCTGACTGACATTATGCAGAAGACGTCAGATTCGGAACCTAACAAAGCAGCAAATCGATATAAATGCGTACCGTTAATTTGAACTGTACAACGTTTTAACGTGGAGTAATGACGTCAGTGTGATGACGTCAACGTTTTCATTCATTGTTTTGTCTCTCGGAATCAAAACATTGTATGACGTCAATCCTGAATTTTCTTAGCCTTTTTAAAGGAAAACAAGGTGAAGGTATTCTAAGGCTTACTTGACGCAATCAAAAATAATATTTAGGTTCTTAAACACAACTATTTCATGCGCCTGATGTATTTATACAGATATTATTTCTATTTCTATAATTTATTTTCTGCGAGGGAGTAAATTAGAAAAGTCGGAAGGAGCTACTTCCTTGTCCGAAACTCCGCCTTCTTTTCCGAGTGCTTTAATCATATTAATGCACTCGAATTGACTATAGAAATATACCGTAGGCATATTAGAATTCATAATTTATTGAGAGTGTACTTACTTTAATTAACTTAATGCATGCTGAACATGTTCCTGTGAACATGTGTCCTCTCTATTTGGTGTGGAATTAGAACAGGGCACCCAGAATGTACTGGCAAGGTTTTTATGTCAGCCACTTTAGCCATGATCTGAAATATAAAAGCAGAACAGTTTGCTATAAACTAAAACTTTCACTGAAACTGATTATTACCCCCCTTAGTGGCTTGGATACAGTAATGGATAGATACATAACTAATTGAATGTTTACCTTTCCATCCATTGGTTGCTGAGAAACTAGACCTATTACTAAATGTGATTTATACTTCCAAAAGACAGCTTTTCAATTGAAGAAGTTAGTAGTAACTGAATACCTTGTAAAAAACTAAAATAGAGATATGGTTCTTAGCAATAACTAAATAATAGTTATGGTTCTTGTGTAGTGCACTTTCTTTCAATGTGCTTGACCATTACATGAAGTTTTATTGAATTTCAACCAGTAGTTTTCTAGTTATGCTCTGAATATGGAAAAGTAACAAAGGGCATTAACTCTGTAATTACTTAATACATAGTTATGGTACCTGCACACTGCACTTTCTCTCATTGTGCTTGACAATTGTATGAAGTTGTATTGAATTCCAACTTGTAGTTTTCAAGTTATGCTCAGGATTAGAAAAAAATGCAAATGGACCTACAGGCGCCTGACTAACCACGGGACCATTAAACTTCTTTTTGGGGATATGAAAACTGACAAAAATCTGTGTCACAGTGTGAACCCTAAAACTATGAACAAATCAAAGGGCTATAACTCGATGAAAAATAATCTGAGTGAAATATGCTGAGGGCATGTACATAAAGGCTTGGTATTGATCACTCCTACACAGTTTCTTCGATTTCCCTCAAGTAGTTGCTAAGAAATAGCGCTGACAAAATTTGCTGCAAAAATCAAAAGTCGTAACTCAATGGAAAAGTACGGTGGATTTCAACAGAAATTAATGTCTCAAGTCTTCATGAAAAATATTTTAGAGTCAGACAAAAACAAATCAATACTTTTAGAAACAATTACATGAAGAAGAAAAATATTTTTTCGAAGTCACTTTCTATGTGATAAAGTGGCAATTAGCAATGAAAATACCATGGTGGCAATGCGTGGTTCATTCTTTCTTAATCAAAGTTTCTAAATGTATGTTCAGTTCACATTTATAGGTTTATTTTACCAACATTTTAACTGGACACACAAGGATAAAATAAAAAGCATGTATATAATGTCTTCTAGACTATCATAGCTTAGTGAACAGCCATACAGACAGACCGACATGAATCATGTTTGACAGTTACCTGTAAAGAATATTTTACTCATTTTAGCCTGTCAACACATTTTCGAGGTAATGGCAATGAAAGCCTTTAAAGTGGAGGACAAGAAATATTGCTACTCCCAGTTAGATCCATACATTTATATTTAACTTCTGTACTTAGTGAATTTGTTGATAGATAAAGTCTGCACCTCCTTTCTAGCTCACCTGGCGCAAAGTCTTCATTGCCCAGTGTTTACCCCGCTGCCCTCTTCATTCAACTGTCTCTGTACCATGGTCTAAAAATGAAATTAATACATTCTATTCGCTTTTAAAGCATACAGTCTATTATACTGCTGTGTAATAAAAAACTTGACCTGACACGTCCCGACAGACAGGCACTTTTCAGGAAGACTGAATCAATTCACTATTTTCTATATGATGTATAACAGTTAGTTACAAGTTATAGCATTACTTACCAAAGCTTAGAATAAAACTTCTTTATATCAGTTATGATTTGTGCAAGGTATTTGAAATAGTAAGACCTTGATTTGTATCAAGATTTAATGAAGATGAATTAAAATATGAAGCTAATAAACATTCCCATGATGTTTCAACTTTCCATAAAAAGAGTTTGATTATCACCAAATACACAAAGTCAAATAAATTACCTTAAATGCACAAATTTCCCATGGTGAATGGATGACTGCCTGTGCCACTGTTGCAACATGCACACATGACTTAAGCATGTTAAGTTTGTCAACATCCTTTTTGAGCCGTTTCAGTTCACTCACTTCATGTTAAAAGAAAAAAAAAACATTACATGTACTCCAATACAAGGAGAAAGCATAGTTAGTTACTGTTTTCATTTGTAAGGCAAAGTTATGTGAAGTTACCTGACCAAATGCACTGTTTAAAAACTTTCAGGAAGACTTGCAGAATCTATATATTTACTTGTTTTTGAATAATTTGGTTCTAAAAATTGCAATAGAAATTACTATTACTTACATATTTGTTGTAAAACATCTTCCCGGCTTCCCCCAACATCCTCAATAAATTTTCCTGATTAGCCAGAAGCCTGTGAGTCATGTAACATGATGTTTTAACATTTTTAACACTTTATTAATTACCAAATCTGTATTACTTCAGATTTTTAATTCAGTTGTAACTCTATCAAAGTGCCTATTGCACAGCTAAGAACCTAGCTAAGAATGACAATGACCATGACATTGTAACATGGGTTATGAATGCCATCTTGATAAGATGAAAATTTTATCCCAAGTAAAAAACGGACTATCGGCTTCTGCATATCCGAGTTATACCTTATCAATAAAAATATTGTAATACTGCGTTTTGTTTGCAAACACGGTCTCTCCCATTAAGGGTGCTAAATTAATCATCTACAGACATAGTGACCCATGCATTCTTTTGATGTGGCATGATATGATGCGTTATATACCGTTGTCACATTAACTCTACTAAGCTTCGTACTTCGAAATTTTGCAAAATCAAACGTACGGATATCGTAGACTCTTGCGAGTATCGTTAAGATTTTTAAACTCGAAGAGGACTCGGGAACTTGGTGAAAATATTTCACCGAGCTCCCGACTTCTGGCCGAGCTCAAAGAATTGTTTGATGTCTGGAGCAGCTCGCAAGGGCCCCGCAAAAACACCGCAACGGCCACGATAGAGCTTAAACGGGCATCGTACGATGTCCCTGCGGATTTGGAACACCGCAAGGCCCGTAAAAGCTTGCCGATGCTCGCACGACTGTCATAGGAGAGTAGCACGTTCAACGTAAGATGTTCGTACGATACAACGGACACCGGGTGGGGACCGTGCGATGACCGCACGAAGCCCGCAGGTTGTTACATTCGTCGTACGGGCTCGATACGACATCCTTGACGATCATAGTAAAAAAAGAGAAATTTTCAGATATCGCTGAACTAGATTATTCTTTCCGTTCGGACAGCGTACGTTCACCGTACGAGCGTCGTACGAACAAATGTGCAGACCGTACGGAATTTGAAGAGAATTCATTGAAACATCAAAAAAAAATGATGTTATGATCGTTACTTTCGCTACATTTCCAAGTTTTGAAAGTTATATTTTGATTGCAAAAATTTATAAATCGTACGGACATCGTTCGGATAACGGTGTTTCTGGGTTTTTATCTTTATCGTTTATAATTGAACACATACCTTAATCGGGCCCCGCCCGAGCAACAATGATACTTCTTCATAATTGTTGTTTCATAGGTTTTCAATTAATGAAGAAATAATAATATTATGTAGGTCCCGTCCCCTATCCCAATTGCGAGCCTGTCCGTATAATCACTTACAAATAACTACATCTTTATATGTTATAGAGAGCTTTATAACCTTAACCCTGTAAAAAGGAAGTTTAAGTGGTATACTAGAGTAAAATTGCCCGTCCGTCTATCTGTCTTTCCATGTGTCTGTGCATGCATGTATTTTGTTCGCGCTATTTCTCAGCAACTACTCGCACGATATCATTAATGAACCTTTACAGGAGTGATTCTCGGCATATTTCTCTCAGATAATTTTTATGCCCCCGAAGGGTGGCATATTAAAATCGCACCGTCCGTCTGTCTGTCCGTCCATCCGTCTGTGTGTCTCCACTGCGTCCCGGACTGTAACTTTGTTATGCATTGAAGGATTTTAAAATAACTTGGCACAAATGTTCAGCTCATCACGCCGATGTGTCACGTGCAAGACCCATGTCCCTACCTTAAAGGTCAAGGTCAAACATTGCGTTTAAAAGTAATAGAATACTGTATGCATGGTAACTCTGTCGTGCATGGAAGGATTTTAAAATTACATAGCACATTTATTGAGCACATGGAGAGGACACAGACTGTGAGACACCTCTTTCGGGGGCATTAGTAGTAAAGGTTGGCAGTATGGGGGAAAAATGGCAGTATGGGGAATTATCGTGGCAGTATGGGGAATTTTTATGGGAATTATCGTGGCACTATAGGGGATTTTTATGGCAGGTTGTATGGCTTCGTGTATGGGTAGTATGGTCCATATAGGTCTTTTATGTGTATTTTCTCCATAGGAACACAGGGCACTTGCTTGTTTTCGGAAAACTCACTCGTTTAGTTCTAAATGGCGTTTACGACCCTTGTTGCAGTTAAGCCATTTATATTAGTCTTTCTCCATTTTTGTAAATTATGACACAATAATGACAAAACAAGGAAGGTTTTCCCTATCGAATGAGACCAAGATCAGGCATTTCTGTCGAGAATAAGCAGTTTTCACGCATTTTGCACCAATTTTTGACAAAGCAAAACTGTGTTTCTGTATGTTTTCAACACGCATACGTTTATACTTTTTTGTCCTATAAGCAATTGTTTTTGAATCAATCCATGTCAGAGAAATTTCGCCTCAAAGTCGCACTATAATTACGGCACCTGTCGCGGCTCAAGGAAGAGACCCCTGCCCAACTCGAGTCAAATGTTTTCACCATTTGCGTTGAACGTAAATTATGGTAAAAATTTATTACAAAACAAGGAAGGTTTACCCTTTCGAATGAGACCAGTTTCAAAGTTTTCCATCGCGAAATAAATAAACAATTCTAGATTGAAGATGAGTGAAAATATCCGCCATTTTATCTAAACAATTCCTGAGTGACGTAATATTTACTAACAGATCTATTTACCGAAAATGTGACCCTGTTGGGGATTTTCTGAAAAAACTGCTTTATAGAAAGCCTTTCCGGTCAAAATTTAGACGAGCAGTTAGTGTGTTCCTTGGCCGTTTCGGGATGAAAAATACGAACATGTATGAAGATTATATTTATATGATGTTGCTGAGCACTGTCAATAATTGTTAAATAGCGCTGCCATTAATCAGCTTCAGCCTAAACTTTATTTGTATCTCCGTGGAAAATATGTTGATCACTGTTTAGAGCCAATTTAGTTTTTTTGTAGCCCACTTTGGCACTGCCAGTGTTGGCCCGTACAACTTGGATCATTTTTATGCAGTTGTCTATAAAGACATCACAAGGTTAGCTTTTAAAAAAGCTAGAAAGTGGCTAGTGATAGGACTCTAGCAAGAAAGGAATTTAATGCCAGGTAATTGATTGCATCAGAATAATTATGTTGATGTAAACATGACTTGCTATCATACCGATGTGTACTTGTGTAGAAGTAATTATTGTGGTTTGAAAAAAGAGTAAATAACACTACAATATCCTCTCAATATCTTCCGTATATGTATTTTGTAAGAACAAAACCCAAAATTCAGAACAAGAAAATGTAGCAATGCATACTCTTACATAGATTAATGATGTTCCTTTCCGTGTCATTTAGTATTTAGTACTTTGTGTTGATTCATAAGTTGCTGAATAAGAACAGTTATCTTGTTTGTTTCAAGTGTTATTTGGCACGATATAATCGGCAGTACTTATAAAGTACCTTTAGCCGCTGTATCAATGGCAATGTGGCATCAAGCATTACTATATGAAATGAATGACAACCACGCAGAGAAGCGGTATTCAGATATCCCAACAACCTGTCTAGGCAAAACTTGTTTATTTATTTTTTATAAAAACTACTAAGACACCGTATCTAAACGCTTTAACACCTTGAATTATACCCGTTCGAAACCTAAATATATACACTAGTTAATTACTCTATAAGACTACTATAAGACTACTTATACTATTACTAAAACGTCTACTAAAACTATTCCTAAAACTACCTTACTGGCTATAGATTGATCAAAATTGTGTACACTATGTGCAAAGCCCAAATCCACAAGATTACCCGGTAAATTCCATTCCGAGGAACTATTGGCAGTTTAAAATGATCCTTTAGCGCAACGCTCACTGCTTACCGAACTGTCACGCCGACCCAGACCTTACACTACATACTATACCAACATCACATTCAAATATTGAAGTTCTCTTTTAAAAAAGTGTGTGTTGAGTTTGTTTCAGATCATGATTCATTTTATGTATGAATCTTGCAATTGCTTTAGTGAAGCACCCACGTAGTTTAAAGTGCAGTCAAACTCTGCATTATATGAAGTCTAGGCCTCTGGCCGTTGACGTCGTTATCGAGAAAACGCGAGAATTGAATTTGGACACGTTTGCTTAAATAAACTGATCTTTAGATGTTCAAAGAATTATGGGTCGCTCTTTTTAATCACTGTCTTACATGCAGTTATCACCAAGAAGTCTCATTTCGTGGTATACAACCTATGACATTTCAAATATCACAAGCTAGAGTACCGATTACGTCATAAACGGTGTATTTCCGTGAAGGTCAAAGTGATAAATGATTTTATTTTTAAAGTGGATTGAAAAGTTGGATACGCATTTATATAGTTAATGTTGACGCTGGATGTGTTTGTACTATCTTCTAATTACGTAATTATTTATTTCTCAACAAGAGGATTTTTCGATTTCATTAGGCTCGGAAGTAAAACTGACACAGAGGAAATGATGTATGCTGCTAAAGATATCTAGATCTATTTGAGGATGATAAAATACTTTGAACTAAATCTAAAATGGGTTGTTGTGGTTTCAGTAGATACTGCTTGTTCAGAAGTTATAGATTCTAGTAAACATACTGCATATGACCAACCAGTACACAAAAGATGCATGGAGATGTATGTATGTGAAATTAGTTGTTAAGAATCAAACTTTGTAGTGAAAATGCCTGCATGTTCAGTAGTTCTAGTATAAGAACTTGCCTTAAATTATGGTTTATGAACTAATCTCAATTGTTCCATGTTCTTGCATTTATGACATATTATCAAATTTAGTCCACAGTTGTAGATAGAGTTGCCCCTTTAGTTATTATTGGGGAGACACAATAAACATTATATCGCGGAAATTTTGAAATACAGCTTTAGGCACTAGTCGTAAATGATGTAGATGTTGATATCCTCGGTGGTATTCCATTCATGAGTGCTAATGATATCTCGGTTAGACCGGCTAAGCAGCAAAACATTATTCATGATAGAAAGATTGTTCATTCTGGTAAAATTACATTGGAAAGCTCTGTACACCGCCCACATAGAACTGGATATGCCAAGTGATGTTGATCCTGACGCATAATTAGCGTTTGAGCCCAAGGCTGAACCAACATGGCTCAATCTCCAAAACGATGATGCTGTAATTGGAAAAGCCTTCTTTTTTTTGGTCTGCCTAGTCTCCTCTCTCTGCCTTCTCACTGTTCCATTCCCTCTCTGCAACCTCCGCCCACCGTAGTCATCGGCTATCCGTTCTCACGTACTCTTCGCCGAACATTGCTGTATATTACCATTCTACTGTGAGTTTCCTTTCACCTGATTTTGACCTGCATTTCAATTGTTTCTTTCCCGTTTGTCCCTTTGTGCGCTTGTTGTCACGGGATAGATTTTTCCCATAGTGTTCTACGTTACCCTTTCACAATTAACTGTAAGCTATTACTGGGCTATTACTTTCGAAATTTGTGACAGGTTGGCAGAGACGTACTCGGCACTAAGAAGCTTTGAAATTTGACAAGGCAGTTTTTGTCTAAAGATGATGAGAAATGATGAGAAATGAAATGACGTGGATAATACAGCTTCCGGCGGGGTTCGCACCCACGACCGTCCGCTGTTGCGTCCAGTGTATTAACCACTGAGCTATAGAGGACTCACTACTGAAAGTTATCCAACCTGTGATGCTGGTGTTAAGTTCAGTGCAAGTACCTCAGATTAACCTAAGTTTGAACATAATTCTGACACTGTTTGATTAGACCCGGATAACATTTTATCTACGCAAACTAAACAAAAGTTTCAGTTAATGTTACACAAATATGATAATGTATCCAGTTCAGATATTTCTGGGTTTAATGGCGCTGTTGGTCCTTTTCAAGCTACCGTTAACAAAAGAAAGGAGAGTTACACATTATTCGAAGGACAAATTAAATGAACTACAACGTAAATTTGATGATATAGAGAAGCTTGGGAAATTTGCTCGTCCGTGAAATGTAGATGCAATTGTAGAATACTTAAACATCCCATTTCTCCTGAAAAAAACGCAAGGTTGTTACAGACCAGTTACCGCATTTGCTGACGTAGGACGTAATAGTAAGCTTCAGCCATCGTTAATGCCTAATGTCGAATCGGTTTTAACATTTATTGGCAAATGGAAATATTTGATAGTGCCAGACTGGTGAATTGTTACAAGAGGGTGTAGTGTACAAACATACAGATGATTTGTATTGTAGTGGGGACACACCAGAACAGTAACTTCATAACTGGGAATGGGGGCTCTGGAAAAATGTAAAATGAAACTTGCGCCTTCAAAAACTGTCATTTGTCCTAGGCCAACAAATATTCTTGGATGGGTTCGGTCTGAAAAATGCTCTGAACAATCATAAGTCTAAACTTATCCATCAGCTTGACGATAAGCTTTGGATTGATACAGATGGCTCGGTATCTAGACGCGGTATAGGAACTACTTTATATATATGAAAACAAAAATAATATCAAACAGGGAATGCCGCGTACCAAAAACGCAGCCTCCCAAAAAAGAAAAGAAGACATACAAATTATGTTTAACTGGTTTGTAGTGCTATATTACGTAAACATCAGGTTACCTGGCTGTCATGTGACATAGAAGCTCTAAGTATCTGTGAAGCATTTAGCCCATATCTTATTCAGTCACGTAAACTCGCTTGTCTACAAACAGACAGTCAGCCATGCATTCAGGTAATTCAAATGCTCTATCGCGATGAAATCTCTGCCAGTCCCAGAGCCATATATGTTCTGTCAGTCGTAAGTAGGTATCAGGTTACAATTAAGCATTTTGCAGGATCAGCGTTTAAGACAAACGTTTCAGAGGTAAAAATGTATTTACAAGTCTCTATATTATCCAAGGAAAATGCACTTGTCGTGAAACGCTCGGATCCGTTGTCCCCTGATAGAGAACAGATCGTCGTCCACGTTCAGTTCTATAAAGACTGCACTCAATATAAAACTTGACCACCCAACCAAACGTCATTCTAATATGCCTACGGTATATATCTGGAAGTAGCTTCTTCCGACTTTTCTAATTTACTCCCGCGCAGAAAATAAAACATACACATATAAATAATGTCTGTATAAATACATCAGTCGCATGAAATAGTTGTATTTAAGAACATAAATATTATTTTTGATTGCGTCATGTAAGCCTTAGAATACCTTCACCTTGTTTTCCTTTAAAAAGGCCAAGACAATTCAGGATTAACGTCATACAATGTTTTGATCCGGGAGACAAAATAATGAATTAAAACGCTGACGTCATCACACTGACGTCATTATTCTACGTTAAAACGTTGTACAGTTCAGATTAACGGTTCACTTTAAAATCGATTTTCTGCTTTGTTAGGTTCTGAATCTAACGTCTTCAGCATAATGTCACAGTCGGGTATTTTATATATTTTATGTATTAGATGATTAAACTAAAATAAATTTGTATAATATAGTTATGTATGATATCTTGACCGGTTGAACGAATAGGGTAGTGAATTCTAACAGCCACTATTTATGCTATTTTTACACATAACCGACGAACTGAAAAAAGGTCTGTAGTAGTTACGATAGTTTTCATAAGAATCGAAATAATCTATGACTTGGAGAGCTTTATCGAAATTGAAGCTTCGCCCTCGTAATTATTCCACCAGGCACATCATTTCCGGGGGATGCTCCAATTTCGATAAAGCACTCCAAGTCATACATTATTTCTTAAGTTACAGTTTGATGTAAAACGACATTTCTTTGGACGCCGATATGTTGCTTCAGTGCAGGCGTACTTTGTATGCTGCACTCTACAAAATGCATTTACAACAATAATTTAGATATTGATTAGAAATATGTCCTTTCCGTCGCTAAAACAGAACTAAATTTTGGATATGAGCAGGAAATGTCTTCGGAATTCAGCACCTTTTTTGCGGAGTAGATACGCTTAGTAAAACGATTCACTACTGAATACACCATCGAATCGTATACTGTGTCGGGGAATCGTATATCGTTTATAGCATATGGTGCACGTTGCACGATGAATGATACGATATAATTCACGATGTACGATTGATAAAATACACGATGAGTGCACGCACGTTAAGCACGTTACACGCACGTTTTGCGCACAATATACGCAAATTTTGACATTTCCGCGTTTCGACTACTGTATATGTCTTGCGTAAATCTACTTTATACATTATCGTCTGAAAGATTTCTCTTCAGCTACATAATCAATTGAAGGGAAACCACAATTGCACGTTACAAGTGTAGTTATTAAACATGTATATGTATTTTCAGTACAAGTTACAAAGATAACACAATATAGAGAGCACATTCCTTTTTCCATTGTGGTCCTTAAGGAGGGAATCTTGGTACCACACCAAAGCTTTTACTACAAAATTTAATATACCTCTTGATTTTTATAACTTCCCGGTGTATAGCACCGATACACGTGAGACTACTTCTGCGCTTCTAACCAGTTTATCTCAAGATGGGCAGGAAACACTTAAAAGCGTTTCTGAAATTCCCAGTGCCCTGGACGCGAATCGAACCTGGAACCTACGGATTGGTAGTTCAGATCGTTAATCACTCGGCTACTTTTCCAAGCTGTCAGTAAGCCTTAAAATCGTCAGGTGTTTAGAATCGGTTAAAGAAATGAATAATTAAGTTCATTTTATCACCAAACATTCAGTACGAAGATTGTGCGAGATAAATGCAAAGAAGCATCAATTCACCTTTCACGTAGTTCAGGTAAGAGTTCTTCCGCAAAACTATCATCAAAATTATACTTTATTGCATAAACTTATCATTCGAAGTGGTTTGAATTTTTGCAATCATTTTTATCAAAACAAATTGTTTGTTTTAAGTGTATTATTTTGCTAGTCGATCTAATGAGTTCTTTGATCTTCATTAAAATTCCATAGTTAATGTTGTAAATACGTAACGTTATTGCTTTTTACCGCCATTTTGTATATGCTAGTCTGACGTCTACAACGTTGACGTCATGTTGTTGTTGTTTTGTTGTCGGTTTATAATAAAGGAACGAATCGTTAAGACGCGTTGTACTATACTATATAGAAATCCATAGCATTTCGACATTGGTGCCGTGACCAACTACAAATATGAATTTACAGAAGATGATATCTCAGAGAGACGCACAGAAAAGCGTAATAGAACATTATTTAACGAAAATCGAAGCCGTAAAAGAGACGTTTTCGCTCATTGAATACAACACCATTCTGGAGTCGCTTGAGACGAAGCTGAAGTATGTAGAGTCCTTAAATGAGAAGATTGCGGGGCAGATCGACGCGGATGTGATGCACGAGGAAATCATGCAAACGGAGATCTATATGCTGGACATTAATATCAGACTGAGACACTTGGAAGATTTTCGTGATCAGCAGGAACCGAGATCCGAGAACGCCACACAAACGTATATTTCCCGAGTCACACAGTCAACATCTACAGAGTCACAGCTAAATGTGAATGCACATTCCTTTTTGAGTCAAACTGTAAGTAATTTGCATTTTAATTCTTCTCAGTTTCACAGACTGCCCAAGTTATCACTACCAACATTTAATGGTGACATCCTTAAATGGCAAAGTTTATGGGATGCTTTTGAATCATCTATTCATCTGAATGTTAACCTCACAGACTCACAGAAGTTTAGTTATCTACAGTCAAAGCTAGAGGGCGCAGCAGCCCGTACGATTGATGGTTTTGCACTTACCAATGCTAATTATCCAAGAGCTATAACCTGCTTCGTGAGAGATTCGGTCAGCAACACATGCTACAATGCAAGCCCTTATTCAGTTACCAGCTCCATGTAACACTCCAAGTAGTTTACGAAATTTTCATGATAAAATGGAAACATATATTCGTGGTTTGGAATCTACGGGACAGGGTTAGGAAAACTACGGAAGCCTGTTAGTACCAATAATTCTTGATAAAATGCCATCTGAAATCAGAAAGAATCTTGCACGAGTGCACGGGGACAATAACTGGATGATTGAAGAACTAAAAATCGCATTGAGTAGAGAGCTTACAATCATGGAGGCCGGAAGTCAGAGCCATTTACCGGAAGTAAACGAGTTGATGTCTACAGCGTCATTCTATGCTGGAGCTAAACCAAAGCACCGCAGGCAGCATAACAGAGATAGAACAATGAGTGATTTTAATGATAGAAGAAAAGACACTGTTATATGTGCTTTTTGTGAAGAACCTCACACATCTGTTAAGTGTGTTAAATTTCCGGATCAGCATTCAAGGTTACAAAAGGTTAAAGACAAACAATTATGCTTTAACTGTCTTAGAAAACACCAAGTTGCCAAATGTACTTCACAAAAACGATGCCAGATATGTAATAAAAAATATCATACAAGTATCTGCAATACGCGCACCCGGAATACAGATCAGAGAGCTGACAACCCCCAATCAGAAAAACCCATGTCCAGACCGGAAGCGCCCACACAATGACCGGAAGCAGCCGTATTACATTCATCCACTTGTCCAACCACGCAAGGAGTCCTATTGAAAACAGCAATAAGTACAGTGAGTTCCGGACATGTGCAAACTGACACTAGCATTCTGTTCGATGAAGGATCGCAGAAATCGTTCATCACCGAGGCACTTGCACAGGAACTACAACTACCCAGAACCGGAACAGAAACAGTACACCTAGCAACATTCGGTAACCAAGAAGAAAAATTACAACATTTGGATACCACAACAGTGCATATTGTTATAAATCGTAAAGAGAAAGTACCAGTGCGAGTACTTATTGTACCAACGATAGCAACACCAATCAGCACTAGTCTGCAACATACAGTATCCCATTTACCGTACCTTAGAGGTTTGAACCTAGCACACCCGGTAACCCGTGATCAGACATTCACAATATCTATGCTGATAGGCGCAGATCATTACTGGGACATTATAGAAGATCAGGTGATTCGTGGAAATGGACCAACGGCTGTGAAGTCAAAAATCGGATACCTTCTGTCTGGGCCAGTGAATGCAGACGATAATATGAAGTCGACCAACTACATCTTTAACGTAATAACGTCACATGTACGAGATGGCGATGCTATAGAACGGTTTTGGTCGTTAGAGAGCATGGGTATCATTCCGATTGCAGACGAGCCACAGAAGACAGATTATTTGACACGATATCAGCGGAAATCAATCGAACATACAGACGATAAATACACAGCAGCCCTGCCTTGGAAGATTGACCATGACCCATTACCGTCAAACTACGACATCACAAAGAGACGTACGGAGAGTACTATACGTAGACTGAGCCGAGAACCAGATATGTTACAGAAGTATGGCGAAATTATCGCAGAGCAAGAACGACGTGGATTTATTGAAAAAGTCGACGAATCATCACCATCTTTAGAAACAGTACATTATATACCTCATCATCCTGTTCGACAGGAGTCGTCCACTACACCAATACGTATAGTTTACGATTGTAGTTGCAGACAATCAGCTGATCAACCTAGTCCACACCGCTTATATTGAATGAATTGACATCCATATTGATGAGATTCCGCATGAATCGATACGCCGTCACCACAGACATTGAGAAAGCCTTCCTACACATAGGCTTACACGAAAAGGACAGAGATGTCACACGTTTTTTGTGGCTAAGTGACCCTAAGGACCCATATTCAACGTTGTGCACATACCGTTTCAAGGCAGTATTATTCGGTGCTACTTGTTCACCGTTCATACTTAACGCCACTATTCTCAAACATCTTGAGCTAAACAAATCATACAGCGCCGCCCATATTTTAGGAAGGGATCTGTACGTCGACAATGTATTGTCCAGTTTGCAACAGCAGAAACATGTACTTACCTATATTCGAAGTGCACGTGACTTGATGATGAGTGCAAATATGAATCTAAGATATTGGGCATCTAACAACAGCGCCTTGAGAGACATTGCAGCACAGGAAGGAGTAATAGATAGAAATGAGATTACCAAAGTACTAGGAATGTATTGGAAACCGGAAGTAGATACTATGACATTCGTACACAGAGATATACCTCAGCTAGATATTGTAACCAAAAGAGATATCCTGAAATACTCATCACGTATATACGACCCGCTAGGTTTGTTGAGCCCGGTGACTGTAGCAAAACTACTTCTTCAGCAAGTGTGGAAAGGCAAGTATGATTGGGACACACCATTACCTACAGATATAGAAGACACATGGAATCAGCTAGCGAGCGACTTGAATAAAGTAACAAACATTGAATTTTCTAGACAATACATTGCTGAATCAGAAGACAAGAGGACCGACAGAAGTTCTAGAACAGATACATGTACGTGTTTACATATATTTGTAGATGCCAGCATCAAGTCTTATGGAGCCGCAGCATACATCACTAATGGAAAAGAAACTCGACTTGTTATGGCGAAGAATCGCGTAGCTCCATTGAAATCTATGACTCTCCCGCAGCTCGAACTCATGGCCGCCGTGGTAGGTGCACGACTGGCTATGCACGTACAACAATCGCTGGGCATCTCGACCATTATATGCTGGTCCGACAGTCAAATAACACTATACTGGTTGATGACATCAAAACTACTGAAACGTTTTGTGAGAAACCGAGTACAGGAAATAAAGACACTTACAGGAGATTACCCATGGCACTATTGTCCTACAAGTGACAATCCAGCTGACCTTCTGACCCGAGGCATACCAGTTGACCAACTCATAAACAGCAGATTATGGAACAAAGGACCACTATGGATAGCTAATCAGTCTGAGTGGCCAGTATGGGAACCAACTCATAGTATGAAGCAGACGACAATCATCGAGCAGACGACTGACACAGATGAAATCTTGCAAGGCAACATTGACCTCCAGCAAACAAATGTAGTAACCAGTTTACAATGTACATCACCTAAAGGCATTCATCACCTAATCAATGTAGAGAGATACAGCAAATATTCCAAACTTCTACGTGTGTCTGCCTATGTACTTAGATTCATTACGAATTGCAAAACACCGAAAACGCGATTCGTCGATGTTTTAACTGCAACTGAACTTGAAAATGCAGAGCGAATATGGTTAAAATCCTGCCAAGAAACCATGTATCCAGATGAGATATCCAGTTTGAAATCGAGCACTATTACCAGTCTACCTTTAGTGAAGCAGTTACGTCTGTTCTTAGACAGTAACAGACTCATTCGTTGCGGCGGAAGAATACACAATGCCCCATTATCCGATTTAGCCATATATCCCTACTTGTTACCCAAGAGACACCCACTTATACGCCTGATAGTACAAGACACACATGAGAACCAGTTACATGCCGGAACTAATGCCACTACAACTCAGATAAGACAAAAGTACTGGATCCCGGCTATCAAACAGTGCGTTATCCGGAAATGTGTGATTTGCGCACGTGTACAAGGAAACCCGTACAGAGCACCTGATCCCCCGCCATTACCAAAAGTTAGAGGAATCCCCGCCATTCAGTGTAACTGGAGTTGATTACACTGGGGCACTGTACGTGAAAAACTGTACCGGAAGTGAAAAAATGTATATATATGCTTGTTTATATGTGCTAGTACACGTGCCGTACACCTGGAGTTAATATCGGACCTATCACAAGAATCGTTTTTACAAGCATTTAGACGTTTTGCGAGCCACAGGTCAATTCCGAAAATCATCATATCGGATAATGCAACCACCTTTATAGGCGCATCACATCATCTGAAGAGTTTATTCGAATCTACCTCGGTTAAGGAAGCACTAAACAGAAAGGGAACGGAGTGGCAATTCATTCCGAAACGTGCACCATGGTATGGGGGATGGTGGGAACGCCTCATCGGTCTCACGAAAACTGCATTGAAGAAGATCCTTGGACGTTCTCTTGTTACCATGGAAATGCTACAAACGATCATCACTGAGATTGAAGCAATGTTGAACGACCGACCGTTAACTACTGTATCATCAAATTGCGACGACTTAGAACCATTAACACCCTCACATCTGCTTTACGGTCGTAGACTGACATCAGTCCGTATAACACAACATCCGTAGATTTTACGCATTTAGCTAAACAAGGCGACCATTCAACATTGACCAAACAAGCGAAGTTACAATGTACAATTCTAAATCAGTTCTGGAAACGATGGCGCATGGCATACCTGACAGCATTACGTGAAACCCATCGAAAATCAGGGTCAAAAAAACAAAGTATAGCTGCAGGTGACGTAGTGCAGATCCACGACGAATGTCCACGTAGTCGCTAGAAACTAGGCGTGGTAGAAGAGCTGATTACTGGTAGAGACGATCTTACACGAGCCGCCAAAGTAAGAACCACCAATGGAGTTACCACCAGACCAATAGTGAAGTTGTACCCACTGGAAGTACCTCGTGACAGTGACACATAAATACGAAATATGCTTATCCCGTGACAGTGACACTTTAAAGAATCAAATACTTAGCAATGTATGCAATCGTGGCTCATATATACATAGATTAATACGTGTACTTTCTACAGAATTCATGATTTTTGGTAAAGTCCTTCATCAAATATACAAATGTGATTTTAGTATAATGTACGTGTGCTTAAATAATTTATCGTTCATGGACTTTATACCTGGTGAAATAGAGTGCTTTAAGTTAATTTGACATGTATGTAGAGACAACAACTTCTCCGTTTTGTAAAGAAACGCACACTCATAATAGACTTACTTTGGAATGTGTAAGTATACAATGATTTCAGACTCTGTTTTAAATATGATTTCATCAGTAACTTACGTTCAGCATCTGTAAGTATGATTGCTTATATAGTATTTATCTGTTTACATAATAGATATCGGCGTGTGCCTTGTATACATTTTGTGGCCCCAAGAATGTTGTAAATACGTAACGTTATTGCTTTTTACCGCCATTTTATATATTCTAGTCTGACGTCTACAACGTTGACGTCATGTTGTTGTTGTTTTGTTGTCAGTTTATAATGAATGAACGAACTGTTAAGACGCGTTGTACGATACTATATAGAAATCCATAGCATTTCGACAGTTGCCTTATAGATAAAAGAGACATACCGATTAGAGGCGAAACGGCACACTGTATTGCTTCCCTAAAAAGAATGGAAATATTAATTATTAACATTGATCTTGAATGTAATAATACATGTATGAGAGATGTCATCTGTATTGCCGCTGTTTCTTAAAAAGCGGACAGCTATGTGATTTGTATCTGTGTAGAAAAAACGTTTTGTCTTTATATATTAGGGTAATGATTGCCTTAAGGAATAAAATAAAAGGCTTAAAACCTTAGAACCGGATTTTGAAAATCCGAGTAAAAGTTATATTTTTATTGTAAAACATGATGGAAAAATATAAGTATTTGTATGCAGACTAAGGCAATTTTGACAGGCTTTATCTATGTGGGTAATCAAAATTAAAAGGATTATTGTGAGTATAGGTTGATAATCATTAAGTCAAAATTAAGATATAAATTTAATTCAAACTTAATTAAAAAGACGTGCTGTGTAGTATGCAAAATGATTTTAGGAGAAAACGAGAAACGTCTGGCGTACAAAAAGAAACGTAACAGTTCAATTTTGAATGTTCAAATGCATAATGCATTTTTCGCTTCAAAACTGTTAGACTGTTAACATTCTTAAACATTCCCCAGTTATCTATGATCTTTCATTTTTTCAGGAAACATTTTTCATCGGGAAGATACCGGTCTTGGGAAAAATAGTCAAATATTCTAGCAACATAAACTATTATACAGGAAAATAAAAAAAAAGTTCAATGTTTCCCATTGTATACAGTTTTGCTTGCACTGAAACAGCTTTACGTGGACTTTTTCAGCTTGGACGTAGAAGGAGCTGAGCTAGATGTGCTTGAGACCATCCCATGGGATAAAATTCAAATTGTGACTTTTTCTATAGAACACAGTAAGTGGAGAGGTGGCAAACAAAATCTAAAAGCCTATATGAGAGATAAGGGCTACGATTTCATGACAGAAATTAAAGTAGACGTTGCCCCTGACTTAATTTTTATGAAAAGAAACCGTTCCTATATCAAACATGTTTGACAAACAGACAGACAAACATACAATTTGACGATTGTGAGCGGTAAATATCCAGGATATCCAATAAGACAAATCACGTTACGATAACTATAAATTACTGTAGGAAACGACATGATAGGGATCTAATATTGAAGCAGTAAAACTTTTATTCAGTACCCAGAGGCCAGTTAGAATACATATCCGGCAATGTGAAGGTTCTTTGTCGTCTTATGATGCCGGGTCGTCGTTAAATCAATCCGTCACCGTAAAGTAACTATAGTCAACTTAATAGCAATGTCAAACACGGAAAAATGTGCTTTTTTAAGTCCCCTCCTCAAGGTCTTTTCTTCTTATCATTGCACGTGTTGTTGCTTTGGTCATGGTTATAACGCCGCATTCAAACAGTACATATTACATAGTACTACACATAAATATATCATACATGTGCATACAGGAATACAGTACAGCCCAGACGAATGAAAGAAATTATTAAATTAAACATTTTTTTATCATTCAGTAAAGAAATTAATTGCTTTTAATCATTGAACGGTAAGGAATAGATCATTATGTATTTAGACATGTTGATCCTTATTAATCAAAACATTTTGAAAACGCTCTTTGACGCTCTCTCTGTTTGTGCTTGCTGCCCTTAGTGAATTGACCTAAATGCCGGTGGCAAAATAATTCTACTTGAAATTCCGTGCATCCTTCTCGAAAATCAATTACGGACTTGAAATGTTCAACAGTACTAGAAGGTCACCCATAAAATTCCTTACAGTTACATGTATTATTTTTGAGCTTGCTGAATACGTTGAACTGGGGTATAAACTCATCATCACTACTGCTGTAAGACTCATAATTTATATCACTGTCAATATATTCAGTGTCATTATGTAATTCAGAAATACAACACGATATTATAGAACCTACAATGTTATTATCATTACTGGATTCACAACAATACAAATTATCAACTATGTTAAGTTCGTCAATAATTTATTGATATTGAATATGTGTGATTCCATAAGGCACAGTACTAGCTCGACTACACTTGGACATTTTTTGTTTTAAATAGCCATGTTGATAAATATTTTGACAGCACCAAATATTCAAATTTCCCTCTTGGTGTACTTGTTTCTATACTGCTTGGCGTCATATTCCAGGACGAAAACAAGAACTGTCACAAGAGTGACGAATTATACCCCCAAAATACAGCTTTGTCACAGAAGTATGGCAACCATAAGAAAGGAATGGCCACAAGGACATAGAGTTGAGTTATTATACAATAACTTGTGTAAATGAGACCTTGACCTTTGACCTACTGACCCCAAAGTCGAACTTTATCTGTATTTTTTTTATAAAGTTGCACGTGTGTATCAAAAATTATTTAAATCGGTCAAGCCTTTCATGAGTTATCATCTGGAAACTGTTTTACAGTTCAGAGTCACTGAGACCTTGACCTTTAACCTACTGACCCCAAAGTCGAACTTGACCTGCATTTCATGAAGTTGCACGTGTGTACCAACACTTATTTAAAAGGGTAAAGTCGTTCATGAGTTATCATCCGGAAACCATGAAAAGCAACAGACCGACCGACAAACCGACAAGCTCACTCCTATATACCCCCCCCCCCCCAAAGTTCGTTTTGTGGGGGTATAATGACACATCTTCTAAAGCCGCCTGGTTATTACTTAACTAAACTGGACTAAATTTTTACCATATTAACCTCATCCCTTCCACTACGAGACTATGTTTAGGTTTTTGTGACATCTTCCGTTATATATAACGAGGCTGCAAACTGGGTAAGTTTCCAGGTATGTTATATACCGTGTACAAGATACATTTTCGGACACTATGGAAAAGGTGTTGTATGTCTTTACTTTTTGTTAAAGCTAGGCGATGTTTTGGATCAAGAATATTATTTTGTTTATTCTTTTATTAAATTCGTGCTTATTTTCGTTCTTATCTTACATTTTTTATACGGATAATAGACGGAGGAAAATGGACACTACTAAGCAAAGTCAAGAACTTGCGTATGCCGCCCGGTAAATGCCGACCGACATGGAAGTTATGGGATGTTCCCGGTTTCACTCCCTGCCGTTGAAGTGAAAACTACTGTTTTTGAGTTTTGGATTGAGTAGTTTTAGAATATTGACCAGTCAATCGTTGCTTTAAAGACGCCTGGTTGCACAATATTACACGTTTTGGGACTTCAGTTATAAATGATTGTGACAAAATGCCGTAATACAATGTAGAAGACTTTTCAGAAATGAGTCCAAAGCACAAAGTGCTGATGGTACATGGTCCGATTAAATGTAACAATAAATATTAAGGCGTGGAGCTAATTGTGTGTAAATGTTTCTTCATTCCTTACAGGCATTTAATAAAAAAGGCGTTGTAAACGCACTAAAACGGATGAACTGAGATATTTAGTGGGTTCTTGCCTCAATACAATTCTCGATATGGAAGAAAATGTGTTACGTACTGTACCACAGGCTTGTTCTACCTGCTTACCTGTGTGTTATTCAACTGTCAAAAAGCAAGCTTCCGACCGACTGTGTGTGCTGGATCAAAACGTAACAATAAAGCATCCAGGAATATTACCCTGAGCATGAAATGAACGGCACTAGCAACCCAGTCCATTACCGGCAAATAATGTTGCTGCAAAACAGATACAAAACAAGCAAAAATAACGAAGTAATACTCGAGATTCACCTAGCAGGGATTACTTTTATTTACACTGTCCTGTGACTTTGGAACATGGTGGGGGTAAGAGTGAGGTTGGGTGCGCACCATAAACCGGTTTAAGCTCCCCAGTGGTGTTTTTGCCACTGACCGTTCCAAGGCGGTGCCCCACTGTGTTCCTTTAATTGTTCGTTTTGTCCTCGTGTGTTTGCTTTGTATGCTAGTGTGTGTTGGTAGTGTATGTGTGTGTGTGTACATGATTGTGTGTGTGTGTGTGTGTGTGTGTGTGTGTGTGTGTGTGTGTGTGTGTGTGTGTGTGTGTGTGTGTGTGTGTGTGTGTGTGTGTGTGTGTGTGTGTGTGTGTGTGTGTGTGTGTGTGTGTGTGTGTGTGTGTGTGTGTGTGTGTGTGTGTGTGTGTGTGTGTGTGTGTGTGTGTGTGTGTGTGTGTGTGTGTGTGTGTGTGTGTGTGTGTGTGTGTGTGTGTGTGTGTGTGTGTGTGTGTGTGTGTGTGTGTGTGTGTGTGTGTGTGTGTGTGTGTGTGCGTATATCTATCATTGCGAGGACACAAATCTGACTACACACCAACAAAGAGAGGACATTTTGGTTTTAGAGGACTTACACTAGGGTCCTCGCATTGTTTCTGCATAAAATACATCCTTGTGAGGACATTACTTTCATACAGCGAAATGAACGGGTCCTCAATTTGACGTGTCTATGAACCTTCTTACACACTTTATACACAAATCCCCCGATCAGCTCATGCCACGTGATCTGAATTGTGTATAATTCAGCCAATCAATTTCTAGATCGCAAGCTTTTTCCTCCGCCCACTGTGGTTCCCGATCTCTGCTTCATTACTAGCTTTCGGGCGGGAAACCAAGACTTAGTTTACCAAACGCACCTGTTACTTCCGCTTTTACCGCGAAATATAATGAAATATTCTATTTGGCAATCAAATTGACATAATATTTTAAGTAAAATACTGAAATCGAATGAAACTATTAAATTACGATAAACCATAGTACACGTGTAGTTAATTATTGCATATAATGAATGTTTTAATGTGCAACACAGTGTCCGTCATTTGAGGACGAATGTGTAATGGAACAGAGTGAGGACATTTTCATGCAAAATTATCACAAATATGTTAATTATTTAATATTTGACATGACCTGTTTTTTCTTTGATACAAGCATAGGAGGTAATTCATATGAAGTAGGTAAACCCCTTAGGAAATTCTAGCCCCTATCTAAATGCTAATGCGAGTAATTATGACAAATACATGGAGCATGTTTGAATGAAAATAATCTTAAATAATAGTAAAATCTAATGTAAAAGCTTTGAAAAAGCTACATGATTACAAAACGGTCGGAATATGTAATGCTCATTATATGTTTACTATAGTAGGTATCATTGTGAGTACCCACATGTAACTGCAAAGAAAATAAAAACAATAGTTGTATACTGCACTGTATACTGTATTCTTAAGAAAATTAAACGCTTAAAATTGACGATTTGGTCAAAATGTCAAATTAGCCAGCTCGGCATTACTCGAAGGGTAAACATGAGGTCCTCTCCGCGTCTATTTAAATATCCAGTCACAATGCTATAACAATTCTGGCTTATGTTTTAACAAGCTCAATCAAGGAAATCCATGGTCTTAACTATACCTGTGTGTAATTGGACTGCTAATATATAAATATCTAGTGTTGAATGGCTCTATGGTTTATGCTGAAACAGGGTCCATATGCTAAGTTCAAACACGCCTTTTATGTCAATTTGTCAATCATAAAATCAATGTAGATCCATTCTTCCTATTTTCCTTTCATATTGAGTAATGTTTCGTAATAAGTCTCCACAGACAGAGCCTCATTGAAAAAAAAACAATTGTCGTGTTAGTGACTTAAAGTTATGAGTTTCGTTTACTGGATTTACTGGTTTACTGATTTGTAAGAAACTACATTAACTTAAGCACAAGCTGTACAAAATCCCAAAAGTTTTGATTGTTTATCAGCACGCCTACAAAAAAAAATGCATTAAAAAACCATAAAATTATGTAATCATAAATTTAGCACAAATTAAAAATACCGGCGATATATGTTTTATCATGTTTCAAAGCCTGTAATTCCAACTGAAATCACATGGCTTGCCGCCGCCCGTCAAGGCCGCGTAGTCATAATATTATATCCGCGGACGCTCATCCGATCAGAATGCAAGGAATTTCTTTGGGGCATAATAATTATGTTCTTTACAACTGAGTTTCTGCTATATCCCAGTTTGTTTGGTAAAATCAGACCAGAAAAAAAGTTTTTTATAACCGAGAATTTGTTATAAAAGAGTTCGCTATATAAGTAAATGTTGCTTTGTATACATAATTATGTTGGTACAAAAACTTCAAATAGTGTTCAACACTTTATAGTACTGGACCAAAGCCTCGAATCCCTAACTTAAAGTAAAAATAACCATACTTTTTGTCTAGACAAACAATTTGTGACAGTAATCTTGATCTCACAGTCGATTCGAATATATTGGTTAATGGTTGCGATGCAGGGCCCGTGTTCACAAAGGATCAAGGAAATCAAAATCAACTGATCCTAAAAAATCTTTGTTTTATGGAGCCAACAGTTCTAATACAGGAATAACATTTTGTGACCAAATGCTAACGATCAAATCTCACTTTTATGTCCCAAAGGGTGTACACTTTAGTATGTTTTAGTGAATACCAAAATTGACCGGATCATGTGTTGGATCAATTATAAGATCAGTCTCAACATTAGGGTCAACCCATAAAATAAAGTGATAATTATTTTCTTTGAAAATACGCATTTAGTCATTTTGAAATTTTGTCAGTATACCTACTTGATCTATCACAAAAGGAAGTTTTCAACAGATCTTAAACCTCAGGAAAGTATTGTGATGGCAATTTTGAGTACCGATTTTGATCTTGATATTGATTCAGAGATTTAATACTTTGTAAATACCGGGCCTGGAGAAACTTTTTATTTTAACGAATCCTAAACAAATTTTAATACGAGACAGAAAAAAACTGATCTTCTTTTAACTAGAATACAGTATTACCATTCTTAGTACAGAGTATAGTTCTGCATGTTGTTGTTGTCTGTAATTGTTTACTGTTATGTTATAGGCCTACGGACCCTGGTTGAAAATAAAAACAAAACAAGAACAAAACAAGCGCCGTTAGCGTGGTCATAAAACTTCGGCCTGCAACTGACACTTGGAGACATGTCATATATACCTATATCCTTCTCCCTTTTCTAATTCTACCTCTTTGCAATATATATAAAACTCCAAACAAAAAATCAAAACAACCGTCTTAGTATTGTAAGAAAACTTAGAATAATTCTTTGTTTTGCCACTACGAAGACATGTGAATATCACAGGAAACTGTTTGACTTTTGAATAAGGAAAGAGCTGGTATTACATCAAGTTAAATCTGATTTCACGATATAATTCAACTTACTTTGTATTTATTAATTAAGATATGTATGTTTTCCCTTGTAGTGTAACTCACGTTTAGATTTACAAAAATAGAATTAAAAAGAAATGCCGCAGGTAGTCTGGTTGTAAACACTTCGACCTGCAAATGACGGTGGGAGACATGTCTTGGTTTAATACATATTTATTCAGTATTGAATAAATTAGACAACAGGCATTAAATGCCTATACGTGTTCTCCTGGTAAGCCATGTCTTATCTGCTTACTCTTAGTTCGTATGATTTTTAAGTCGACTTGCGTTCTCTTTTTTGAGTTCGTTATTTATATGCCTTCTGTAAATCAGCACTCGTATGTCAATCGACTTATGTGGCAACATCAGTGCAGTAAATAGGCTACAAACTCTAAATTGGTCATCATTAGAAGCTCGTAGAACAAGAGCCCGTTTAATCATGTTTTGTAAAATCATACACTATGTTGTTGCAATCTCCCCTGAAAATAATTTACTCATCCCAAATCCCTCAAATCAAATCAAATTTTATTTCATGTCGGAATATCATTACAAAAAACATTAGCTATGCATAGCCTCAAAATAAGGCAAAGTAACATGTACCCTTTCAGGCACATTGGAACATCAAAAGACAGTTATAAATTCTCTTTCTACCCTAGGGCAGTTTGCCAGTGGAACTTGTTATCTCCCACTGCTCATCAAGCAGGCACAGTTGACGCATTCAAAACCATAGTCACTGTGCCTTTCATCCTATCAACCTACCTTTATTAGAAATTTTTAAAACATATTTTTAAACCCACCAAATGAAACCTATGTTTCGTTTTTAAATCATTATCACCTGCTAAATATGTAAAAACATACAAAAAATGTTTTAACTTTAAACCACCGCCTACACATAATCTTCAATTTGAAGGAGTGTAGTAAAACCTAAGAAGAAGAAACTTGTATTAATTAATTAATTAGACCAAAGACTGTATCCGGTAGGTCTTTGCAAACGCTGATCTGTCGATCGGGATAATTTGGTGAATAAAGGTTAAGAACTTAAGATAACCACTAACTATAACTTTTAAACGCTTTTCACACCGTGGACTGTACTTGTCTATATACAGATTGACATTAACTATAACTCTGCGACGGAGACAAAATGCGGTAACGGATACCGGGGTTCGGCGTTTACGGTGGATAAATGACCACATGGTGGTGCCATTTACCTTTTTGAACTGTTGAAAAGTTCTGCAAGGTAAGTTTCGTATATTTGAGGACTTTTTCTTTGAAAAGCAATTAAAATGGCGGCGGGAAGAAAAACTGTTGGTTTCATTTTGTATATAAGATATGAATACTCCGATCAGATCATTGACTATTGCATATTTAACTCTATAGAATACCATACAGATGTCCACCAAAAAAGAGTTTACTTGTTCTCCCTCGCAGATGCCTTGAAAGTTTCTGATTTTGTTGTAAGAACCAACATAAAAGCCATTTTTGTGAATGTCCTGAATTAGGAGCCATAAATATAGAAGGTAATTGTATAATTGGGCTTCAGAATGTAGTTCTTCAACAGTTCAACTTCTTGCACATTCACTTTCATGTTTAGAAAAAGCATTAAAAGTTTGAATGTACCACTACCAGTAGAGAGATCCCAGTACCAAAACATTTTGCGCGGTTTGTGGGCATTTTCAATCATATCGGTTGAGAGTCGCTGTACTTTGAGGAGAGTGATAATTTTACCAATAAGACTTGCTATTCTGGGCTTTGCCGTGACGTCATACTGACCGGTTAACCAATCGGATTAATAGGTTGCGTTGATTTCTCCATTCGGTAAAAGGTGAAAACTTGGCCTTTACCGTTGACTCGTATGCAAGTTTAAATTTATTTTAAAGGAAACAAAAAGCTTTTAACAACATATATACAGGTCATACCAATTACCGGGAGTCTAACTGGTTAATGAAGGTGCACAGTTTTATACTCAAAATACACAGGGCGTCCCGTAGGCTTTGAATCTCAAGGGTCATTGACTCTTCAGCCTAAATTTTCAAGGGTCAAAATCAAATTTTCAAGAGTCAAGGTGAGATTTTTAAGGGTCGAACCATGGATCAATAGGGTTTCCAGTCTTATACATCATATTTTATTTTTGTTTGTGTTCTGAAGCTCTACTGTTATATTTTCGAAAAATTCTTAACCTAGATAAATCTAGCTGCTGATCGCTTTCCCAGTCTCAAATGTACGTTGTTTACCGTTTGACACATATTTTCGCGACCTCGCATGTCCGCGATTTTCGTCTTTTTTTCTGCGATTTTATTGGAATTAACAAATACTGAATGTTATTTCACACGAATTTATAAAAAAAATATTTTATTTATCTTTCAATATTAAGTTTTTCATGCAGGATTCGAAAAGTAAGGCTCTTAGAAGTGAAAACTACGTCTATAACAATTTGCAAGTTAAACTTTCAACACGCAAGTCAATATAATTACTGTACGCTCTTACAATTAATTTAAACTCACGACGAATCATACACTTGAATATATTACTCGTCTAGGCCGCCGCACAAACATCCACTTATTATCTAATTCGAGTGTCACCATCATGTAGTACTAATTAAACGATGCGCATACTCTTTTGATTGCATCATTTATATGCCGCGTGTAAACAACACCTTTTACACATATATCGATGCCGAACATGTGTTTATTGTTTGTCAATTAAATCCAATCATCCGTTGACTACGTCATTACCAAAGCCGAGACAATGGGCACGTGCGTGATCGTCGCTGATTAGATTAAAGCGAGTAGCTCCGCCTCCGTTCTCACTTTCTGACGTTTGGAATTAACAAGTTGATTGACACGTACGCTAAGGAATCGACGCATTAATGAAAATTCCTACGGTTCAAATATGACTCGTTGGGCGTTTTTATTGCGGGTCAAATACGGGTATTTAGAAATTTTCACGGGTCAAAACCCGGGAGCTCGGGTCTACCGAACGCCCTGAATACATAAAACATAATCTGCTTTTAAAATAAAGTTTCATCATTTATCTTCGTGAAAAAAAAATCATAAACCTAAACTATGTATAAGGCGTTAAAAGCAAGCTTTATTAAATCCATGTTGACAGTCATCTTCATTTTTCCGAATATACTTATTACCGTGAATTTGAAAGAAAACTGTTTGAAACTTCTTCAAGTTTGTTTCTACCACAAAAAATTTACTCTTGTCTCACAGCTTGTTTTTTTCTGAACATTTTGATATAAAATTTATAGTGATGTTTTTGTTAAAAGTTTGATATTGAGGTCATTTCTAGACCAACTGTCATCAGATTATCATTCAATCTAAAAAAATATGCAAAATTTAAAAATATTACTTTTGCTTGCCAAAATGAACACAAACTTTTGAAATAAAATATTTTTCAGATGGTTTTGACATATGAAAGTATTTGAAGCACAGCAAATTAGAAAGGAAACTACGCTTTAGTATTTAATGATCATTCACGGTAATTGGTATATCCCGGTAATTGGTATATTGAGTATAATTATTATAAAAACAATCTGATAGTTTCATTGTAATGGAAGATCGTCGTCTTCTTTCATTTCTAATCTTGGTTATTGTATTATTAAAAGTTAAAGATGCATAGAGACCAGCAATGACAGCCGAGGAATCGCCTTTCCCGAATGTAAATAATTTATCAGTACCCGGATGTGCAAAGCCGAGAATTCATGCAGTTTTGTTCCTGTGTCCCAGGCAGGACTAGGGTTTGGGACTCATACTCATAGTTCTCTATTTATCCATGTTTTATTAAACCGTTCTTTCCCTCGCCTGATGTTAACAAAATATTCCTTCCTCGCCCGATGTTAACAAAATTTTCCTTCACTCGGTGCAAAATAGGGCTACCCATTCCAGTATGGCTATTCACCATTGATTTTGCCTCACCATCAAATTTGTACCCTCGAATGTCTCACACGCTCACAGCAGTGTCCGATTACTATTAAGTTTTTGCAGTTTACAGCTCACTGCTTCAGAGGTTAAATGTACAAGAAACAGATTCGAATACGGCACTAAAGCAATACACCTGATTAACCTATCACCGTATGGATACGTGTTTTAACGCATCTGCGACCAGTGCAGGATCTCCACTTTTCACTTTTGAATTCATTAAAGAATTTCTAAATGAAAAGCGAAAAGTGGAGATCCTGATCAACCTGCACTACTGCACGGATGTGCAGGCTGATCTGGATCTGCACTGGTCACAGTTGCGTTAAAACACGTATCCATGTGGTAATGGGTTAACAGTTTCAAACAGGGCTAAAATCTGTCCCTTTTACTGAGTTTCTTACGAGTAAAATATTGCCGACCACTTATCTCTGCTTAAACTTCTATGTACAAAACCCGATATGTGGCCCAGTTTTACTTTAACAACTGATTTAAACCTTTAAGACTGAATAAAATATACTTTTAAACAAAACTTGTACCGTCCCCTTAAAACATATCCAGATATTTCATCAAGTGTTTTGCTTAGCCCGTGCACCAAGAGCAATTCATTTTAGATATTTAAAAATGTTTGAAATGTTTACACTAATATATTTTACAATACAAAGGAGAAAAAAAGAAGATAATGCCTAAGCCTTAAGGGGCACAAATTCGTGGTGATACAGTTTGTGTTGAATGCTGACAGGATTTCTTCAGTAAAAACTGTGAACAGTACACATGCCAAGAGACAGCTATGCTGTTTCTGTTTCATGATATACTAGATGATTCTACTGGTTCTCTCTTGACGGCAAGGCACCATAGTCAAAATATACTGTAGCTGATTGAATCAGAGATATTTTCCCAGAATCCCACTTTAAATAGCTAGACATATTTAAAGGAACAGCATTATTTCATTACCCTAAGTAATTTACCCACATTACATTATGATTTGAACTAAAAGGTACCCATGCTTGTCATTTAGGAGAAAGTTGATAGTTATGAATTACCGTAAGTACGAGTTGACATTAATAGCCTCGTTGAGATATCTTACAAAAGGCTATTGTTCTCACTTCAACATTTTTAGCTCGACTATTTGAAGAATAAGGAGACTATTGCACTCGCCCCGGCGTCGGCGTCGGCGTCTGCGTTGGTTAAAGTTTTTAATAAAGTCAAATATCTTGAATACTATCAAAGGCATTGACTTGAAACTCAAAATATATCTTTACCATCAACATCTACACCTGAGGAAACAATCTCCATAACTCTGTTTTGATTTTTGACAGATTTATGCCCCTTTTTAACTTAGAATTTTTGGTTAAAGTTTTTTATAAATTCAAATATCTTGCATATTATCAAAGGTATTGACTTGAAACTCAAAATATATCTTTACCATCAACATCTACACCGGAGGAAACAATCCTCATAACTTTGTTTTGATTTTTGACAGATTTATGCCCCTTTTTAACTTAGAATTTTTTGTTAAAGTTTTTAATAAAGTCAAATATCCTGAATACTATCAAAGGTATTGACTTGAAACTCAAACTATATGTTTACCATCAACATCTACACCTGAGGAAACAATCCCCATAACTCTGTTTTGATTTTTGACAGATTTGTGCCCCTTTTTAACTTAGAATATTTGGTAAAAGATTTTATAAAGTCAAATGTTTTGAATACTATCAAAGGTATTGACTTGAAACTCAAAGTATGTGTCTACCATCAACATTTACATCTGAGGAAACAATCCCCATAACTCTGTTTTGATTTTTGACAGATTTATGCCCCTTTTTAACTTTGATTTTTTTATGGACTTAAAATGTATGTTTACTGTCAACATCTTCACCAATGTTTTTGATTTTTGACATTTATGCCCCTTTTAACTTAGAATTTTGTCACAGTTTTTACCACACTAACATGGAAATACTCGAAATGGCTTTCTTTTGAAATATCATAGAATAATTATGCAGCATGCAGCGGTCATGCTTTTTTAATTCTGTACATTTCAATTTTGAAAAGTTACAAAGTTATTCATGATCAAATTTACAAGGTTATGTATTTCTTTGAAATTATCCCCTCTTCCCTCCAGTTGGCTTACAGAATCCAGAGTAAGGCTTTGAATGTAATGTACATTTACAAACTTAAGGTCTTTGAACAAGTTTCATATCTTTGACCTTAATTCTTACAGACAATTACACAATACTCCTGTTCTTTGACAAAAAACCCATTTTACCAACAACCTTTCGAATAGTCGAGCGTGCTGTCATGTGACAGCTCTTGTTTAAGTTACAGTAATTACAGCATGAGACCAAAACGCAAGAAGCAGAGAAAGATCGGTTTACACGATAATTCCAGCCCAGACTACCTGCACATACAGGACTTTGGAGAAAAGGGTAAAAGAATTAATGTATTCGGGTATGCTGAAGCTACTCTGATAGTAAAGAAACACACTGTACCGATATGTGATATATTGCAATGTAATTTTCATCACATACTGGACAGGGAGCTCAGTTAGGTTTCAAAATTTTCATTGATCATAAAATATTTGGAATCCGTATGTAAATTCTATACTTGCAAGTACAGACTTTTAGTGTTATGTCTTAACCCATTACTCCATGGATGCGCATTTAATCACATGTGCAACCAGTGTAGATCCAGATCAGCCTGCACATCCGTCTAAAGGACAAAATTGCATTTTTGCAAAATTTGGATTTGAAGTAGATGGAAAATCATGATTTTTTCAAAAAGTCTTGACCTGTCAGAAACTAGTTATTATCAGTTGCTACTATTATAGATATCTTAATTCATTGCCCAAACTAATCAAAAAAGGCAATGGTTGACATGCAACCCTAATTTTGACCTTAGTCCTACCTTTGTGTATTTTATTCTACAACAGGGGCGGCAAAATTACTTATTATCTGAATTACTTTCTTGTCCACAATGGCCGACTGTCAATATGAACTTTAAAGTTAAAATTCTTGAAAATTTCACTTGTACGTATCTGCCTTGAGACAAGCTGCCACTCCTGTTAACCATGACTTATTGGTTGCTTTGCTTGTTTTTGAAGATACAACTTTAAGGGCAGTTGATCTCAGGTGAGAGATAACCTCTTGTTATAAAGTCACCATCATTCTTGATAATATAGCATAGTTACCATAGTTTTTGGAATGTATAGCATTTTGTGACTTCCTGATATAATTTATTTAAGGGCGAGGAATTGTGGCTTCAGAAAGAATTACTGAAGGAAGTTTTGTTGTCATTTATTCTGGAAAGAGGACTCATACAGAGCCAGCAGGTGATGACACGTATGTGTATGAAATAATGAGGAAAAAGCCAGTTTGGTAAGAAGTGTTACAATCTTTCAGATTTGATAAGATACCTTTCTCTGTATGACACTATACGCCCGCTTGAAAAACAGGGCGTATTATGCAAACACCCATGGTGGGCTAGTGGCGTCTGGTTTGGTGTCCACTCTCTAATTCTAACAGTTTTTATCTGATCTTCACCAAACTTGGTGAAAATGTTTGTTGGCATAAGATCTTAGCCAAGATTGATAAGCAGCCGAATCGCACCAGGCATCCTTCAAGTGATTTATTGAAAATTGGCTAAATAAATATTGTCCGCTCTCTTACTCAAACAGTTTTCAACCGATCTTCACCAAACTTGGTGAAAATGTTTGTTGGCATAAGGTCTTGCTCAAGTTAGATAACCAGCCCAATCACACCAGGCATTCTAGAGTTATTGCCCTTGAATCATTGAAAATTGACTAAATAAACAGTGTCCGCTCTCTAATTATACCCCCAAAACGAAGTTTAGGGGGGTATATAGGAGTCACCCGGTGGTTGGTCGGTCGGTCGGTCGGTCGGTCGGTCGGGCGGTCTGTTGCATTTTCCTTGTCCGGAGCATAACTTGAAAACTACTAGTTGGAATTCAATACAACTTCATACAATGGTCAAGCACATTGAGAGGAAGTGCAGTGCACAAGAACTATAACTCCATCTTGACTAATTACAGAGTTATTGCCCTTTGTTACTTTTCCTTGTCCGGAGCATAACTTGAAAACTACAGGTTGGAATTCAATACAACTTCATACAATGATCAAGCACACTCAGAGGAAGTGCAGTGTACAAGAACTATAACTCTATCTTGAGTATTTACTGAGTTATTGCCCTTTGTTACTTTTCCTTGTCCGGAGCATAACTTGAAAACTACTGGTTGGAATTCAATACAACTTCATACAATGGTCAAGCACATTGAGAGGAAGTGCAGTGCACAAGAACTATAACTCCATCTTGACTAATTACAGAGTTATTGCCCTTTGTTACTTTTCCTTGTCCGGAGCATAACTTGAAAACTACTGGTTGGAATTCAATACAACTTCATACAATGATCAAGCACACTCAGAGGAAGTGCAGTGTACAAGAACTATAACTCTATCTTGAGTATTTACCGAGTTATTGCCCTTTGTTACTTTTCCTTGTCCGAAGCATAACTTGAAAACTACTAGTTGGAATTCAGTACAACCTCATACAATGGTCAAGTACATTCAGAGGAAGTGCAGTGCACAGGAACCATAACCCCATCTTGACTCATTACAGAGTTATTACCCTTTGTTACTTTTCCTTGTCCGGAGCATAACTTGAAAACTTCTGGTTGGAATTCAATACAACTTCATACAATGGTCAAGCACAGTGAGAGGGAGTGCAGTGCACAGTAACCATAACTCCGTCTTGACTAATTACAGGGTTATTGCCCTTTGTTACTTTTCCCTGTCTGGAGCATTTTTCGAAAACTACAAGTTGGAATTCAATACAACTTCATACAATGGTCAAGCACAATGAGAGGAACTGCTAAGAACAATATCTCTTTTTAGTTTGTTTGCAAGGTATTATGTTACTACGAACTTCTTCAGTTTATAAAGCAATCCTTTTGGGGGTATTAATCACATTTAGTGATAGCTCTAGTTTAAACAGTTTTAAACCGATCTTCATCAAACTTGCTGAAAGTGTTTGTGGGCAATAGTTCAAAGGTCACGTGGGTCCTTGTATTTTAATTTGCTATGAGGGGCATATTTTGTGACATTCTTCCTCTCTTGTAGGCACCTGCAGTGTTGTTTACAACGAAATTTGTTAGTATGTCATGAAAGTGATTAGGAGAATGAGAAGTTTTTCTTATTATTCTTCAATAATAATTATGCAAATTTCAGTCATCATTTTAAATGCCATGAATGGCTTTTGATACTGTAACAGTAAATACTTTGGCTTGGGGTATTATTAAATGCCAAAAAGAATGCCTTTCTGCTTATATGAAAGTCAGTCTATTTTTATGCCCCTGAAGGGTGGCATATTAAAATTGCACCGTCCGTCTGTGCGGTCCCCACTTACAAATTCGTGTCCAGACTGTAACTTTGTCATGCATTGAAGGATTTTAAAATAACTTAGCACAAATGTCTAGCACATCAAGACGACGTGTTGCGTGTAAGACCCACGTCCCTACCTCAAAGGTCAAGGTCACACATAGAGTTTGAAGGTAATGGAATCCTGTATATATGCACACATTCGTGTCCGGACTATAACTTTGTCATGCATTGATTGATTTAAAAATAACTTGGCACAAATGTCTAGCACATCAAGCCGATGTGTCCCATGGATTTTAAAATTACATACCACACATTATTGAGCACATGGAGAGGACAAAGAGTGTGAGACACCTCTTTCGGGGGCATTCGCCACTTGTGAGGGACAGCTCTTGTTTCTGCTCGATTTGTAGTTTCAAGGATTCATGACAAAAAGTGCATTTAATGATCTCTTTGTTTTACATACCTGATGAATCTTTTAAGCCTAATAAGTTACCGTCCACTTGCAAATTAGTTTTTTTTTCGCCGACTGGTCACATGCTGGTAGTCAAGCCACAAATCTGCATGTAAGCAAGCATTATTGTATGGATATAAATATTTTATACTAATTTATTATACGCCCTGCACAACATCAAGTCAGTGTGATCTTGTGCGCTCAATTCTTGAAAACCCCTTGATATAATTTGACGAAACTTCACAGAAAGAAGTGAATTGAATTAAACCTAGTTGTGTATGCGGCATATATCAAGTTTGCTTGGAAACCTTTTCACTGAGTTGTGGGACTTTGTTTTGCATTTTCTTCACAATACAGTATACATAGAGGGATAAGTATTTAAGCCCCGATCTCACATTCACTGTGACGGCCCTGGTTCCTCCTGGTAAACATTAGACGGTATACCTGTATGAACCGTGACATTTAAAATAATGTAAGTTGGATCTCATATTCCCAATGGTGTCCCTGTAAACCTCCGATAATGAAGCAGAATCTATAATTTGACCCTGGTTTAGTGCCGGTATGACACCGGATATCCACAGTGATTGTCCAGCGTGAACCTGATTGATCCCAGTGTAATCCAGAGTGACCCAGGTTGTAGCCAGTAGTGCCTGGATGACCGCCGGTATCATCCCATTATAGCCGGGCTGTGATTTGGTGACACACCGGCGCCTATCGTAAGTTTCCCTACCACCAACGGTACAAGACGGAGCCATACCGTGTTGTCGCCTGCCCTATGCTGTCCCGGGGCCGGAGTTGGCCTCAGCTCTTCCGCGTATAAACTGATTGCCAGTGACCCGAACATCACAGTTGAGTCAGTAGACACACGGTGGATATCCGGTGTTACCCCGGAAATTGCCGGCATTGCACCAAAGCTCTATCATGTATAAAGTGATTGCCGGTGACCGCTGATAACTACAGAATATCACGGTAGACACAAGGTGGATATCCGATGTTACCCAGAAATTGACAGCATAGCACTGATATTGCATGGAATATGCTGGTTTGAGCAATCGTCCTGTGATTCTGGCTGTATCAAACATTTTAAAACAACCGGGGCCGTTTGCTGGTTCGACAAGGTTCACAAAGGATCTTTCCGGCCATTCACGGAATTGTCAAGGTTGTCAGGATAAACCGGGAGACCAAAGCATGGCAGTGAGATCGCGGCTTTAGCATAGTTGTGCATAGTGCATATAAAGTTCTGTTTAACTTTGACTTTGCCTTTTTACCTTACATGTACCATACAGTATACATAAGGGGTTTCGATAGAGTAATTTTATACCTCAAAAGGCTTCACTTTTACTATTGTAACAATGTATCTATAGATGAAGTTCATGAAAATGTAATGTTTGATTTACTGATTTAGGATTGATGCAACGTTTGATGACGGCTCGTATGGAAGGCTCATCAATGATAACCATGTATCTCCCAACCTGATAGTGAAGGTTGTAAAAGTGAAAGGGGAAGACTACCCAGCATTCTACGCAAACAGGGAAATCATGGAAGGAGAGGAAATAACCTATGATTATGGTGGTGGATACTATCCATGGAGAAATGTTAGTTTTGTCTTGTATTCATCTATTAATGGATTTTAAATGACAGTGGTCTCTGATAAAATAAAACATTTCCTGTTTATAGTTTCAAGCTTTTCAAATAAAGTTAGATTTTAATATTTCTTATGCTTAAAAGACTGACCAACAAGACTAGTGAATGTTAATTCTGTTTGCTAAAAATGTTTTAATGCTTGCTTTTATCGACAGCATGAAACATCAGATACGAAGTTATCAAGTATGTATGTACTGACAGTTACTGTTATTGATATTTCAGTTCACTTTGATTTTTTCGTTTTGTGTTTTTTATATGCCCAAAGAGACGTGTTATGTTATATCCCCTATCAGTCCGTCTGTTAGCAAATTCTTGTGCGGATAACTCCTCATTCGTTATTGAACGGAATTTGATCTAACTTTCAGGGATGATTCACTTTGACATATAGTTGTGCATAACGGAGATAATTTTTTGATCTGCCCTTGTTCAGCAGTTTTATGGCCCTTTGTTACTTTACATAAGCAAATTCTTGTGTGGATAACTCCTCATTCATTATTGAATTTGTTAAAACGTTCAGGGATGACTGACCTTGACATGTAGTTGTGCATAAGGGAGATAATTTTTGGATCCGTCCTTTTTCAGCAGAATTATGGCCCTTTTTATTTTACATAGAGTTTTACAAGGAAATTCTTTTGCAGATAACTTGCTTTGGAACTGTCAACACCCTTCAGGCGTGTTTTGCTCCGCCTAGCAGTGCTCTTCAACTCTTTTTAAACAAGGTTTTTGAAGAAGAACCTGGTTGTTTGTTTGTTTGTTTGTTTGTTTTACCAAAGTACCTGGGAAGTACTAGAACTTGACCTTATCCTCTATATAAGAAACTGCCAACATTCGCACCTAAAGGGACATGATGGTCATAGGATGGCTCAACCACTAAATATTATTATGCAAGTCCTTACATAGACATGAGATCCTGCTGCTTAAAGTGTAAAAGTCCCTTGGTCCTCGGTATGTTGTTATATTGCAACATTAAGTAAGGGCATTTGTTTGAGCAACCATAAGCAGTTTCATTTTTACATTTCCTTGAATACTTGATTTTGATTGAAAAATACAGAGGAGTTTATGTGCCTATTGGCCAGTCATTCAGTTTATTGACTGATTGATATGCTTGATGATCAAAGTCTTCCAATTTTTTTAGTAATTTAGTTAAAAGATTGACATTCCATGAAGTGTACATGTAGTTGTGCTAGACATATTTCTCGGGATTGATCCAAGCATTGTAGTAGAATGCCATTACTCTCACAAAAAATTAATGGTTCTTTGGCCCTCTTGTTAATCTTAGTATTGCGTTGCCTTGTGATACTAACAGTTTGAGGACTTGGCAGTATTACACAGTGCAAAATACAGAAGTTCTTTTTGGCTTATAGCAATACTATCTGAAGAAATGTAAGGATGGAGTTAATACTTTAATAATATTCTACAGTGGAGCAGGGCAATCAGGCTGTAAATTGGTGCGCTGTAGAGGCTGGCAAAGATCAGACACTTGGTAAAGAATCTCCACTGGCCAACTCTGATGTTACACCTACAAAAGATGACCCAAACCAAGAGAGCATGGAATCAGAGGACCTAGAACAGCCAGAGAAAGGTATTAACATGTTTGTTTTTCGGAAAGCTTATTCATTCATGGAAATGTTTAAAATCTAAAGATTGAAGGCGTAGAACTTCTGAAATTTTGCATTTTCAATAATTTGGTGGTATTTTAAAAGGATTAATAAAATTCTGTCCCTGCATTAATTGAAAAGTGTAATACTTTAATAATATTCTACAGTGGAGCAGAGCAATCAGGCTGCTAATTGGTGCGCTGTAGAGGCTGGCAAAGATCAGACACTTGGTAAAGAATCTCCACTGGCCAACTCTTCTGTTACACCTACAAAAGATGACCCAAACCAAGAGAGCATGGAATCAGAGGACCTAGAACAGCCAGAGAAAGGTATTAACATGTTTTTTGTGAAATGAAGTTTGTGTTGTGGTGTTCTATGTTTTTGTTGTTTTATTGTGATTGTGCTTTTGTTCTATTTAATTGATATAGTGTGTAATTGGCAACTCCATTCCAACAAAATAATCATTAAGGTGTCAGTGCAAGTGTTATGGTAATTGAAATTATGTAACACATGTTATTAGAAATGGACTTGTGACAAGGTTACATTTCTTGTCTAATAATATTGCATTAAGAAACAGCAAATACTAGTATCAAGGAATTAACAAAAAGCTAACTGTGGAATGGAAACCCTATACCACATGTCCTCCTCTTTCTTTGACTAGTTGAAATATTATTATGCAAGTCCTTACATAGACATGAGATCCTGCTGCTTAAAGTGTAAAAGTCCCTTGGTCCTCGGTATGTTGTTATATTGCAACATTAAGTAAGGGCATTTGTTTGAGCAACCATAAGCAGTTTCATTTTTACATTTCCTTGAATACTTGATTTTGATTGAAGAATACAGAGGAGTTTATGTGCCTATTGGCCAGTCATTCAGTTTATTGACTGATTGATATGCTTGATGATCAAAGTCTTCCAATTTTTTTAGTAATTTAGTTAAAAGATTGACATTCCATGAAGTGTACATGTAGTTGTGCTAGACATATTTCTCGGGATTGATCCAAGCATTGTAGTAGAATGCCATTACTCTCACAAAAAATTAATGGTTCTTTGGCCCTCTTGTTAATCTTAGTATTGCGTTGCCTTGTGATACTAACAGTTTGAGGACTTGGCAGTATTACACAGTGCAAAATACAGAAGTTCTTTTTGGCTTATAGCAATACTATCTGAAGAAATGTAAGGATGGAGTTATAATACTTTAATAATATTCTACAGTGGAGCAGGGCAATCAGGCTGTAAATTGGTGTGCTGTAGAGGCTGGCAAAGATCAGACACTTGGTAAAGAATCTCCACTGGCCAACTCTTCTGTTACACCTACAAAAGATGACCCAAACCAAGAGAGCATGGAATCAGAGGACCTAGAACAGCCAGAGAAAGGTATTAACATGTTTGTTTTTCGGAAAGCTTATTCATTCATGGAAATGTTTAAAATCTAAAGATTGAAGGCGTAGAACTTCTGAAATTTTGCATTTTCAATAATTTGGTGGTATTTTAAAAGGATTAATAAAATTCTGTCCCTGCATTAATTGAAAAGTGTAATACTTTAATAATATTCTACAGTGGAGCAGAGCAATCAGGCTGCTAATTGGTGCGCTGTAGAGGCTGGCAAAGATCAGACACTTGGTAAAGAATCTCCACTGGCCAACTCTTCTGTTACACCTACAAAAGATGACCCAAACCAAGAGAGCATGGAATCAGAGGACCTAGAACAGCCAGAGAAAGGTATTAACATGTTTGTTTTTGGGACAGTTTATTCATTCATGGAAATGTTTAAAATCTAAAGATTGAAGGCCTAGAACTTTGTATTTTCAATAATTTGGTGGTCCTCTAAAAGGATTAATAATTGGCCATGATTTATTTTACTCATTGCAGGAAAAGTTTATTTGCATACAAACTATTATGTTTTATTTCTTTTGTAGGTTATTGTAAAAGAGTTTTTGTTTGTTCAGGAAACAGAAAAATAAAGGTATTTCAGTTTTATGATAACAGTTTACTTCATTTTGACAATTTCTGAATTTAATCTTTATTTGTAAAAAAAATGCTTGCAGCATATTTAACATTTTTGCCAAGAAACTTGTTAAATAAACCTAACAGTTTTTCTCTACTTTTATACCCCCAAAGAATGGCATATACATGAAGTAATCAGACTGTTTGTCTGTCCGTTTCCACTTTATGTCTTCTCCATATCTCCCATATGCTTTAACTTGTGTTTAATGTTCACCTCACCAAGGCAATGTCCAAAACCCATGGGCCACTTCCATCAGACCAAAGTTCAAGGTCACAGCTTAACTTAATAAGGTAACAGATTTGAGCCTTGATTTTGTTTTTGCTCCTTGTCTTCTAAAGGCTTGAAGGATTTTCAAATGTTCACCTTATCAAGACAATGGGCAACACTTGTGTGTCACTTTCAGCAGCTCATGGTCATCACAGCTCAAGGTCAAAGAGTTGGGCCTCAATTTTGATGTACACCACATTTCTCCTGAATGCCTATAAAGATTTTTTTTTTCATGAGACTTTTGTCAAATATTCACTTCACCAAGGTGATGTGCAGACTTGATCTCTTTTTAACTGCAAACATGGGGCCTTGTACATGATGGCTGCACACTTTGGGAGGCATACGTCAGTTTCACTGACATCTCTTGTTTTGTCATGGCTGTCTGTTAGTCTTCCAAAATTTATGCTACCTTAAAAAAATTCGAGTTGAGGTCTTGAGATTGAAGGAGATATATCATCAGCAGATCAAGGACTGGAAGGGCATAGATGAAGGAAGCCACAGTCATGTTCTTGTATCAAATTTCAGTTTTGTTCCTATGAGACTTGAGAAGTCAGTTTGTTTTATGGGCCCTTTATAAATGTTTTCAGAACAAGCTGGTTGAACTTGTTACAAGATGTGGGGGGAATATGCTTCAGAGTTCCAGACTAATACTACGCATGTTATCATGCAAGCAGGTTTGGCTTTTATTATTAAGTGATTTAGCTTAAGTTCTAGCAAATCATGTAAGGTTTTTCAGTTACATAAGTATTTCCCCTCTCTTTACCAGGGCATTTATCATTAAGTCGACTGCTATTTTGTAAGGTTGCTGGACAAATTAAGTGGTAGTTGTAGTTTGGCCTTGAATTCAGACAGAATTTGTACATTCTGTTAATATTTTGTTATGAAAGAGAAAGGTGAGGAAATCATTAGCTATTGAAAGAATTCTTGCTTTCAGCTGAGGAGAAATGTGTGTAGATACAATGTATAAGCAATGCTTTGTACATGTATTTCAGATACAGAACGTTTCTGTGACAGAACAGTAAAATACTTCTTAGGCATTGCTCATCACTGCTGGATTCTTGACCACCTGTACATAAATAAGTGTTTAGAAGCAGGGTACTTTTTGCCAGAGGTGAGAAACATTCTTTGAAAGTGTCAGTGATTATGTCTCCCTGGAGAGACACAGTGATTTGTAATTGTCTGTCTGTTGTGAAACTTTTGTCTTTGCACTTCTCTTAACCCATTACTCCATGGACACGCTTTTAATCACATGTGCGACCAGTGTAGATCCAAATCAGCCTGCACATCTCTGATCGGGATCTGCACTGTTAAGGGTAATGTAAAGGGTTCAGCTACTGTTGGGATTTTCTTTGTGTCTTGTTGAGAGATTCAGGAGCAAGGCTTTTTTGCACTCGCTCCGATGTTAGCGGGTTAAAGTTTTTGATATATAGTCAGATATTATTGATCATAAATGTTTGGAATGATACACCTTAAGCTAATTTTTGCAGAGTCTACACATCCAGTATCAGCAGTCCAACACTTAGATAATCATGTATAAGGTTGGATTTTGTAAACAATAGAAATATATAATGATGGTATTTGGCCCATGTGATGAAATTTAGGCCTTGGAAGTTGTTATATTGTTTTTATCTTCTTTGTAACAGTTCACAGTTTTTTCCTGAATTTTTTCATCGTGTTTTATGTTGTCCCAATAATGATTAATTGATTTGCAGGAAGAGTATGAAATCTTGGGGGATATTGACTTTCCAGCAGGACTTGGTGCATTATTGTCAAGACAATCTAAAAGGAAGATACTGAGAGGTGTGAATATAAAAATCTCTGGAGAATCACCGGATTTGCCTAAAGGTACTTTTATTTAAGAAATACTATGGTAACTGAGTTTGGTTTTCATAGAATAACTTTAGTTGGAGTTCTTATGTGCGTAAGAATATATCACGAAGGTCAGAGTGCTATATAATTACTCATAACAACAATGAACGTACAATAACTAGGTCATAGGTTCAGTCAATAGAAAAAAACGTCTGTTGATGACGCAGGGTCACTTGGCCCTCTTGTTTAATTACCTGCCTTTATTGAATTTTCTTGTGCAAGCCAGAAGTCATAATGAATTGAATTTTTTCAAATTGCACACGGGATTTGATAATGCTTCCTCCCTTTTGTTTGCAGTATGTTTTTACTACAGTTGTAAAGGGGTAGGGGCAGGTTTTATCACCAAAATTATTCTTTTTTGTGATGAAGCAGTAGGATTGTAAGCCTGAAGACCTAAGGTACTAAGCAGAGCTATTGTTCACAGAAATATGTATGTGTATTTTAATGTAATAAATGCTCAATATTTTGTAGAGGCAGTGAAGAATATTATTCTGTCATTGGGAGGAGGGCTTGGACAAAACAGCTCATTCGTCATGTCCTTAGATGGAATGGGTTAGTTACCATTTATAACTATATTTTTAGCTAAGTTGTTTTGAGATTAGCATCAAATTTCTGTTCTAGGTTTTGATTCAAGTTTTCATGGTCACATAATCTCATAGACTGCACATGTATAAAATTGAAACTTCACACAAGGCCTCACAGTCAACAAACCTGTTTGACTAAGACCATTTAGTGCAAATTTTATGTACATGTATTATCAGCGATATATCTCTGGATATAGATATGGACCTTATTATGCCCCCACCACCTGGGGAGGGGGGCATACTTCTGTCCGTTGATCACATCCTTGTTACCTGAACTCCTCATTCATTATCTGACACAATTTCTTCAAACTTTCAAAAATTATCATTTAACAATAATGATCTTTAGATGGACTTCACAATTAAAATATAGATCTCAGCAAATGTATGTTATTCACACCTTGATCTCTGTTATTGTGATATGTTTATTCGTCTTTGAAACTACAGCACATATTGACAATGTTGTTGACTGGTAGGGGATGTCTGTATTGCCACTGCAATACCTGATCACTTATAAATATAACAACCATCTAAGGAGATGCTTTCTGGTTTTTAAAATGTTACTTGGACTTTGTACCTTCTCAGTTATGCTGCCAAATAAAAATCACTGACCTTGATGAAATATTTAAATGGAAAGATACAGAAGGGCTTTTTGAATTTCCAGATAACTTTGATCAGGACATGTAGAAAAATATCAACTTTTGTTACAGGTGGACCAAATACAGTGCTCAAAGATTGGTTATTTGACTGTCTAAGTACGTTCACATATTTAGATGTTGATACATATTACAGGTATGTGACATTCACTGGTTCAGATTTGAACTGCTGTTGGTTGTACGCTCCCTTCCCCCATCCCCCTCTCCCCACCCCACCCCACTATGGGGTTGGTGGAAATTTAGTTTTAAATGAGTAACAGAAAGTAGACCTCAAAAAATATTTATATAATGACTTTTTAAGTTTTAGCTCAGCTATTCATAAAATAGTACAAGCTATTTTACTCACCCAAGCGTTGTCATCAGCATCACACTTTTGTTTAAAGTTTTGCGTGCAAGCATATATCTTCATATACAGTAGAGAGATTGCATTAAAAAATTTTGTATAGTGTTCTAAGCCATTGACCTCGCAGTAATGGACAGGTCCAATAAATCTGACTTGAATTTTAGCAAAGTTATGCCCCTTTTTGGACTTAGAAATTCTGGTTCATGATAGTTTAGGAAAGTTATGTCCTGTTGAGGACTCGCTAAGATTTCACTATCAATACGCTAGAAAAGTCAAGCACTGGCTGTCTTATGGGCTGCTCTGTTCTACTAAAGATTGAGTTTAAGCTCTTGAACATCTATGTTGCCCATAGGTATCTATTAACTAGACAACAGCACACATTATTTATTACTCCTCTATAATGTCTGAATCAGTATTGTATATACATAGTGACAACTGGTATAGTATAGACTGTTCACTTTTAAAAACACACTTTTAGTCTTACTGTATCATTATCCTATTTGCAGTGGGAAGCATTCCAACAATGAGAGGGGTGAGGCTGACAGTGATGATGTCATGGAGTTCACTACCAATAGTGATGATGATGATTTAGATAAGGATTATGTTCCAGAAAGTGATCGTTATTCAAGTGATTGTTATTCAAGTGACGAGGATGTAAATGAAAACCAAGCAGATATTGAGTGTTCAGACAGCAATTTATCAGTAATAATGCCAATGGTAAATGCCAAACAAGCTCATAACAATACAAATCTGCCATATGATGACGTTGGGGATAAGAACATTAACCAAAGCAAAGCAGATGCTTTCAGTACAAGTGACACAGACATGGAAGTAGTGCAAAATACTGAGCAAACTAGTGGGAGCAAGCCAGATGATGACAGTGTGCATAAGGAAAGAATAGAACATGGACAGTCATCCACTGGTAATCTCAGCAAAGCTGGAAGACGAATATATGTCACCAAAAGCAAGAAAAAAGCAGATGGCAAAAGAATATGGGATAAGAAACATGTTTGTGTGTTTTGTGAGAAACAGTATTCTAAACTTGCTAGGCATTTGGAGCAGAAGCATTCCACTGAAATAGAGGTTCAAAGAGCTTTAGCATATGAAAAAAAATCAAAAAAGAGGAAAGAGGAATGGAAAAGTCTGATGCATAAAGGTGACTTTGCACACAATATCAAAGTTTTTGAGAAAGGGCAGGGTGAAATTATTCCATGCAAAAGGCCAACAAATGAAGCAGAAGGAACATCATATGTTCAGTGTAAGGAGTGTTTTGGGACATACCTAGCTTGTGATTTATGGAGACACATAAAAAATGCACACCCAGATAAAAAGTCAAATGGAAAGTCTTCAAATCATCATCAAATAGAAAGTGCATCATTAATGCCTGTGTCTGATGTTGCTATGCAAGAGTTCAGAGAAAAGATATTAGACAGACTGGCCAATGATGAAATTTCCTTAATTGCTCGATCTGATTACGATATAGTAGTATTTGGTCAAAGGAAGTTTATAAAGCATGCTCAGAATACGCATTATTTTGGATACATTCGACAGAAAATGAGAGAATTGGGTCGTTTTGTGCAGTCAGCAAGAGAAGCTGATTCTTCAATAACTTCCTTGAAGGATTGTATTGATCCCATAAAGTTTCAAGTCTGTGTCACTGCAGTAAAGAATTTGTGTGGTTACAGCAGTTCAACTTTTTTGTTTGATATTCCATCATTAGCCAAGAACATAGGACATTCTTTGCATAAAGTTGCACGTAAAATAAAGACCCATGCCATGGCTAAAGGTAATAAAGTACTTCAAGAAAAGGCTGAAATGTTCATTGACATGTACAAAGAGGATTGGGATGTTGAGGTAAGTCATGCGGCTTTGGAATCTCTTGAGATTCGGAAATACAACAAACCTATGAGAATTCCTCTAACTGAGGATCTGAAAACTTTATCATCATACCTGAAAAAGAAAGCAGAGGCAATTATGGCTATGACTGAAATAACACAGGAGGAGTTCAGAGATCTCAGTGAGGTCACTTTGGCACAAGTGGTACTTTTCAATAAACGGAGAGCAGGAGAAGCTGAAAGACTTGAAGTAAAACAGTACCTTGATGGTGTACAGCACGGTAAAACTCCGCAGACTGAGATTCTTGAATCCCTTTCTCCACTTGAAAAAAAGCTAGCAGAAGTAATTGACAGGGTAGAGTTGAGGGGTAAACGAGGTAGGCGTGTCGCAATTCTACTTACACAAAACTTGAAAACACAGTTGGATTTCCTCCTTAAAAACAGATCCTGTGGTAATATTAGCATTGAGAATATGTATATGTTTGCCCGGCCTGGTGAGTCATCAACACCAATTAGAGCAACTGATGTTCTAAGGAAATATTCGTCAATATGTGGAGCTAAGCAACCAGAGACATTGACCAGCACTGGCTTCCGAAAACATGTGGCAACAATCTCCCAGATGCTGAACTTGAAAGATAATGAGCTTGATGTTCTGGCAGGTTTCCTAGGGCATGATATAAGAGTACATAGGGAGTTTTATCGATTGCCAGAAAGCACTATTCAGGTTAGTTTATTGCAATAGTCGCTATTTGTTCCAAGAGTTTTGGATGGTAAATGAAAGGTTGAAACATTTGTGCAGCCAGTCTGTCATGTTCTGTTATCAGTAGGAGAACTTGTATTTGTAAAACATTTTGATCAAGTAACTGAAACTAAGTTAACAAACTTAACAGGTTAGCAATGGCAGTTGATTAAGGACATACAGAAAGCTGAGAGAGAAAAAAGCTTTAACTTGCTAAGTAATTTGTCCTTACTAAAGGCTTAAATTATCATTTGTACTATGTGTCCAACAACTTGCTTAATGAGGACTTCTAAGGTGTGTTTACACATTTTCAGTGGAAGGATTTGGTATCACTGTAAGGACTTAATACTAGGGATGTCAACGAATACCCAAATTGGTATTCGGATATTCGGTCAGCCTTCCGAACAATTATCCGGATATTCGGTCTTTTAATGTACTAAATTTGATACGTTTTTGATCAATTTGTCACATATTTTCGTGATAATAAATTTATAGCTTACGGTTACCCTAACCAGGCAAATATATACTTTCCAGAGAACTTACTTTTATATATTTTAAATCAGAAAATTAATGGCTGTAAGATTCAATCAATCACAACATAAAAATTAGGACAAAATACACGTATTTCATTTACGTTGTTATCACGGGAGCTAACTCTGTAAGGACTGTTGTACTTTCGGTTTCTCTTTCTCCGTGATAGTGTCGTTACATGGACATTTATTTACTTTTTCTGCTGCGTCCTGGGAAATTCATTTCCAGTACTAATAGATCAGCAGGAGGCTTAAGCGTACTTGGAAAGAAAAGCTTCAATGAAGAACAACCTGAAAAGTTTTTTCATTTTAATTGGAAAATATAAAATTATCTATTAAACTTGTTTAATGTTTGAAAAACGGGGCACAGTACAAATTGAAATTGCTTAAATTAGCGCCTTTCCATCATGTATTAGCGTAATCAAGACTTTAAAACACTTGCATAATAATTGTCCTTAATCTAAATGTTTGTTCAACAATTCACACCAAGAAATTGAAACTCTTTTGTTTGCTTAATCTCTTTTGTCTAATCGCGATAGATTGACTGTATGAAGTGTCATCACCACGGCAACTGGGTATTGTGAGAGTAAAAAAAAGGTGCATTACTGATCAGACCAAAAGAAAATCTGTTCGGTCAAGATAAGTGAACGAAACAAGGGAAAATGGAGCATTTCTATTTATTTTAGTTCATACTTAATATGTTAACATGTTATCTTGGCAGAACATCTTTACATTGTCATAATTCAAAAGTTCATCTGCATCTGAATCCTTATCAAAAAGGTTATCTCCATCTCAAGTGACATATCACATATATCAGTAGCTGAAACAGCTTCACCATCTTAATTGTCCTTAGCTATGCACCTTCATAATACTTCAGTGACCATATTTTGTCAGATCGCAGCTGCAAATGAATGTTGGACAGTCTGACTGAAGTGTCTGTACTTGCCAAAATTTGTAGGACTTGTCTGATGGCTTGGTAGTTTTCAGGAAATCTGAAAAAAAGGTGACTGTGGCAGGAAAACCTTTAACCATGTTAACTGTGCTAATGTAAAAATTTCACGCCACAGTCCGCTTTTTATGTAGTAACCATTTCACAGCAGATGTTGTAAGCAAAACAATTCATGAAAAAATTGAAAACAGTAACCTTGACCTTAAAATGACCTCAACAGCAATCCCAACAACTAAAGATATTAAATGCGCTGTGAGTTTGCAAATATCTTCATACTAGAATATATTATTAAAAAAACTGACCTTGCCTGCCTTTTACCTATGAGACTCCACAAACTATTAATTATATTTGACAAATGGCTTAAGTTCACAAATAGTAATTTCTATCATTTAACAATTTAATCATCGTAGTGTTCAATAAAAGAGGTTATGTTTAAGGTTAAATTTATGAATTAATTCTGTCAGCTAACCAATTTTCCAGTTTCATAACATTGATTATGCACTATGAGAAAAGCACACTTAATCAGAGCTTGTATTTTTGTTACAAAAGATTGAGTGCTGTCTCACTGACAGTTTTTGTCAATGCAAGTTTTACATAAAAAGTAAAAATAGAAAAAAATTGTTTCTTATTCTTTACAGATTGCCAAAGTTAGTAAGCTGCTGTTGGAAGTTGAGCGAGGGAACCTTAACCACTACAAGGGAAAAAGCTTAGATGAAATTCAGTTTAATCTGGATGGTATGTTACCTGTTGAACTTTTAATCTTGAGCTTTTGACCTTTTTACCGCCTGATTTCAGCGTGTGTTCGTATAACTATCATTGGGAGGTCACATTTCTGACTACACACCAACAAAGAGAGGACATTTTGGTTTTTGAGGACTATTGTGCTAGCACTGTGGGGACTGAGTGTGAATTTTTGCATTTAAAAGTATAAATTCCTACTGTTTAGTTTAGTTTATACTAATTAATTTAGCTCGATTGTGAAGAAAGCTTTTAGCTTATCGAGTCACTCTCGAGTCCGCTTCCTGGAAAAACCAGTACTGGTGTCATATGAGAAGGTACGGTCGTGACCTTGGTGGGGCTCGAACCCGCAACCTCCAGGAGGAGCGGCAGACACCTAAACCTCTACACCACCTTACTATTTACCAATTACTGACTCTTTGATCAGTTTTCTTATTATCATGGATATAAGGTTACGGTATTATAGTAAAACCTGCTTTAACCGGCATCCATCAGGACCACAAAATTTTGCCAGTTAAAGCAGGTTTTATTCATATAGAATATAGAGTGATTTTGCTGGGAGGCACTAAATGAACATGCCAGATAACGCAAGATTCCTTTTAATTCAGGTGCCGGATAAGGCAGGTTTTACTGTATCATATTATAAAGATTCATCTTGGCCCTTATATTTGAAATTTTGTGTCTGTTGATTTTTAACAACAGAGAGCATTTTAAATTCTTTCACGTTTGAAAATATGGGGATTGCTAATGTCTATTTTCAGAACCACTGGAATATGAAGAAGTTGAGAAAGAGGGAGATGACGAACTTCCAGGTACAGTGGAGGAGGAGGAGGAGCGTCCAGCAAAACCAGTCACTCAAACACTCAAAGGAAGGAAAAAAGTAAAGGCAGGAAAGTCTGATGGCAAACGAACACCATGGTGTGAAGAAGAAAAGGCAGCTGTCCAAAGACAGCTGGACAAATTTTTTTACTTGGATCGACTGCCAGGAAAACATGTCATTCTTGAAGCCCAGAAACAAGAGCCTGTACTCCTGAAACGGCCTTGGAGTCAGATAAAGTTCTACATTAAAAATAAAAAATCATCTAATAGAAAGAACACACGTTAAATCTGCAAAGTGTATTGTCATGTGGAAAGATATAAACTACACACAAAAATTATAAGATAAAGGGAATCTACCACATCATCAGTTGTAGATAAGGAAATCTCACCCGAGGGTTGGGATACGTCCAAAAACGAGGCTCTGCAGAGTTTTTGGTGGTATTTCAACCCGAGGGTGAGATTTCCTTTTCTACAACTCGGTGTGCGTGGTAGATTTATTTTCTCACCTGAAAAAAAGTTTTCTTTATTGATTAGATATACATAGCAGCATGTATGGGATGGCCTATTCAATGTTATTTTTCAGTTGGAAATGTTAGTTGCGTAGTAGACTACGTTCACTTCAGTTCTAAATTAACTTCTTTCTTTAGGTTAACATTTCACAGCTTACAATGTTTATTGCAGAGTCTATTGAACTTCAATTTTAACGCAACAAAATATGTAGCGTGATGCTTATTTATGACGTCAAATTTGTGACGTCATAGTGGTGAAAGATAAGCGATGATAGATATAGAGAATCTACCACGTACATGAGTTGAAGATAAGGAAGTCTCACCGAGAGTTGAGGTATGTTCGAAAATGAGGCTCTGCTCTTCAACCTAATGTGCGTGGTAGATTCATTTTCTCACTTACAACAACATTTTCTAGACTGATTAGGCCTACTTGATTATTCAATGTTGTTATTTTTGGTCGCTGAGTGGCGAATTTTTTCGCTTTAATATGTATTAGACTTTTCTAAATCGACATTCTGCTTTTAATTTACGATTCTAGCATACTAAATGTATATATTTACACGAAGAGTCTTTAAAAAGCTATTAAAATCAATTTTAAACGCAAAAATTCCGCCACACGGTATTGATTCGTGACGTCATATTAACAGGATAGAGTCAACATTTTTGTCGAGCCCGCCTGCGATGAGCTCGATATAGTTGTCACTTTTGGCGGTTCGGTGTATGTGCGTGCGTCCGATTTTGTCCGGACCATATCTTTTTTATGCATGGAGTGATTTTGATTTTACTTGGCACAAATGTTCACCATCGTGAGACGGAGTGTCATGCACAAGAACCAGGTCCCTAGGTCTAAGGTCAAGGTCACACTTGGAGATTAAATGTTAAATTCAAGAATTACTTTTTCCGGAGCATATCTTTTTCATGCATGGAGGGATTTTAATTTAACTTGGCACAAATGTTCACCATCATGAGACGGAGTGTCATGCGCAAGAACCAGGTCCCTAGGTCTAAGGTCAAGGTCACACTTGGAGGTTAAAGGTTAAATTCAAGAATGACTTTGTCCGGAGCATATCTTTTTCATGCATGGAGGGATTTTAATTTAACTTGGCACAAATGTTCACCATCATGAGACGGAGTGTCATGCGCAAGAACCAGGTCCCTAGGTCTAAGGTCAAGGTCACACTTAGAGGTTAAAGTTCAAAGTCAAGAATATCTTTGTCTGGAGCATTTCTTCTTCATGCATGGAGGGATTTTGATGTTACTTTGTACAAATGTTCACCACCATGGGCTACCCTTGTTTTTAGAATTACTTCCCTTTGTTGTTACTATAAATAGCTTATATTGTAACTTTTTTATTACTGGCCGTAGAGAAAAATCGAGACCAATTTTCTGTGGTACAACATGCATGTTACATCCAATATTTTGGTGTATTTTTACCCATCTCTACTTGGTAAGGAGTTAGCCCTTTTGACATGGCGGGCTCGACATGTTGCACGTGGGCATCTAGTTTATTTGATTTTGACCAAACTTGCATACAGCTTGTATATCCATAAGATCTCGATAAGATTCGTCAACAACCATGGCTAAATTCTTGTGAACACTAATATTAGAGGCAACAATTTTTATTTGATTTTGACTAAACTTGAATACAACTTGTATATCCATAAGATCTCGGTTCCTTTTGATAACCAGCCAGATTCGTAAAAAAACATGGCTGCAAGTGTTAAGTGCCCATTTTCACTTTCAACAACTTAAAACATTTAGTTAGAGTAGTATTTGAGACTACCATTTCAAATATTCAAAGTGTTAAAATCAAATCCCTTCATTTGAAATTTTCGATTTTACTGTTAACTGGATGATACATTCTCTATATGCAAATTAGCTAGCTATAACCTAAATATTATGTACAATAAAATTACTACACTTTTGTGAACTATGTTAAACAATTAAATGAACATTTATTTAATTCTTCTCATATATTTCATCTTTAATTTGGTTAAAAATACAATAAATTTGACAATAAATGGTAGTATTCCTATTTGAGTGCACACATATAGACAAACTTGGAATACTGCATATACAAAATATAATACTACTGTTTATTATCAAAATTATTGTATTTTCCACCAGATTTTAGATGAAATATATTAGAAGAATTAAATAAATGTTCAATTAGTTAATTTACATAGTTCTCATAGTCCAGGTGGTATGCAGTGGGTATTAATCACCTTCAGTGATAGCTCTAGTTAGTCTTGTTTGTATTTTAACTGAATTTCCTGTTATCTGTGTTTCTAAAGGGCTATTCTGAATTTCAAATTCTAGAACATATATCATCTTATTATTGTAAGTGTTGTTTCTTGAGCTTTAATTTGTATTCAGTATGCATTATTTCTGCATAAAGTAAGATCTGATGGGTGCTTTCTATCTGCTGATGAGCGCTCTCTCTCACTGGCTCTAAGTCCACTTGAAACCATTAGACATACTACTATGAAACTAGAAACATATGTTCACACCACCTGAAAGCTAGATTCAATATGTATTACACTTTTCAACTTTAGAATTTAATATGTAACTATAAGAGCAGCAATTTCTATTGCCCTTTTTAATGATGGCACAATTTCAAATCAAAACTTATTAAAAAATTAGAATTCAACATAAATTTTTCAAGATTTTGATGCATTAATATCAGTCTTACCAAAGAATCATGTTTTATTCTTTTATTAAATTCAGGATTTTCAGTAAAACAGTAATTTCAAAATAGTCTTTGTGTTTTCATTTTTAGCTCGACTTTTCTATGAAAAGGGGAGCTATCCTACTCGCCCCGGCGTCGGCGTCGGCGTCGGTGTCGGCGTCGGCGTCGGCGTTGGCGTCACACCTTGGTTAAGTTTTTCGTACCACCCCACTTTATTTCAAAAGTATTAGAGGTATGGCTTTGAAACTTACCATACTTGTTTACCATCATAACCTCCATCTACAGACAAGAGTACATAACTCTGTCAAGGTTTTTGACAGAATTATGGCCCTTTTTTTACTTAGAAAGTGTATTGAGCTTGGTTAAGTTTTTCGTACCACCTCACTTTATTTCAAAACCATTGGAGGTATTGCTTTGAAACTAACCATACTTGTTTACCATCATGACCTACATCAACAGACAAGAGTACATAACTCTGTCAAGGGTTTTGACAGAATTATGCCCCTTTTTGACTTAGAAAATACATTGAATATGGGTAAAATCCACTTTTTGCCTTAACCCTTTGAGATATTGCTTTGAAACTTTGAATGCTTATTTACATCATTACCCCCATCTGTATGCAAGAGAAGGTAACTCTGTCAGGGATTTGTTTTAAAAATTAAGGCCCTTTATCGACTTAGAATCTTGGTTAAGTTTTTCGTACCAGTCCACTTTTTGACTCAACTATTTGAGATATTAATTTGAAAGTTGGAATACTTGTAAACCATCATGATCCCAAAACATGGGCAGGAGAAGGTAATTCTGTCAAGGATTTTATTTGAATTATGGCCCTTTTTGACTTTGAAACTCAGTTAAAATTTTCATTCTTGTCCACTTGTTGACTTAACCATTAGAGATATTACTTTGAAAGTTGGAGTACTTATGTACAATCATGAGACCTATCTGTAAGCAAGAGAAGATAACTCTGTGAAAATGTTTCTTGATTTGTACTTAGAAATTCCTAGTTAAAGTCTTGTGTGCCCTTAACTGTCAAAGTTTTGTTTTATAGGCAAGCACTAAAAAGTCGAGCACGCTGTCCTACTGACAGCTCTTGTTAGCTCAACTTTTCGAAAAAGAGGAGCTATCCTACTCACTTCAGCATTGGTGTCACACCGTGGTTAAGTTTTTCGTACTACCTCACTTCATTTCCCAACCATTAGAGATATTGCTTTGAAACTTACCATACTTGTTAACCATCATAACATCCATCCACAGACAAGAGTACATAAAGCATACATAATGCTATTGATTTGAAACTTAAAATACTTATTTACTGTCAAAGTGTACACCAGGAGAAACAATCCCCACAACCCTGATTTGAATTTTATTAGAGTTATGCCCCCTTTTTAATAAGAAATTTTAGGTTAGTCATATGAAGTCATATATCTATGTTGCTATCAAAGCAATTGACTTGAAATAGTTATTTACTGTCAAAGTCTACACCAGGAGTAATAATCCCCATAACTCTGAATTGAATTTTGAGAGTTATGCCCCTTTTAAAGTCGAGCCACTGTTCATCATTTTTCTGTCCATCAACAGTTGGTGAACTCTTTTAGAGGTCACACTTTGAATTCGATTTTAATGGAACTTGATCAAAATGTTTATTACCATGAAAATGTTCACATTTGGATGCAATGCCTAATGCAAGATTGAAAACAATAGATCGAGGGGAAATGTCTTGCATATAGGAATCTTCACCTGCAGAAAATAACTATTGTCTTCTCTTCAACATTTTTGATGTAGAAATGGACCACTAAAAGTTCATAGTATAAAGTTTAAGGCAAATGTAAGTGCTCTAGAGTGCTGGTTATCGGTAAGTTGGTCGAGCCTTCCCAGGAATACAGTGCAACATACAGCAATCAGATAAAACAAAGTGGCTGTTGTCCGGAGGTGGATGTTCATGCATGTACTTTCCTGCTGATAATTGCAGCTGCCATACAACACAAAGAATAAATATAACATGAGGAAAGCTAGAAAAAGAAGGCAATAAAACATGCGTTTTATTATTTTAGCATAATTCCTGTTTTGAAGGCATTTCCCTAAGGAAAAAAGGAATTTATATGAGAACAGTGCTTTTAATATGTCCGTCTAACTCTTTCGTGCATTCAGTGCACGATACAGACCGGTATCCCAGTTCCAGAGACACCTGGTTCTTTAACATGCCAGGTGTAAAGCACCCATACATGGGACCTCGGTTTAAGGACTGAGTCTACCCTAACATTCAGTCCCCGAGTGTTGGTGTTAGTAGAAAGTCCTCAGTTTGGAATGTAAACATATGCTCTTGCAATGATAGTTATATTAATTGTTGTGTAAAATATGCAAATGAAGGTCCTCGGTTTGATGTGTAATATTACGTCCTCGCAATGATAGTTACAGTTATCGCGTAAAATATGCAAATGAAGTTCCTCGGTTTGAAATGATGTGTAATATTACGTCCTCGCAATGATAGTTACAGTTGTCGTGTAAAATATGCAAATGAAGGTCCTCGGTTTGATGTTTAAAATTACGTCCTCGCAATGATAGTTACAGTTATCGTGTAAAATATGCAAATGATGGTCCTCGGTTTGGAGTGTAAAATTACGTCCTCGCAATGATGGTCATGGTTATTGTTGTGTAAAATATGCAAATGAAGGTCCTCGGTTTGGAGTGTAAAATTACGTCCTCACAATGATAGTTACAGTTATCGTGTAAAATATGCAAATGAAGGTCCTCGGTTTGGAGAGTAAAATTACGTCCTCGCAATGATAGTCATGGTTATTGTTGTGTAAAATATGCAAATGAAGGTCCTCGATTTGATGTGTAAAATTACGTCCTCGCAATGATAGTTATGGTTATTGTTGTGTAAAATATGCAAATGAAAGTCCTCTTACTGCTGTCCTCTTAAATATACAAAGAGTAGGGAAGTCCTCAGTTTCAATATCTACCATTTTAACGACGTGTAAGAGAAATCTGCATAGAGCAACTTAAAATTCGCCTTGGTATTTATTAATTGTATAACCGTTGTCCCTTTAAAACCACAATTTAACATAGTCCTCATAAAGTGGTCATATGTCATGGTCCTCACAACCTGAGTCATACAAGTGTGTGTGTGTGTGTGTGTGTGTGTGTGTGTGTGTGTGTGTGTGTGTGTGTGTGTGTGTGTGTGTGTGTGTGTGTGTGTGTGTGTGTGTGTGTGTGTGTGTGTGTGTGTGTGTGTGTGTGTGTGTGTGTGTGTGTGTGTGTGTGTGTGTGTGTGTGTGTGTGTGTGTGTGTGTGTGTGTGTGTGTGTGTGTGTGTGTGTGTGTGTGTGTGTGTGTATTGGTGGTGTGCACTTCTGGGTGCTATTTGTTTTTTTCTCTAATATTGAACACTTACTATTACATAATACTATACTCCTTCCTCAAGTCAATACTTGTGCGCACCAGACACACAGCGAAAACGGAAACGACATTTTATGATATATTCTAAGGGGTACAACATTACTTTTTATTCAAGTTGTTTCACTGCTTATTAGCTTTGATATGTTCCAAAATAGAGCCGAACAAAACAAGGAATTGTATTTGAAAGAACGATATAATGTTCCCAAATATATTATGAAAAATCGTATTTTGGTTCAGGTGCTTGTTGAATGATGTTTGCACGTTTTCAATGACGTTTTCCCGTAACTATTTCACACCGCATCTTTTCTAAGTCAACGTCACACATAGGTTATACAAATCCCATGCTTGCTTGTATGCTTGAATTCCCCATCAGGATGTAAATAATTAAGCAATTTTCCACTTGGCATTACATAAACGTAAGCTATATACAACAAATCTGTACAAAAATTGCTTCAGCTTAGATTTGTTATTAATTTACATTACTGACATACTGTCATTTGATTGAATAATTTATAGAGAATCACGAGAGAAATAAGACAGACTTTTGTTACATACAGTTCCCATTTGTAGGAAAACGCATTAACAGGAAATTTACGGTCACCTTAAACAGGGATTTATAGTAAACTATTGGCTACTTTTGTTGTTTTGCTCAAGAACATCGGTTACAATTGTTCTTTTCTGGCACCTTAAGTGCTTATGGTGATCTTTTAGAATCGGTTAAAGGGCAGCATCCTGACAATTGGTCAGAAAGTTTGTCTTGATAAACTCCATGTCAACTTTAGAACTTCAAGGTAAAAACTAGTTCACCATGTAAAGTAATAGACATACCTTGTGTGAGTCATGTCAAAATCAAGGCGACAATGTGAAATAATAGAAAAGAACTGTATATATTTTAGGAAGCTACTTAACCAAATTCTGGAAATACCTTTTGAACAGTCTAGACGCGACATTTGACCATCAACAATCGGGAAAATTAGTCAAATCGTTTGTCTTTTTAAGCTCCAGATCAAGTTTGAAACTTGCTTTTGTTGAGTCAAAAAAGTTAAAGTATTGAAAACAAAATGTAAACAATCCAAAGGCAGTTGATCAAAATGTTCGATTTATGATTCTTAGGCTTTGTTCGAAACTGAGGCACGTGAGGTGAAGAACAAGATCGCCCTGTCTAATCATAGAAACAATTTGTGAACCCTAAATAGGCAATACTTTGAAACCAATTATCACGAGAACAAGTTCGAAATGAGGTCAAGTTTGGTAAAGAACTAGGACACCAGGTAATATCTTTGAAAAACCCTAGGCTTGTGAACATTTTAAAGAGACACTAAAGACCCAGTCATTAAATAAATTAAAATGCTTGTCTTGATTTACTTTAGGTTAAACAAACTCAGTAAAATGGTGCAAACAATTTGATCACTTGGTACATTGATCTTGACTTTTCGACCTCACGCGTAACTATACAGGAAAGATTTAAACTGATTTTCCAAAAAAAAATGCACAAAACCCTATTTATCTTCCAAATAGTATCGTTTGTAGAAATCTACGGAAATGTTCAAATAGTTATCCGCGGTCAAAACTAACTCCACCCGGAATTACTTGTTTTAGCATAGACTGAAATATTTTTAATTTATTTTCGTTTCTCAAACATTAAGTCACAAAGCGTTGATATTTGGCATACAGCGTTTGCTTATGGTCCATTACCAAGACTGGCCCGGGGCTTAGTTGATTTTTTAACTTTGAGTTAAAAAAGTGACATTTTTTTTATAAAAAATGTCCTTGTCGCAGATAACAAGACCCAATTCATAGATGTGTTACTGGTAGCATAACCTAGAGGTCATGTACCAAACTTGTTTAAATCCAACTTGGCCCTTCCAATGGGTCATTTAATTAACTGACACACTTTCTTGTGGTTGTTTTGATTTGTAGCTAGTTTGATAGTTTGAACTGTGATCTTTGATGATCGTGGTCTTGCCCTATTGACATATGTCCTGTTTGTGAAGCTACATCAATGAAATATGGATCAAATACACAGTTGTGCAGGTACTTTTTTACTTTAATATTCGTTGACCTTGACCTACTTACCTATATTCTTGTTTCAGAAGCAACAACAATAATATTATGAACTTTATGTTCAGTTCTGTATGCATATTTCAACAATGATATCGGCTGACCTTGATCTACTGACCTATTTTCTGTTTTGTGTTTTAAACCATTCTTACAGTTTTGAATTCAGATTTCAACTTTGGTCTTGGCTGAACTTGACCTTTGACCTAATGTTCATTTTTCCAAGTTTGAGCGTAAAATCTCTACAATTAGGTTAAGCATGCTAACTTATTTCCAAAGTTACTATGAAACATCCGAATATGATATTTTGACCAATATGTCGTTTTCAAAACAATTACACGGCAACGATATTCGTGTAGCGAGATTTTGCACGCCAGATTGGTACGTCAAAACACATTGCCGCCAGGGACAAAACTAAGTTGTAAGTATGTTGAGAGAAGTTTTAATAAACTCTTCTCCAAAACTACAAGGTCCATAGCTAAGAAATATAGGTTGAGGCACTGTGTACTTGAGCTATATAAAATGTATTAAAATGCAGCCCATGTTCTTAACATTTTGCCCTGCACGGCTATTCGTATGTTCTACCTAGAAATGCATAATATAACTTATAGTATCTTCTGGTCAAAGACTGCAGTGTCTTGAACTAAGATATTTGATCTGCAACAATGCGTATCAGTCCTCTATCAATTTTGTTTTCCTAGCTCTTGGGTCAAAATTGTCCCAACCAGAGGTCATTTATTTAATATACACTTGTTAAAGGAAATGCTTGTAAAAATTTCTTGTCCAAAGTCAAGACGCTCAGAGCTTAAATGTTTTGTCTATAAAATCACCTTAAATCGATGGTATTCCAATTATATACCGCATATCAATATGTCCAGTCACAGGGTTCGATCAGTTTTTTTGGACATATTCGGGGAACTGGTTTAAAGACAATCTTCTTGTCCAAACCTGTAGAGTTTTATATTATACTATACTTGTAGCATCAGTTGGTTGTCTTCTATCACAAATATGAAACTAACAAGCCTGTGTTCAAATTATGTCCTACACTGGATTAATCATTTTTCGTAGACTTAATATATTGGACCAGCTTAGAGAATATTTTTTTCACTATAATGTTCGGAGCTTAGATATTTGGCATTTAGCATTGTCTAGTGGTTACTTCCGATGACTATTCTATTAATGTCCTGGAGTAAAGATGGCCACACATATACATATACACAGACATACAGGTAGATGTATTTTTTTTCTGCCTTGCAACAAATGCTTGTATTCGTTCTAGTGTTAATGTTGTTGTTGATAGGTAAGTAAGTTCATTTTAGCAAGATCTGTGATTGGAACGAAACAACTGTTTTCTGCAAAGTGTATAACTTAAGCTCTTGAATTTTAAAACTCATTATAAAAAAATAAAAAATAAAACTGAAATCGTCAGTAACTATGTCGTGCGGAATAGGAAGATATGTGGATTAAAACATTATTACTTGCATGTTCACTTATTTGACATGTGTTACACTCTACGTTCTAATATAACGACCAATGAGTTCTTTATCGTTTTATTGCAGTGTATGGAGAGTATAGTAAATAAAGCACCAACTCATAAATTGCTCTGGTCTTTCCATTCACGCTTGCCAGGTGGTGTGGCGTGGCGTCCACAATTACTAAGCGGGAACGTTGAAGACCGTATGACAACGTCCTGCAATAAACAATTACATCTTCTACTCTTCGTGCCAACATTTACATTGAAGCTGTCGATTTTAACATTAATTTACATAGTAAACATAGAATAAAATGGCCAACACAAAGAAGCATTCAAATTATTATAAACAAGATAAAACCTTAAATTCTTTGTGTCCCGATATCACATTACAAGAAATATAGTTACAAACTGAATGTAGGCGGATCTGAGACTATCCGAAAGTACATATACCACGAGACTATTCATTACTCGCGAATCATTCGCTAAAGCACAAAAATACAAAATAAATCAGATTACTTACAAAGGATGCGCTCCTACTGACTACTACCTTCCAAACAATCTCCCGTGCTCAAATAATTGCTGCATTCATGCTGTAAAGTTAAAGTGTATGCAATGGTTAGCAAATGGTTATTTTCTCATAGAGGTGAAATTCCAACTTGTTTGATAGCCCGAAGGAAACTGCGAATAAAATACAAAATATCGAATGACAAGCCAAAATAAAGCTACAGACAGAAAGACCAGACACTATAAAGTATAAATCAGCAAAGATACAAAGTCAAAACCAAATACCTTCCAAGGATTACTCTGATGAAAATCGTCTAAATCTCCTAAGCGGAAACTATGACTGACGGTGCTGTAGAACTGTGCGCCGTATAAATACCCATTTACACGGTTGTCCGCCACTACTTGCCGCTACTTAACGCACCACTACTTGCTGCTACTTTACGAACCGTTACACATGTTCATTGACTGTTACACATAACACTGCTATCTATCCTGACATCAAACGAAATCCATTCGATAAGCCAGTAGTGTTTTGGTTCCTCTGCCTCCCATATAGGAAAGATACTCCCGAATAGCTTTGTTATTAAATTATGATACTCTAACAAGTTTGGGTTTTTCAGACACATAATGATGACTTTGTTGAGCATAAAATTTTATGAATATAATCTTGGTCATTTTTTTCCGGCTGGGAATGCACATACATTCATGGACCACATGGCTCACTTAGTAGAGCAAATAATATTTTCGATAATTCTCTAAAAACAAAAATAATATCAAACAGGGAATGCCATGTGCAGGCTTGGACTCATCAATGACTCATTTGACATTTACCAGGTTATACTATTTATTCTAATATGCCTAGGGTATATTTCTATAGTCAATTCGAGTGCATTAATATGATTAAAGCACTCGGAAAATTAGGCGGAGTTTCGAACATGGAAGTAGCTCCTTCCGACTTTTCTAATTTACTCCCGCGCAAAAATAAAATATAGAAATGGAAATAATATCAGTATAAATACATCAGTCGCATGAAAAAGATTTGTTTAAAATCCTAAATATATTTTTTGATTGCGTCAAATAAGCCTTTAGAATAGCCTCACCTCGTTTCCTTAAAAAAGGCCAAGAAATTCAGGATTAACAGTCATACAATGTTTTGATTCCGGGAGACAAAACTATGAATATACACGTTTACGTCATCACACTGACGTCATTACTCAACGTTAAAACGTTGTACAGTTCAAATTAACGGTACGCATTTAAATCGATTGGCTGCTTTGTTAGGTTCTGAATCTGACGTCTTCTGCATAATGTCAGTCAGGTATTTCTTTTTATATTTTATGTATTAGATGATTAAACTAAAATAAGTTTGTATAATATAGTTATGTTTTATAGCTTGAATGGTTGCCCGAATAGGTGAGTGAATTCCAACAGCTACTATTTATGCTGTTTTACACATTACCGTCGAACTGAAAAAAGGTCCGTAGTAGTTTTAAAAAAGCGGCTTCTAAGAATCGATTCTTAGAAGCCGCTTTTTTAAAACTACTACGTTAATTTGGGCGCCCTCGTGAATTATTCCGCCAGGCACATCACCGCCGGGGAATGCTTCAATTTCGATAAAGCACTCCAAGCCATATATTATTTCTTAAATGATTTTTCAAGTATTTTACCACGATCAGTCACTAACGAAAGGCTTTAATTTCATATATATTAGTAAAGGTGATTGCGCCGGTGTTCGTACGTCATACTTCATGAAAATAGACCAGCATAAATCAGTCCGAATCTAGGTTACATGGGGTCATAGACTAGGTCAAATGATTACATCGAAGAAATGTATTTCATGAATGTTTGTCGAAATATTGGTCCTAATGATGTCTCGGTCACAATTAAATCTGGTCATCTGATCAAATAAAATAAAAGCACTTAAAGACGATCGCTATTTTGATTTGATTTGATATGAAAGAGATTTTATCAAAGTCCGTCCAAAAGCTAAATGTTTAGCTTATGTTTTGGATGAGACCCCGGCACGTCTCCCTTCATGCCTAGAAAAGTAGAATTTTGAAGCCGAAAAGAGGAGATATTTACCTGATTACAATTTCCAGTCAGTTTTAGCCAAATATTGAATTTGATTGGTTGCCAAAAAGTAGACCAATCGCGGTGACCAATTTGATCTGCGAGTGCGATTGACCTAGTTTGAATGTCTGGATCGTGGAAGTGATGTTTGAACAATTCCACTGCAAAGAATTAAGAAATTCTCAATGCTTGAACATTAAGAAAAAAAAATTTGACAAATGGCTACAAATTTTACGTATTTTTTTTACAGAAACTAGTTTCTCTTTATGTTCTTTTTTCAGTTTGAATACATTTTGAAATGTCAATTCACGTAGTTTCATAAAATAGGATCAATTGCTTAACATTTTAAATAAAAATCAATGGTGAGTAGCCAAATTTAGAGATTTATTATTGATTAACATGAGATAGGGGTCATTTTCACTGCTTTCGGGGGTATACTACAAAAAGTGTCCATTACTTCTAAATAAGGCTAGTGACCTACCTTTTTATTTTATATTCTGACTAAGCAGGTATTAACCTAACAACAAACGAATTTTCATAAAATTCTCATTGCTTGAAAAAACTGATGAAACTGTAGCGATCGTCTTTAATTTCCACTTGAAAACATATTTTATGCCAAAAACTCGATGTAGATGTAGCTTGAAAGCCTATGTATTTCGTACATGGGACAGAGTAGTTTCTGTGCAGTATACATGTAGTTGGTAAGTCGATTTATTTGTAAGAAGATATCAAATGATGGCTAAAATGATGAATTATTTAGCAATATCTTTATTTGCACGGCTCATTTGTATTTCCCTCGCGTGTGACATGTATTTAAAATGGTGGTTTGTTGTTCTTCTAACGGTAACTTTGCATGTTCTTACCATATGCAATTGTTCGCAGCAATGCAGCACAGTGAGAGAGATTGACATGTATGTACAGAGTATGGGATTAACTCCACAAGTTCAGTAGTTATTGCAGAAATGAGCTATTGTTTTATGATGGATAGTAAACTGTGATAAATGAATGACTTGAGGTCTGTCTGCAGATATACTTTATTAATAACGTTTTTTTGTTATAATAAGGCTCACATGTATGTTACATGTATATTATCTTGTTTTGATAAAACTATATTTTCAGACCCATTTTTTCTCTGATAGATGGATTTATTGGTTTATATGTCGATGTATTCAACCGAATAAATATTGAACAAGGACATTCTTGTGTATATTATTTATTATAAAGTACAAGGGATTACACGTATAAGGTATTAAACTGAATTTATAAATCATGCTCATTATCTGCTAATTGAACTACACAATGTACATAATTGGCATTTAAAAGTATACGAACTATCTCATTATCAACATGAAATCGTACATCAAACTATTTATACTTTTAGGACATTTATGTAGAAGCTGAATAACAATAGAGAACGCACACAGCCTTGTTTTACTCCACAATGAATATCGCACCATTCCGTTTTGAAGGAATTTATCTTTACATAAAACGCAACAGATTAATACAGATAATACCGCTTTTTACATTTTACCATTAATTTGGATTTGTTGATGAAATCGTCGGTTTTACGATATCAATCAAGAAAGTATCTTGTTTCACTGTAAGTACGAGCTAAACTGTTTACATATGGATAGAAATTAAAACCTACAAACAAGAAATCGTTTCTATGACGTCGGCATCCAAATTCTATGCATGCATTTGTTTAATGCTAGCTTTTCGTTACATATATGACCATTTTAACATTTCAAAGAATTCTCAAAGGAAGTATGATAGTTTTACAAACATAACAAATGGTAAACATACAACTACGGATTCAAATTTCTCAAGTTATTTTCAAACATCAAACCACAAAAGGACTCTATACAATGATTTTGCGAAAACTAATCAAACTCGAGAGGGCATGAAACATTGTTTTCGCATTTCATTAGGTCTCAATACCCTAAAAAATCTTGGGAAAAAACCCGATTTTGGATCAGAGACAGATAGAAATGCAAGCAAGGTAACAGAATATTCAAGCAAAAGAAAAGTGGGAACATTACATAACAATGGGGATTCAATATTGTGTAACCGTTTTGTAATAATTCCGTTTCAGAGAGGACGGATTGGTAATCAGATGTTCGAAATTGCATCACTTATCGGAACAGCATACCACTATGATGCAATACCAGTTATACCGAAATGGTTTAAACTGAATGAGTATTTTGATCTACCAAATAGAGTAGATACTAAAATGAATAGGTTCGAAAACGTTGTCACCTGTATATGCAGACATGCAGCTGTATTCTACAATTGTTCAAAAGAGTTCTCCTATCGAACCAATGTTTCTATGGACGGGTATCTACAATCATGGAAGTACTTTGAAAACGCAAAAGATATAATCAGGGAGACTTTCAAATTGAAATCAAAACATTTAATCAATGCGAAAAGAGTTTTGGCCAATGTATCTGTCGCTGGGTACCAGCGTGTTTGCATTCATGTGCGACGTGGGGACTTTATACCACAACGGTGGTGGCGTTTCATTGCAGGTTTAGATTACATTGAAAAAGCTAAACAAATATTTATAAAAAAAATTTCCCGAGTACAATTTCTTGTTGTTAGTGATGACAAACCATGGTGTCATAAAAACCTCAAAGACGTGATAATTAGTCCATTCCATGACCCCGGGGACGATATGGCGTTAATGACGTTAAGTGAGCACGTGATAGTTACAGCTGGAACATTTGGCTGGTGGGGTGCTTGGCTCTGCGGGGGAACAGTTGTGTATTATAATAAATTTGCCAGACCAGAAAGTGGGTTAGGATCAGGACTGAACAAGGAAGACTATTTCCCAAACACATGGATAGGTATCTCGTAATCAAGGAGAATACCTGTAACCGGTTAGACATGTTTAATATTATTGTACATCAGCATTCTTTTAAAACTCCTAACAACGAAATGAGGAAAAGAAAGTTGTCAGACATTTATTGTTTGTAGTTAATAGCTAGTGGCATACATTATAATACATATTAATTGATATACCCTGATGCACGTAATTAAAAACCTAAGCTATTTATATATTCACCAGTTTACCTCCATGATCTATTTAACTTGCAAAAATGATGACTGTATAATGGAGTAATAAGAACAGAGTCTATTACAATGTAGCATACAATAACAAGTTGTCTCCTTAAAACAAAAACGAATGAGTATGCCTAATGACTGACATGAACACGACATTATATGCATTAAGATAAAAGAAATGACTTATGTAGACGACTATCTTAAACATTGTTTCTCCATGTAACCTTTATAACTCTACAGAAAGTTACATTTGATTGCCATATCCTCCACTCAAAACATGACTCAAATGAACAGAAAAAATTGAATTATTTCGTGGAAATGCTTAGTGATTAAAGAACGTGTGCCTTATATGTATATGTGAGAGAACGTTTACTGCCAAATTTCAAAACAGTCTTAATGATCTCAATTAAAAGACATATATGTCACGATATTCACCATCATATTATATAATCAAGTTTCGTCCTAACAGTGTATAAAACAATAAAGCAGGCGACAAGATTTTAAAACAACCCAGATACATGTATATCTCAATGTCATAACGCATTTGATCATCGACTATGTATTTGTTTTATGGTATATTCCGATATTTGAAGTCTCATTGCAAGGAAATGTCCCAGACAATATTCGAAGTACTGACGGAGAACACTAAAAGTGGCACGGAAATTGGTTCGGTATCATTCAGGTACAAATTAAAGGTAATCATGTATATATTGTGTTAATTGTGATAGACCTAGGATACGTTGTTATTACGGGAGCTTACTCTGAAAGAACTGTTGTAGTTTCGGTTTCGTTTTCTCTGTGACCGAGTCGTTACACGGACATTTACTTTATTTTACTGTTGCTTCTCGGAAAATTCATTTCTTGTATTTATAGATCTGCAGGAGACTTAAGAAGGTTTGGAAAGAAAAAGTTTAATTTAGAACAACCTGGAATGTTTTTCAATTTATTTAGAAATGATAAAATTATCTAGTGATTGTGTTTAATGTTTGTTAAACGGTTTGTTTAACAATTCATACCTAGAAATTGAAACTCTTTTGTTTGCATAGTCTCTTTTGTCAATCGCTAGAGAATTACTTAGAAAGTGTCATCACCACGGCAACTGAGTATTGTAAACTGGCACTGTATTGTCTGTATTTGAAAATTAAATATTGTCACCAAAACAACACGTAAACATTCAAGTTTTTAGTCGAAATTCGTTTTTTAGGCGAATTTAACGAATACTCTAATACCTATGTAGGATCCGAATTTTCGGAAGCTGAACGAATATTCGGATATCCGGATATTCGTTTCCATCCTCAATTACATATATACATATATAGCATTATGATAGGCCACTCCGTTGGTCGAGTCATTTTCTTTATTTACGCAATCAGGTTGGATATATCAAAGCGAATTCTTTGAGTTCTAATTATCTTAGGAGTAAATATTACTTGGATGTCATATTGCAAAGAGGTTTCGAAAATTGGCCTTTTATCCTGTCATCAAATTTCGCCCTAATACTGTCTAAACATTACAACAGGAGATAAGCATATACGTCTCTATAAAACTAGTTCACTCAATAAGTTGATTTGATTCTTAGGTATACATCTGCTGCACTATTAGTTTCTGTCATGAGCACAAGGTTCAGATCGAAAAATCCGTTACCGATGGTAAGTGTTTTAACGGGAACGAGGCGGCGGGTATTTCAATCTCAACGAAATGTCTCATGATTGAATTTTGTTCTTGCATGATGATAAATAAACAAATAATATTCAGACGTTGTTTTGGGGAAAGTGACGTCAGAATGTTTAAAATGTGATGTCGCAAGCAATTGATCAAGCCTCTCTCTAATGTCCGAAAATATCCCTGAAATATTTGGTGTTTTATAATACAGAACATATCACTGAATCAGTCCGGAAACAGGGGGTTGTGTCCAAACTTAACGTTATCGTTTAACATCTGCCGGTTTAGGATGTTGCAGCAAAATAAATTGCATTTCAGTATTCAATGAGAATTTTGGAAGTCGCAAGGGCCAAAATGCGTATTCGATAACATCTAAAAAATGTGCTTCTACATATGAAACAAGGATGTTGCAGCAATGCAGCAAAATAAATTGAAATTCAGCAGTCAAAACGAATTTCGGTAGTCGCACTAGCCGAAAACCGTATTTAGAATGCTTATACAAAAAGCGGATATGGCATATTCGCGATTGGACTTCCTCGCGAATTATGGAGATTTGTTTTAATTTGCAAATTAATTAAGCATCTACATTCTTTAATTTCTAAATGTTTTACGTATGTCGGAAATAAATTGGGGGATTTATCAAACAACACCATTACCAACTTCCAGTTCTGTTTTGGCGGGCGTTCATTTTGGCTACATTGATTGTGCCAAATAATAACAACACAAATGTGTACTGCAGCAGTACATCGCCAATATGCTTCCTTTAAAAAATAAACGGTATAAAAATCAAAGGGAGACATTTGCTGCATCATGATATGATTGTTACTGGATTGTGAGAAAGAAAAATGAAGAATATGATTAATATATATCATTATTTCATTTCCTTTTCATATATTATTGAAAATAAACCGAGTTTTCAGACGGAAACAGCAGAAAGCTGTTCATTATTAGTATATTTTAAGTTCTGACTAAAAATACAAACTCATTCAATTGATACTAATATGCAGTGGAACCCGTACGTTTAGAATTTCAAAATAATAATATTGTGTCTCTGATATTGCAAGCCAATTTACTATTTAATAAAAAAGAGATATATTCTAACATATGAAATATATATGTTTCATGGTCGGCTCGGGGTGTTTAATACATAACTTTTCGGGTCCGAACTTCATGTGACTGTATGACGAACGTTTCAAAATTCTAGATTAGCAACTGCGTATAACGGTCCATAGGTTGAATGTCCGCTCAGTCGTTCATGCATGACAAGAAAAGACAGAAAATGTATTTTAAATTCGGCCTTTGTAGAATGACCTCGATCTATTCAATTTAATTAATTTCTTTAGGAATAAGTTTAAGACTTTGTTTGTTATTAACTTTTCCAATCTAGATTTTCCCAAGTGCAACTTTACTTGTATAACTTAAATCATGCCGAATTACATCATATACGAGGATATTATGTTGAAACTTTTGTAACAAAATGTATTTTATTACAAAATATTATGATATTATCTAAGACACATGTTTTTAAGATCTAGTCTTTATAAAAAGCTGGCATTTATATTCAAAATCATTTAAATGAAATAATGTAGAACAAGGCCCTATACAGAATAAAACAGTTACTCTACTAGAATTTTAACTTACATGGTGCGGAACACTCTAGTAATCCATAAAAAGTTTCATATCCTTAACAATATCTCGTTTTAACAACGTCGCCATGGTAAATAATTAGCGTAGATCTAACTATTGAAGGAATTACAGTTAATCTAGCCCAAGGGCATAAGTCACAACAAAGGATGCGATATGATTTGTTGTTTATTGGTGCTCCCCAGCCAGCAATTTAACTAGTCACACATTATTGCATATTGCACACTGGTCAATTGCATTTGATAATTACACAACAATATACAACAACAAAAACAACAACAATATAGTTTATTAACATGCAAAGTGCCCAATTAAAATAATGAAACCATTATTTATGTGTTCAAGTTTCAATCTTGAAAAACATAAATATATACAACTTGGTATTAAGCAATTTAGCAAAAGAAAGTTTTCAGCAACCCTGTAAATGTTCAAAAAGTATATCTTTTTGGTTGCCGATGACACATTTTATGTACTGGAATACTGAATTATTTTTCTTAAAATGAAATTTGACACATATTTAGGTAGATATCGTGATTTTAATTATAATGAGTTTTCAAATAGATTTGCGTAAGAGTTGTTTTTTAACATAAAATCGTGTAAGCTTTTTTTATTTACATTTTTAATTCAATTGTAAATCTAATTCTTTAAACTACCCGCAAGAAAACGTGTCATGAAAAATCAAGCTCATCATTTTAGATATTGTAATTAGATCGGGCATTTGTGTTCTCATTTTCATCATCAATGGAAATAATATCGTCCATATTTGTATAGTTTGTAAGTCACGTGCATGCATACATTTAGATTGTTTCGATACATTCACATGGTACTTTTCTTACACATTTAAGAATGAAACATAAATTTCATTTTGATAGAAACAAACAGAAACAGAAGTTGGTGTCATTTGCATATAAAAAACTCGACATAACTGTTGTATTTTTTATACTTTAATCAAATAATTTTATAACATTACACGGACTTCGTTCTATACGTCACGGGCTCAACATATCCTCATCTCTACTCTCTGAAGATGCCTAATAAGATGAAATCATCGCTTTCGTTGTTGTTAGAGTACCTGTTATCCGCCACGATTGTACTGCGTATGACGTCACTCCAGATTAGTGATTCCGAAACTGCCGCTCGTAGGTTTCCGGAAATATTATCGTCACTTTCCGTACAGGTGTGTTTTTTGAGAACTTTATGGGCTTACGGACAGGTAACCACTCGGTATTTTTCGTTAAAAAATATCAAATGTGCATTTGCTGACGAATAATATTCAATTGTTTAAAAGAAAATGTTTCAATCAATGGGACCTTTAAGTTATTATACTTCCAAAGATTCTATTATTTATGTTTTGAAGGTTATTTAGTCGACATCAGTTATAGGGTATGTCCCTTTAAAGTTCAGGAGGTATATTTCTGTAAGATATCTCTCAGCGTGAAATTGCAATCTCTATTGAAATAAAAAAATATATCTATTTTACTTTTTTAATCAAAAAAGATGTATGATTGGCGTCATGTGAAAAGGGTTCTTAAGCTTATGACGTTACATATCGGGAAATGACGTCGAACGTTGTCGATAATGCAGACGACAATGCCGTGACGTCGCGCCATTTTACATAAATGATGCCATGTTTTTAAGAAGTCTTGGGATATTTTCAACGCCTGTCACTACACGTTTCAATCATATATCCAGCGTACTTGGTTCACGGTTAGTATATTAATTGTGATTATCATGCAGTGGACCGTTAAAACAAAAAGTCAAATATGACTGCATGTAATTGTTTTCAAATAGAAACATGGTGCAGCAGACACACTGCTGGATGCTTAGTTAGAAAGCATGCTAAGCTACTCCATAATATATAGGAAAAGTGTTAATTAAAATATTCGCCAATAATATCCGTTAAACAAACTTAAGACAATTTGTTAAATTTAAGACATTTGCTATTTGTAGACGCTGTAAGTTATGAATTTCTATTAACCTCCCTTTCTTTATTTTAGAATTTGCATCTGGAACATGTATTGTTTCTATATAAAGATGAGATAAGGCAACTACAGCTTTATCTTTTGGTTTACAAGATTCTTTTTTTAAAAGTCTCCATCGGCCTGTCGAAAAACAAAAAGAGCTGATACATTTGTACAAAACACCTTTTTTCATCACCTCAAAACCAGACAACTTAAATTTGGTGTCATCTGAAACTTTGACAGCTTTGATGTGTGCCGCTATGGCATGCAATTTGCACAATTATTCCCAAAACCTATGTTGTCAACTGAGACTTTGTGTATGCTTGATAGTGGGTCCTGGGTGTTATGATGTTTTTGGTCCAAACTTCATGTGACTGTGTTTTAGTACGGAGAAATACCGAGTAACTTCGCGGGAGTAGAATCGCAGCATTTCAAGTGGTTTTACAGATAAATGGACGGGTTAATGGGACATTAAATTTATATTGATTATATATTAAATTTAAATTGATTATATTCGGTAGAAATCTGTATACACATAATTTGTCTGTGAGTTGTTAACATATCAAATTCAAAAATATTTGCCGACCGACGTAAATTAATTTGTATAGCGTGTTCAATATATTGTATCACCCAAAATAAAACTTACTGATAACATTATTTATTCCAAACTAGTATTTTTATAATCCAAAATGATCAGACTATCGTCTAGAGCTACTTGTACAAACTGTCAAAATAGGTCGGTCTTTTTAATGCCATATGCTTTCATTAAGATCAAACGTCGGTGCGCCTTCTTTGATCTCGTGACATCTGCGAATTTATCTTTTATAATCTTTAAGATTAAGCGATTTTGCAAAAACACTATTTCATTCGGCAATAGTTGGAAGAAAATTGTTATTGTGAAAAAATCGGCTTTGACTGTTACTGAAAAATAGCACAATCAATGACAACAAAACGGAACGTTTTGTGTTAAATATATCTTACAGTTAATTTTTTTAAAATTTTGATTGAGAAATACTTTTCGCATTCACAGGGGTGTGATACGGGAAAGAGTTGAGGGGGCGGGTGAGGACGTGGGAAATATTTGTACTGGCAGGGGGCATAAGTGCCTGTATAGGCCCCCAGTGGGGTCAAGGGGCAATGACCCAGTGGGGAGCAGGGAACGATGCCCCCGGAAAACTATGTGTGTTTAGTATTCTAGTGGAATAAAAAAAACATCTCTAGAACACTTATAGGTTTTTTTTAATGTGTTTTTAACTAAGCAAAATTTTTTTATAGTGATGTGCTAGCATAAAAACGGTCAGTTTCAAATTTAAAAGATTAAAAATGTCTATATCAGGGGCCTCGTACGTCCAACTTTGGGGTCAAAATTACCGCATATTCAAAAAAACATTTAAAGTAGCCTAATGTTTTGTTGAGGGTATATTTTTAATATTTGTCTGTCTGTTTGACAATGAGGTGGTAAGTTGGCTTTTTAAATCCGTTTTCTTCGGATCTAAAAACTGACACATTTAGAGCAGCGTTATTGTATTCGACTTCTGACAAGAAGATCATGTGTTCGATCCCCATTTGTGTGTTTACGGTAGAGTCTTTAGAAAAAACACTCGCGGTCAAAACTACCTCTTATTATGTCTGTTTCTCTATGAGGTTGAATCAGTCCGAAGCGAGTCTTGAGAGTTTTTACAATCGAAAATAAAACAAAAGCATAAGTAGATGCAACGACCGTAGGTTTAAAGACAATTGAACAGGAATGTGGGGTATTCACCACAGGGGTCCAGTCAGCCATGCGAATTCACAGCGAATCCACTTTAGATATCAATTAACATGACTGGTCACTGGTAGACTAGCTTCTGTTTATCATATTCAGCTACTGTATAACTTCCTTACATTATGTACAGATAATGTAGGAAAGGGATGTTAGTTAATTATTAAGTTATACATAAATTTTAAGACCTTCATAAGATGTTATTATTCTATTTTATCAGTTACCTTTTAGGTACGTAATTCCCAGTCAAATTAGATTATAAAAAATCAACACTTACAGTTAATATATCAAAATTATTTTCTTATATGACAGAAACATAAACATTTTTTTTTACTTTCAGATTAGTGAAAAATAACTGTGATTTCAAAGTTAGATTGAGTAATGTTTTAAATACTCAATCAATTACTCTTACAACAAACCAATTATCACTAAAATTAGATGTTACACTTGATACATAAGAGAAATTTAGTTTTAGCTTATTTTACAGTTAGACGAAGCGTTCAGTTGCACTTAAAATTTACAAAGAAATAAATAGTCAGAAGGATTTTTTATACATCAAAAATGCATTCAGGCCACACCACAGGAAGGTGCTTAATTACTTGAGCATATTAACTTTCTCAGTATAACTTTAAAATCACAGCTAAAATAGTTTTCATATCCTGCAATAAAAGTAAAATGTCATTATTATATAAAACAGTTTATATAAACAACAGGAAATAAGTTATAAATCAATTATCTGTACAAATCAATAAAATTTATGGTTCTACTATTGTACTACAAACCAAGTCTACTGACACGCTGCTGTACCTAATCAGAGAGGATTAAAACTGATAAGGGGCAATAAAACGATTAAGATATTTGACCACCTGCGGTTTGGATGGGGGGGGTCACTTATGAAGGACATTTTAATTGTCTTTAAGATATTATTTAATAATTGTTCATTAACTCTGTTTTTGTCACGAACGTTTTTTCTTTTCGTTTGAGTTTTAATTTATTTATCTAAATTCGCAGGTTCTCTATCACGCAACCAGATCTCATGTTCTTCCAAGAAAGTTCAGCTGATGTGGAGCAGACAGAATGCTAGCTGTTGCCGAGCAACAGACACACGCCAGTGTATTGCCAGATATTATATATCAGGTCCCGACAGGAGTATTTCAGAAGTCATATTCGACCTCACGTCAGACCAGACTTTCAAGATTTTGTGTGTCCATCTCTTTACGAAGAATAATCTTCGATATGAGTTAATTACTAAGACTGCATTGTGGTAGAAATTAGTAACTGTAGTTAAAAGTTTATTTTTACGGAAAGTTCGAAGTTCTTAAAAGTAGTTCCTAATTCAATTTAAATTTTCGTTTTAGCCACATTTTACAGAGCCTGAAAAGTTTTTAAATGTTGTTCATATTTGGGTCTTTTTGTATATCAGTCTCAACTCCCTAAAACTATTAGTATAAGCAACGCAAGTGAAATATTATAGAAACTAATTTCTAAAAAGATAACATACAGGTATTTGTTATTTGACACAAGCACTTATAATGGCACACACTGGTATATAATTCTCAGAATGAAAAAAAGATGTGTAGAGTCGTATGTCATGTATGTCACCTATATGTAGATAGTGTAAATCCGTATTCAAATGCTGATCATTTCTAGTATTTGACTCTGATTTTCTTGTAGTGACATTTGTTTTTGTGAACATTCCTTTTCCTTCCTTTGAAGCTTATATTTAAAACATTTAAAGTAACGTTTGTTTCCATGGCAACCGGGCTAATTGGATTTATCAAATATTTTTACCGATATTCTGAAATTACCCAGCAACCATAAATATGACCTTAGAACAATAACTTTAGTACTTCAGACTGACCAGAGAGGCTTTATTCTAGATGATTATACCTTCAATATTTTGATTTCTGTTAAACTAAATTTGTCACTTAACTCAAACAGTGCAGTAAAATTTGATGATTATTTTGCAAATGACGAATTATACTAATAGTCCACCCTCTGTAGTCGGAAAGTTGTTCCTAAATTGTGTGTTTAAAAGTACGATTGTTTAGGGAAAATGGAATATTTTTTCAAACAAAATAAAGTGTGTATAAGTTTGCAGCGCTTGTCCATATATTGACAGAGTTTCAAGAAGATGAAGAACATTTTAAGAGGTACTGTGTTGCATTTTTGTCAGTTGTCCTCTTGGGTAGTAATGCTTGTTAACAAGACACAGCAAGTTTTAAACTACATTGTTTAATATACAGTGTATGTTTATGTCACTTTGTAAAACTTTGTAAGAACGTAAAATTACTTTGTTAAGGGGTTTGTTTTATTATTCAAATCTAAACCGGAGATATAACGTGGTCTATAACAAATGAAATTAAGAAGTTTGGATATGTACTTTTAATACATTTTGGTAACTATGGCAACGTTATATTAGAATATTTATCTGTAACTGATGGTTGGAATATTGTTAAACATGAAGTTATATTTGAAAAACAAATTATAATAAAAACCTAAATGAAACAAGCTAAGTATGTATTTTTCTTTCAACTATGTGTATGGTACTCTTTTCGTCGTCATAGCAACGTGAATAGAGAAAAAGTATAAATATTAGTGAAAATCATTTTTAAGAGTTTACTGGTCATTTTTATTGAAAAACATAAAAATGTTAAATTTTGACCATAAGAACCCTTTCACATTTTCCAAAAATATATCAAAGTCGGTGCTTACGAACCTGATATCGAACAATTCTGTTTGTATTAAGGTTTATTTTAAAATGTAAATATTACTTATAATAAAATGTAACCGATCATACATAGAATAATTAAAATTAGAGTCGTTCTTTATTGTATTTTAAATTTGGTACTTGGAGTCTAATGCTGGGATGAAACCAAACCTGCGAAGTTTAAATACTTAAGTTGAAATTAAAGATGAAAATTGAAAACATTTTCAAATAAGTATATAATGTTACAATTTACAATTTGTTGGTTCTATATAATTAAAGGAATGCACTTATTAAGCTGATTAGTCTATAAAATACCAATAGTCAAAGCCCTGCAGTTGTTTCCCTTTAATAAACCCCCATTCATTATGTAGTCTGTAACACTCCAAGGTCAGAAAGAAGAAAACAACGAAGTTTTCCATTAAATAGGCCACATAATGGCAAGTTGTTCGAAGAAAACTACTCATAGGTATGTGAAATTTCAGTATCTATTTAATTAGTGAATCAGAAAGGTGATCTTTTACATAAAGAATGGAATATCTGTGACTGTCTCTTACAGTCACACAAATGGTATGTCAAGGTAGATTTAAAAGCTAGTTTTGTAATATTTGGCAGTATTTTTAGATACTGAAACTTGGTAAACCTTTAGAAAATGTTTGTTGACTGATTTTGGTACTGAAAATCATCTGAAAAACCTCCCCTATTGTGTTTACTTTCTTAGGTTGAGTAGTACTTGGATAAAACCTAATAACCGGATATTTTCCCAAAAAATAAAAAAGTAAGCGCTACTGGTAGTGAGTAGAGACCGTGTTGCATTTAGTATGTGACTTACTATATGCCTTTGTGTTACTTTACTTCTTTGTCAAAGATAAACTTGTTTTTACGGGCTTGTAAAGGCAATATAAACAAAGCTCTCTTTGGATTAAATGAGTTTATTTGGACATAACAGCACAAAGAATGCAAGGTTTATTTATTTTTATGTATTTAGATCTACATGTATTTATTAAAGGCCATAATAAATATAAATATGTAACATTTTTATTTGCAATGAAAGCATTAGAAAAATATACATTTAAACTGTTACTTGCTAATAATAATAAAAAACAACAGCACTTGTTCATATTCAAAAAATGTTTATCATCTTTAAGAAAATCTTTAATGTGAAAGATTTAATACATTTCAAGGTGCAGGACTTGATTATAAAAATATTTATTGTTTTTCATTGTGTTTTGATATTTTGGTAAGCATAAAATAACTAGAATTTAAATATTCTTTATTATTTTGTATTTTATTTCGGATTTTGAATCCTGGGTTTAGGATGTATATTAGTTGAAGTTATTGATTTCCACAATGGATGGAAGACAGTTAAAGACACTACACCTACAAAGATAGGCAGTGATATGGTAATAAAATTTACAAAAACAAAATGATCTAAAGCTGACATTAAAGTTATAAAGTTTTGCAATGAGTAACAAATCTGATTAGATGGTTTCCTATAAACTCTCTCTTATTGAGTGACAGGGCCATATTATGTTAGATAGTTGACATTTTCCTGGTATATTGCTTAATTATAAACGATGCATATTTTTGTTAGAATGTTTTATGTTATTTGTAGGCATAAAACAACTTTTATTTCATACACTTTATTGTTTTTGTCTTTTTGTAGATTTGAATCCTGGGTTTAGGTCATGGATTGCAGGCAATATTTTGAAAGAAGTTGGAATCATTTATAATGGAAGATAGATAAACATATAAACTACACCTACTATGCAGACAGTGCTAGGTAATACAATTTACCAAAGATTGGTCTAAAACCTAACATTAAATTATTAACAAGTCCAACTCCTTAGTGAAACAATATGAAAAATAATGTAAACATATTTTGAGAAATGTAGCGATAATTCAGAATTGGGATTATGCATATGAAGAGAGATTTTGATTAGTGTGTATTGTTTACTTTGAAACTTTTGATTTATACTTTTATAAATATGTAACTATTTACAAAAAAAAATGTATATGATTTGATCGGTTCAAGTAATTTGATGCAGGAGACAATAGCTTCGTGTTGTGTGGCTGCATTTGGTGGTTGTTTAAAAATTAAAAGTAAACTACTCTCTCGCTCTATGAGAAAATTAAATGATTCAGAGAATGGTAAATTATGACAATATCAATTTGTTCTCTCGACAGCTACTCATAATGCTAAAGATGCAATACATATAGCGTGTGTTACATGTATTCAAATTTTGTGTATTTTTCCAGGCTTTTTGAAAGCTGTTCACGTCATAACAGAGGCACTTTCTTCACACTGACAGACTAAAAGATGGATAGTGTGTTACAGAACTAATACATTCATAGGAACTTAACTGATGCCACAATTCCAGTGACTTTTAACTTAGTAGGTTACAATTGTTTCAATATTGCTATTTGTTATCTGTTTTGTACAACTTTACAAGACCATATATTGCGAATACATAAAACATTGCAAATATAAAGAATGTATCATTTACAAATGATTGTTTATGGAGCATAGTGCTGTAATTAGTACCTTGACTAGAGCATTACAAGCTGAGTAAATGCATATTTAAAGAATACTTTAAATGTTTTGTTTTAGAAAAAAGGTGGATACTTCACTCATATTCATTATTGTTTTTATATGTTAAGCAAGCTCAGTTTCTTTGGGTATGACGTTTTCTCAAAACTAATAATATGGAAAATAAAGAGAACATAGGGACACCTTTGAAAACCAGGTTATCTAATTCTGCATTTGACTGGAAAACTCAATGTTTTATATGTGGCGAAAAGTGTGATCCAAAGCGTGATAAAAATACATGCTATTATAGAAGTTGGTCCTTTGTAAAAAATACAATATCAACATATGCTGCAGGTATATATTCTAAAGTTCTTGAAGCAGCCAAAAAAAGACAGGATCATGAAGTCCTTGACAGGCTGTTCAGTCTTCCAAATGGTGATCTTGTGGCATCTGAAGCAAGGTATCATCGTAAAAAAGGCTGTCTTACAAACTACTGTGACACATCGCGTGCAGAATACCCATGCATATCAAATACATATAAATCTTTACATAGAGGTGCTGCTGAAAAATTAAAGAAGGAATATGAACACTATATAATGACTCAAAAGAGAGTTTATCATTTATCCACTCTGCGAAAGAGATTTATTGAGATTGCTAAAGTAGCTTGTAAACCTGATGCTGAAAATTATAAAAGCGCAAATCTTTTTTTTAAGAAACTTTTAAGTGATATTTGGCCAGACTTGTCATTTGTACCTCAAGGGGGAAAATCTGATTTAGTTTGCTCCCCTTCCAAAACTTTGGGTGAAACTCTTCAGGAGGCCAAACAGTTACATATTATTGTTGATCAATCAGATGAATGTGTCTATGATTTACCTGAAGAAGACGAGACTGATGAATCAATTGGTCATAAGGCAATAGGTATTCTACGCAGAAAAGTGATGAGCCATACTAAAAAACTTGACAATGAATACTATTCACCTGAAGAAGTGGACCTTAGTACACAGAAACGTTTTGTTGAACCACTGCTATATAAGGCTGTATGCTGGCTGTCAGATATAAAACTATTTAAAACAGCATCTGAAATTACTAACAAGAAGTATCTTTCAGTCGCATGTGACCTTACTACACTTGTTACAACTATTCCATCACCAAAGCATCTGGGACTGGCCATTCACATTTACAATGATTTTGGAAGCAGACATCTTGTTGATGCTATGTTAAACCTGGGATACTCTATATCATGTCCTGAGCTTCGTATGTTTTTATCTTCTGCTGATAACCATGCAATAAAATCACAACAGAAAACGTCCTCGGGTGGCATAGTTCTGACATTATACCTAAAGAACAAGATGGAATGCTCATTGTTGCAGTTGCAGATCATAATGAAATAACCGTAGATGGTAAAGGGACAACCCATGCCATGACTCGTATACTTGTATGCAACAAGTCCATAGATGATATGCCAATGCAACACCTGTAGAGAACACCAAACAGAACATTTGATAGTACTGGATTGTCTGACGGGGGTTTATGTAACACTTTTCCTTATGCAAAACCATCACGCAGAGCTTGTCCCTTTTTTGACCCTGCAGTTACACTAGATGAAATAAAGCCAACGGTTCCACAGGAAGCAAAGTTAGCACAGTTAAAAGAATTGTTGTACGCATTTGGGCGAAGTTCTGCATTTTGCGATGATGTTTCAGAAGAGTGTGGTAACTTCCCACCATGGAACATATTACATTCTAATTCCTGCAGTCAGGATAAACCAAAGAACACCTCTAACATTGTTTACAATCCAATCATTATGGCAAATCCTGCAGACGATAGTATTGTGTATACTACACTTCTTCGCACTAAAGAGGTCTTTAATGCTCTTGGCCAGACGTATGTCCCAATAGTTTTTGATAAGGGACTTCTTGCAAAAGCATCACAAATTGTATGGTCCAAAAAATGACGAGTTAAAAGGTGTCATTCCGATAATCATGGCGTATGGAAAGTCTTTTATGTTAACATGATGAAAAACTATGGAGAAGCCTTAATATTTGATAGTAATAAAGGAGAACAAGAAATGAAAAAACAAAGGGAACACATTCTTCAAAGATTGTTTTAATTCATGGAGAAAAATATATCTAAATCTAATGAAAACCAAACAAATAAGGAAATAAATAATTTGGAATAACATTAACATAAAAATGCAAGTGGTACATTTTATTATAAAAAATGGTTTGAGAAAGGTATCAAATATTTAGAACACGATTTTGATTATAGAAGTAATGAATTCTACACGTTTGAAGACTTTAAGTTTCTATACAACATAGAAGATAGCGATTTTCTTAAATATAATCAATTAATAACAAGTATTCCAAAAAATCTAAAAACGATAATGTCAGAAAAACCGAGACAAGATGAAGAAAATATAAACTTATTAACAAATATAAAAACATGTAAAAAAGCAAATAAATAATTATTTTCCATGGAAATAAAAACAAAATAAACAAAGACTGATGTTAAAGCTGAAAAAAGGTGGGAAAACGTACTGAACAATAACCAAATTGAATGGAAAAAGATTTATACCCAAGTATTCAAAAATACTATTGATACAAAAATAAGAAACTTTCAGTACTATATTTACATTAGAATGTTATGTTGTGTATATGCATGTATATTGGAAATTGAATAATAAAAGATAAAAAAAGAAAAAAGTACAATGCCTAGTTGTTTCGGGTCTCTAGGTCAAAGGTCAAGGTCACAGGGGCTCGAGATAGTAAAATGTTGTGGACGCTAAATCTCCAAAACCCCTAGACAGAATTTAATGATTCTTCACAGAAGTGATAAGTACAATACCTAAGTGTGAATAATCTATGTTTTGGGTGTCTAGGTCAAAGGTCAAGGTCACAGGGGCTCGGGATTGTAAAATCTTGTGGACGCTAAATCTCCAAATCCCCTGGTCAGAATTTGATGATTCTTCACACAAGTGATAGGTACAATACCTAGTTGTGAATGGTCTAGGTTGCGGGTATCAAGGTCAAAGGTCAAGGTCACAGGGGCTTGAGATCGTAAAATTTTGTGGAAGCTAAATCTTCAAAACCCCTGGTCAGAATTAAATGAAACTTCACACAAGTGAAAAGTACAATGCGTAGTTGTGCATAGTCCAGGTGTCGGGTCTCTATGTCAAGGGTTAAGGTCACAGGGGCTCGAAATGGTAAAATGTTGTGGACGCTAAATCTCAAAAACTCTTGGTCAGAATTTAATGATACTTCATAGAAATGATAATCACCATGCCTAGTTGTGTATGGTCTATGTTTCGGGTCACTAGATCAAAGGTCACAGGGGCTTGGGTTAGTAAAAATATTGTGTGCTTTTAATCTCCAAACCCGCTGGTCAAAATTAAATTATACTTCAAAGAAGCCTTAAAATGTGCAGGTCCAATGATCAAAGCATCAAATATTACATTAATTTTAAATACTGTGTCAGTGGGATGTTGCGGGGGGGGGGTATTTATCACCTTCAGTGATAGTTCTAGTTGATTTTACTAAATATTAATGCTTGATATATCTTCCTAAGGCATATTTTGTATGTGCCCCAGCCTTTCTCTTTTATACATTAAAGAGCATTTAGGTATTTTTGACAGCGTACCAAACGTTGTTGTATATGCAAGCTCCATGTTAGTTTTTCATCAAAATGCATGACCAAAAAATTGCCTACTTTACAAATGTTTTGCACCCTAATTCAAGTTTGGGAAAATTTGTTTTTTCGTAAGGGGCTCGAACACCTTTTCTGTAAATCAGTAGTACCTGCGTTTTGTTCGGGTTGATTATGAGACCCCATTACTTTGTCATCCGGGGAACTTAGCAGCTGTATCTTAATTTAATAGATAATCCTTTAAAGTAACCAATAATTTCTCATAATCATGTGTATCTAATAAGTAGGCTAGGGGGAATAATATATAACTTTATAGTAGCTTTCGTTATTCAGTTTAAATAAGAATCGACCGCTCAGATAAATATAAGAACATCGTTGCACCGTTATCCCATTCATACATTTATAATTGATTAATTCTTATACTAACCTAGATTAGCTGCTCACCCATGATAATAATAATGATAATAATAATAATAATAATAATTAGAAAATCTTTATTTCCAGAAGGTAACACAAATAGACATTAATACGAAATCGTACATATATCACAATTTCATTGTGGCCTTCCATAAATACACACAAACAGCATATGCAAACAGTTAAAAAATACACATATACAGATACACACACACTCACGCACATAAAATGACATACATTTACATATAGTCTGGTTTCAAAATATGAAATTAAGGGATATCATACTTATAATTATATCATACTTTCAATTCTATTTTCCTCCAAAAGTTTTCTTTTCTTTACTGATCCCTTTATGCATAATTTTGTTCTCCAAAATATAACTCCTTTAATTCTTTTTTATTAAAAAACCTGTATATGCATATTACATAAAGTGTTAAAAAAACTATGTTTACATTAGAATGTTATGTTGTGTATATGCATGTATATTGGAAATTGAATAATAAAAGATAAAAAAAGTACAATGCCTAGTTGTTTCGGGTCTCTAGGTCAAAGGTCAAGGTCACAGGGGCTCGAGATAGTAAAATGTTGTGGACGCTAAATCTCCAAAACCCCTTGTCAGAACTGGTCAGAAAACTCATTATGATACTTTGTTCCATTTGCCAGTTGACCATTTCATGTAATGTTGTACATTATCAGTTTATATACTTTATACACATATAAATATCTTCGATACTTGGTTACAAAATAGTTAATAACTTTATTCAATCAGTTTTTGGAATGACCTGATTTTCAATTAGTGAATACACATATCAGATTTTAAGACATGTACGCAATTTAAGTACTAGCTGGAATCATACATGTTTGTTTAAAACTGTTTATTACTTTGTTGCTTTTGCCAGTTGACCATGTCATGTAATTTTGAACATTATTGAAATAAACAATTCATAAACATTTAAATATCTTTAATATCTAATATCATTTACAGTTAATTAGTGCCCCGTCAAGATAGACGGACCTACAAAATGTTTGCCGGTTAAGCGGCTACGGCGACAAATTCTAATTCTGGAGCCAGTGATAGGTTTTGGAAAAAAATACGGTATTAAGTTAGTAGTTAAAGAAAACTTGTTTCTTGCATACCAGATCGGGATGTCTGCAGTTTTTACCAGTGCTGGAAAATCTAATCTTACACCCTAAGGTGTAAGACGACTAAATTACGTTGGAACAACTACTTTTATGAATGAATGTGTAAATTCGTGCATTACTACAAGGTAAATAGCGTGTAAATAATTAGTCTTTAATTTGATTTGATTTCTGGCACTTTTAGTAGAAAATGGTATGCAAGAAAAAGAATTTATCACTGTCCGCACGTGCATATGGGAATATCCGGCTCTCGGGTAACTGTTTTGGCGGTAACTCGGCAGAGCCTCGTTACCGCCAAAAACAGTTACCCTCGAGCCACATATTCCCATCTGCACGTGCAACCAGTGAGACATTTTTATATTGTCACGAGTATTAGTCCAAGGTTCAAAAAGTGTTATATATTTTTTAATAGTATGCCATATAGATAAGGTCACTCGTTTTTCAGTTATTTGAATTTCAGATAATAGTAATACAGTTTAACGAAGGTGACGCACTGAGTTAATACACATCTGGAAAGCGCTGCGTCTTAGATATGGAACGTTGATTTTGTTATCATGCCGTTATGGTCATCAACAATCCAAAGTGTTTTATCACGCATTAATTTGAGTAAAATTTATTAAATGGTTATAACATGTTAACATTTATTTCTTAATGTAGATTATGAGTTTGTTCCGGAAATATTTCCATGTAACATAAAACCACTTTTTCAATGATTAACACATATTTCTAAGCAGGTGATTAAAAAAAAAACCGTATGTCGGGCTGGTGTCAAACATTGGTTTCCTTTAAATAACTTTAGTTAGGAGTGACCAATTGCAATGAAACTCAGTGTGTAAGAAGCTTGTATGGTTACAAAGCTTATGATTGCATGTGGGGTCAGTAATGGCAAGTTCAATGTTTTTTGTCGAGCCGCTTTCGAAAGCTCGATATAGTTGTCCAAATGGCAGTTCGTTATATGTGCGTGCGTGCGTCGTTGCGTGCGTCGGTGCGTGCGTGCGTCCGTCCGTCACAGTTTAGTTTGTCCGGAGCATATCTTCTTCATGCATGGAGGGATTTTGATGTAACTTGGTACAAATGTTCACCATCATGAGACGGAGTGTCATTTGCAAGAACCAAGTCCCTAGGTCTAAGGTCAAGTTCAAGTAGCTTATATTGTAACCTTTTTATTACTTGCCGTAGAGTAAAATCGAGACCACTTTTCTGTGGTACAACATGCATGTTACATCCGATATTTAGGTGTATTTTGACCTATCTCTTATTGGTAAGGATTAAGTCCTTTTGAAAGCTTGCGGCTCGACATGTTGCACGTGGGCATCTAGTTTAAGGTTTAAAACGGTTTTATAAAACAAAATCGACGGGGGTCAAGGTTAATGTTACTACAAATAGAATTATTTTTAATATTTTATGGTTTGAACGATCACTTGACGTCGATGTTAGATGTAATGATGTGAACGCTCACTTAAAGCTGATGTTAGATGTGATGATGTGAACGATCTGTTAATGTTGATGGTTGATGTGATCCTGTGAAAGCTCACTTGATGTTGTGTTCGATATGATGCTGTAAAGGCTCATTTGATACTGTTTAATGTGATGCTGTTAAAACTTACTTAACTAAAGTCAATTTATACAAGCAATAGCCGTAGCTATTCTTGGAACAATGCCATTGTTAATATTTTGCCAGTACTGAAATAGATTATCTAGATCTATACATGAATAATATATACATATCTCAACCTGGTCTTGCTCAGTATTCATAATGCTAAAGGTGTTCTTTCTATTTTGATAAAAATGGAAGGTATGCTCTGAAAAAGATATCAGATTTATCTCTTGTATGTGGTCAGAAACAAATTTTAATTTCAAAATCCACTAGAAATGGTGACTGAATTTGAATGATTTTATATTTCAAACAGAAACATATTTACGGGTTTGCACCTCATTTTAAACATCAGGTCTAATGAGAATGAAATAGTAAATGCCAAATTATTTTCAAAATGTGCAAGCCTATATGCAAGTAAACGTGCTAGAGATAATTTTAGAACAGTAGTCGCTACTAATTAAGTAAGTTAAGACAGTTTCTGCCTCAGACCATAGTACTACCAAGCTACAATAGACAAACGCTTATTTTTTTGCAATATAACTGATGAAATAGAGTAAGGATAGTACAGAGCCCATTGGGTATTTTCGTTCGAAAAAGTCAGTCTTAACAAAGTTGAGCATAACTTCTATGACGTCTATAACACAAGACCTTATCATGTACAGCAGCGAGTCCCACTTAGTAATATTGTCTGCTCGCAATACGTTTAATCTTTAAGAATTTTAGAGGTATGTAATGATTTGCACATACAATTATTTAGCAAGTACACATTTCAAATGACTGACAGCTATTTATAGCATGCTGACATCTTTACTTCCTATATACCAGTGACCAGCGGGAATTGGTTAATCATTTCATCCACCTTGTACTCTATGTTGTGTTGATATGAAAACAACACTATAATTGCAAAATGATTCCATAATCCAGATAATACAAGATTTCATTATGGGTTTTGAAATAGGACTATTTATGTCTTAGATATTCCACCAATTTCTTCAATAACGATAACTGATTATTTGATTATTTGTGTATAATTACAACCTGTGAAGAAACGTGATAAATATACTGCACGTGCGTTTATCACTAGAAGCATCTTATATTACAGTATCCAACCACAGAAATGTGTTTCAAATATTGTATAATTAGCTATATTTCAAAGCCTAACTTAATCTATTTGATGAACTTTTTATTCGACTGAAACAAGCCAACTTTTAGATATTTTTCTTTTTAATAATGTTATATTTCCATTTTAGGTTTTTGAAGGCATTTTCACAAAGCATGTATCGGGCAACGTCTCTTCAGAAGTCATATACAATTACATTATATTTTATCAGCAGAACTTTCACAAAACATTGAAACATAGACACCAGTCAGAATGCATATGCTTGGAATGCATATATTTCAAATCATCTGGTACGCTTGGATATGTTGTTGCCATGGTTATCTAAAATAGCGTACAAAATTGCATAAAAATAGAGAAAAAAATCGCTTTCTGCTAATACTTTGTCGCAAATGTACAGATAACATAATACCAGTTTCATTGTTAATTCACATTATTTCTCTTTGAATGTTTGTACTGAATCTCAGTAAGATATAGAGGATAATTGTTTGTTTTGGTGTAATATCACGTTATAATTTCACCGAGTAGGCACAAAAAGTGATATTTTCCGTTTTGGTGTTCAAGAACAAAATTAACGTGATATTCTACCGATACATATGTACCAACATCTTTCTGTTTATTTCACTTTAAACTTTTGTAGAGTTAGTTTCAATAAAATATCGAAAATCGCTGGAAAAGTCATCAGCACAAATGACGTCATTTTAACGACGTCATTATCGCATGGTTTCCAGCATTAATTACGCTCGGTATACTTTTTGACGTATATCCTCCGAGTCAAAGATTGCAAAAACAGTGAAAACAAAAATGGTAATCAACTGTTTCAAAACTGTGGATTATCACTTTAAATTCACTAAGAAACTCTACATTTCTTGAAAACATAAAACAAATTGTTCTTTGTGATATTTCCTGTATAAAATTATGTACATTAATCATATACATGTACCGAAATTAATTTCAATCATTAAAAAGCCAAAACGGGCACCAATAATGCAGGTATCCGTTAAAACCGAGAGTAAGAACGCTGGCGAATAGTTCTGCAATTTGGATACCAGTAGTCTGGAGTAACTACCCGTACCACTACGCCTGGTACTATACCAGTTTTTAAATCATAAGTATAAACACATCTTGCATTCCAACGAGACCATACTTAGAGAACGATTCAAGTATCATATCATCAGCAACAGTCTCGGAACAATCATTTTTGTTGTAGACACACACGTCGTACCCTGTTTTCGAGCTGTTGAATGAGACCATTCGCCTAAGAAAAAAAAACACTTTTGATAATTACTCATGAGCAATACATAATGTTATTTCAACCCCATGTTTTCCGCATTGATATCATGTTTTGGGGTAATTATAGAGTTTTTTTTTATTCAAATACAACTTTAAATGCTCATTAAAGCGATCACGTGGCATAGTTTTTTATGCACAAAACCATAAAATTTACCTTATCCTACCTATTGTATATGCGCGATCAATATCAAAAGTGTCCATTCAGTTTAACTGTTATGTAATCATTGGGTTGCAAGGCGCCATCATCCAGCTGTTTGACTGCTTAAAAATATAATTATCTTTAATTCAGATCTTGTACTTCACTACCATTCAGGCAAGGCTTTGAATGAAAAACCCATTCTTTCATATCACTTATTGTCTTCTTATAAATATTCGGAAAGTTCAGTTTTTTACATATATCACATAACGCTTGTTGATAAACCGCCTTATATCCAATTGAATAAAACTGACTCTTCCTTTCAAGAAGTTGAACATAATCCCTTAATGATAGATTTTTCAGATATAGTCCCAGGTCTTCGATGCTTTTGAAGTCGTCTGTTGATAAATATGTTCCTTTAGGAAATAATCTTTTAGCTTCTCCACTACTGCCACCTCTTATTATCATGACTGTATCATAATCAAAATTTTCGTAAAACTTTTCTGAGAAATATTGATGACAGAAGGCATTTTCAAATGCAAGATAAAATCTATATTTATTTAAGATTTGAAAGCAGTTATCATCGTGTCTGTATTGAACTCCACACTCCCATCTCTTACCACATTTGCCTAAAATATCTACGTCAATATATTTTTGAAGTTGCTTCACATACTCATGTCTTTTAGAACTGGGTTTGCAATTAGAGGCTATCATTAAGATTGTTTTGCTTTTTCTAAGAGCTATTGATTCAAAATCTCGTTTTACCCCCTTGTTGTGTTTCCGTATTTCGCCATAAGGTAAAAATATATCTGTGTTGTCTTTGTTGTAAGTCATTGTCCAGTTGAATATGTAGCTTTCGTTCAATTTCCACCAATTTCCACCTATGTGATAATTGAGAGGAGATTCTTGAGCAGTGAATATCCAAACTTGTCTACGTGGACGTATAAAGTTAAGTCTTTTAGGCATAAATATTCCATTAAATATTAATACATCACTTTTATTTGCATATTTTTTATCGAAGGTGATATCACAATTGTTCCATTGACAGTTTTTAAAATTGCAGGACATCGCATACCTTCTGTATTTGCTGATAAATGTTGACGGATCGTAATAAAGAACCATGAATCGCTTATTTTTATGGTGTATTCTTGAAATATTAATGCTTCCTTTCTGAAAACAAAGACAAACAGTAACAATTACTGCAAAAGGCTTGATCTGAAAAAAGAACAAGAAATTTATGACGGTCCTTTATTGTCAATATGACTGGACTTTCGGATGAAGATGTAAAACCGTCTATTAATGAAAAGTCATTCGGTAATAAAAATAATATGGTCCATATTCATGGAAGATTTTTGCAAACTGTATCAAATTCTATTCATCAATGAAAAGGTACTTCATCACAACATTTAAGCTTCGTTTACAAAACTACACATACGGCCAAACTTTCATGATTCTAACTTTATGACACGAAAGTATGTAAAAACTGAATATTACAGATCAAGGTTGAATATTACAGATTAAGAGTAGCGAATTTGTACTGGAATATTATTCCAAATGTGCACTGCTGTATATGAAAAAGATGTTTTAAAAATGTTTGTTTTATATTTCGGTACAGATAGATTACTTTATTCAATTGATCTAAGATTGTAGGTTTCATTGCTAGAAAATGTTAACATATCACTTATATATTTTGGCACTAGTTTATTTGTAGCCTTATAAACAATAAGTGCAATGTGATAATTAATTCTGTTGGAATAGCTAAGAATGATAGGCCCTTTTATACTTATACTATGTTTTCGTTGAATTGAGTTTCTTGATAAAATACGTTTAATTCTATCCTGTTACTTGTTCAATCTATTTATAATACTAGCTTCATTACCCCAAACCACAGCACAATAATCCATAATAGGTAAAATGTATGAATGATAGAACATTAATTTCATTTCAACAGAAAGATAATAGTTAATTCTTCTAAAAAGAGCAATTTATGAATTTCTTTTAGCAAGTACTCTATTCACTTGTTCTTTCCATGACAGTGTGTTATCTACATAAACACCAATGACCTTTTGTACACCAACATTTTCAATAGGTGTTTTTTTTTTCAATTGTAAGATGTAGTTTAAAGTCTTGCTATTGCAGCATCTTTTGTTTGAAACAAGATGAAATGATCATTTTATTAATTGCCTTCTGTTACATAGATATGATTTGGAGAGTTTTATTGTATTTGAAGAGAACTGGTATAACTTTTGTATCAATATAATGTGGTCAACTAAATCGAATGCTTTGCGTACATCTAAAAATACAGCACCAACATATTTGCCTGTGTCTATATCTTTGATTCAGGAGTCAATCAAGTGAATAAGAGCTGTCTGGCAGGAGTGATTTTAGCGGAAGCCAGATTGGTTATCATGAATGATAGGTTTTTTCAAAGAAGGTTTGAATTTGTGTAGCAATATGTCTCTCAAATATTTTTGATGGGTCTGTAATTATTAAGATCATTTTTGTCACCTCCTTTGAATATGGGAATAACACATGCTTCCTTTAGTGAGCCGGGGAAAATGCATTGATCTATACATTGATTGATTATGAATGTAATAAATGATATGATGTGATCTCCACAGTATTTTAGTAGTTTTGGGCCTATGCCATCTAGCCCAACAGATTTATTCAAACTTAGATTTTGAACTATTTTGCAAAAAGACGATTAGACAATGCTACATACCAGATGTATATATTAAAGCTTTAGACTATGTAATTATGGGGAGGAAGACTTTTAACAATGTCAAACTTAGGCATTGTAACTGTAAAATGTCAGGGCAGGAACCGATCGATCAACTGGCTGGCAGACAGGTAGACAGGCAGACAGGCAGAAAGACAGACATACATACAATTTCCATCAAGTTTGGGTCAAATATTAATCAGATCAATATGATCAAGAGCTCTGATAGACAAGGTCATCCATCCCCCAAGTGCTCTTTCTATTACCAAGAAATTTGAGGCGACAGAAATGTATATGGTTTAGGTTCACATAATTACATATTAGTAATCATAACGTGTTGAGGGTTTTTTTCCTGCACTTTCCCTGTGTTAATGTCGCACTGCTACTATAAAAACCTAAAATTGTATGCTTTGCAAAAGTGTTTTCTATAAATCAATCAATAAATGGAGATCACTCAAAACCAGGGTATGTCTGATTTATGATTCTGAAACACTGCACTGCATGTTAATGTCCTCTATGACTGTATACAATTTTAATCAATTCAGTTCAGTACTAAGGGGTGATGGCTCTCACATGAAAACGCTATTAGGGAGATAATGAAAAATCGGACAAGCTAGAATTGAATTCCTTGTACTTTGCTCTTCCTTTCAATGTCATCTGGCTGTGTGTAAAATTTAAACAATTTCCTTTTCATGTTTTCGGAGTTATGTTCCAGAAAAAAGTGTTATATGAAAAATCAATAAGGGGGGATAATTTAAAAATGGTTCTGGTTCTTAAAAACTGCACTGCGTCCTAATGTCTTCTGTTTCTATATGCAATTTGAATCAATTTCGTCCGGTGATTAAGGAGTTAGGGCCTGGACAAGACAAATCAATAACGGGAGATTATTAAAATAAGGACCAGCTAAAGTATAAGTCTATATACACTGCACTTTTTCTCAATGTCCTCTGTCTGTGTGTACAGTTTGAATAAAAATGCCTTTATCACTTTCATATTTATGCTCCGGGCAAAGGTGTGACGGACGCATGGACCGACAAAGAAGGTAGATAAAAAGGTCAATGTCACACTTGGGATCTACGACCATGTAACAAATCTCCCAAACCTATTGACTAGTTTCATTAAACTTTAGATAGAAGTTTATCTCATCCCATCATATTCAGATGGGGACTTTGTTTTGTATGTCAATGGTTTAATGTTAACTCTGGTTCTTTGCTGTATTCATGCTGCGAATTCAAAAATTGTTTTCTTTTCAGGAAAAACGCTACGTTAAGCCAATGAATTTGGCACCATAATTTAAAAACCTCTAATGGATGATAAGAGAGGTTCATTTCTTGAGCGTGAAAATATCATGTCAAGACAATAAGTGATTAAAAAGAAGAAGTTGACTCCCAAACTGTTGGATATTGCAAAGAAATATTGCAAAACGGTATCAAGCTCCTTCTATCTATTAATGTGGGTTTGTTTTAAAGCTGTTATAAAGAACGCATTTTGCACTATCTGGATCAAATAGATGTGTTAGCGTGACTGGAAATGGACAATGGGCTCATATAACAATCGGCAAATAAAAAAATAAAAAAGAGGGTCAAGATGGCCCTATATGGCTCACCTAGTTTTATTTGTAATCCCATGTGATCCGCACAAACATTCTGACTAATTTTAATAATGAGTGGGTTGTAAATGTCACCTGTATGGCATATACAAGGATTTTAATCAGTTAACTTAAGTGTTTGTTTGTACCTCAGATTACCAATATTTTACCTCGATATTAAATTTATTAAGACAATCATATTGACTAAGTTTCATGAGGATCCAATAAAAAATGCAACCTTTATTTCTCTCACAATAATTTCCTATGATTTTACCACGTGACCTGGGTTTCGACTCCAAAATAATCTATATTCATGCAGTCATTCTGACAAAGTTTCATGAAGATTCAATGTAAAATACAACCTCTATTGCGTACAAAAGGTTTTTCTATGAAGTGACCAACTGACCTTAAACTAGCTTTTTTATTTCAGATAATCCATATTATAACTCTTTTTAGAGTTTATCAATGCAATTATTCTGACCTTGTATTAACTAAGAATGTTTAAGAATAATGTTCAATAAAAACATTTAGTTATATAGTTTTGTTTAAGGATAGGTTTTATGGTCGTTCATAAGTATTCCAACTTCCAAAGTTATATCTCAAATGGTTAAGTCAATAAGAAGAAAAGTAAAAAAAAAAAACCATAAAATCGAGATTCTAATTAGAAAGATGACATTATTGTTTTTGAATCTTTAACAGAGTTACCTTCTCTTTCCTATAGATATTTGCCATGATGGCAACAAGTTATCCAAATTTTACAGCAAAATGTCAAATAGTTAAATGTCAAAAAGTGAGTTTTACCAATACTCAATATATTTCCTAAGTTGATTAGGGCCATGATTCTGACAAAAACCGTCACAGATTTATGTACATGTACGTGTGCCTATTTATGGAGGTAAGTACATGTATTGGAAATTTCAAAGCAATATCTATAACGGCTTTGAAAACAAGAGCTGTCCGTAAAACAACATGCTTGACTACTAATTGGTGTGAAAGACGTCGCAGTTTACTCAAAACTTTCGAAAGTGAAGCCTATTTATGCAAACTGGCTTACTATCGCCCATGAGAGCGTGAAAAACTCTACAGTAAAAATGGCTGGCGGCTGACTGGTCTTCGTAATGAAATCGTCCAGACACGCAAATAAACAGATCTAAGTTTAAAATAGGATATACAATCTAAATTTGTTCATTTACATTCATCTGTATAATAATTGTATATACAGTAGAATCTACAGGTTGTGATAATTGTTTGTTTTGACAGCAGTGAAATGCCTTTGTTATGATAACATTGTAATTAGCGCGACAGGACAAACTGGCGATCTACTCCGAAGGTTTTATAAATGATGTTTTACGGACAATGGCGAAGATGAAGAAATGCACAAATTTGACTTTTGCATTACAGTTTGATACATATTTGATATTTCTATTAAAAATTTCTGCAAAATATTAGTGAATGAATGCAATAATTGCCACAGTCATAATAAAATGTATTTATCTATGTTCTGTTGAATAGTAATTATGGTATTTTCAATACAATGAATGTTATTTTATCACTGGGAAAGCCTTCCATTTCAGTCAAATATTAGCGCTGGACATGAATTAGCGCACACCCGATCCCGCTAATAGCGCGAAAATTAGTATCCCGCTAATATTAATACACTTACAGTATTTTAAATGCTAACTAATAAATTTTTGTTATCATTATCAGTAAGTAGCAAAACAAAATATGTTGACTCTCTCCGTATAAACTAGAAAGCTGTAATCATAACAAATTAAGCTATTTATGATGACTTGATTGTTTGAAACCCCTGAACACTTGTTAAATTTCAAATTATTCCAATAGGTGGTCAATAATTATGTGCGTCGTAGTACCTTGCAAGCAAAACTTTATCCAAGTTGCTAAATTCAAAAAGGTCATAAGTTGTAGTAAATTTGGTCAGGAGTTAACTAACTTAAATGTTTCATACCCCTGAACAATATTGGTTAGTTTAAAAAAAACTCCTACACTGCATATTTCAATTTACCGCGCCGTTTCAGTGTTTGTATTACACACAGGTAGTAAATGACGTAGATGTCACATTCTGTAGTTACCGAATCGATACCTTTATGACTACTATAATACTGGCAGTACTACTATATATATACAAGTTTATTCATCTTCAAGCTATTTGATTTTTTAATGGAACTAGTGTTTATGCATTCTTATAGGATAAAATTGGTTTATTTCAAACCTAGAAGTTTATTTTTTTAAAACAACTGTACTGAAACTATTACCTGTATACAAATAGATCTATTCAATGTTTACAAACGAAACCAACTATCCATATAATAACTTTTTTGATGGGGAGAAATGTGTCCCCAGCTAAGTCTCTGAAACGTTCGCTGTGCTTAGAAGACACGGTTGTGTAGAATCGGACTTATACAACACGACGTACGTTTTCAAACATGATTCAAAGAACATTTCTTGCAGGATGTTAATAGTGATTTGTTTTAAAACATTTTATATTCGTGAATCACTTTTTAACCTGTCGATAATATAGCACCCCTAATGATATTTCCTGTATATTTTTTCATACGGGGAATCCTCTCTAAAGCGAAATAAGAAAATGTCTATAGATTATAGTTGTTGTATTTTTGCATCAGTGTCAATTCTATTTTACAAGAAACCAAAATTCACCTTTTTACTATTTAAACAAAATGTCCGATCAATGAGTGACTACACGTAAAACTTGCGGTGAATTATATACTTTGTACATGCGCTTTACATGTAAATATATGACACAGTATACAATACAGCACAGGCGGACTCAGCTTTTGCCGAAGTTTTACAACACGGGAGCAATAAATCCACGCGGCATCACGTGGCATATGATTGTTGATGCGGCATCTATATGCCGCGTGTCATTTGCGAGATGCGACAAATACCATGCCGCGTGACGCGGCGTTAAGGATATTTTTTTTTTACAATTGATGCATTAGGTACAATGTACATGTAAATGTATTTTTATAAAAAGTGTAAAAAAATAAAATTTTATAGGATTTTTGCATGAGTTTCTGGAATTTACTATTCTCCGTGTGTTTTATAATTTAATTATTGTATATTTAAAAGTTGTAACAGTTTCATGACTTTGTTATGGAAATAAGTACTGACAATTATTTGTCTTCCGAATGTTTGCAAATATTGAAACCGGTATCAACACCTATAAATGTACGCTGCTAAGTTTCTTAAGTTGACTTTTCCAGCTTTCGCTTTGGATGATAACATACATCTGTATAATGTTTCAAAGGGCGAATATCGCACGATGCAGAACTAATCATGATCTGCACTAATTAAAAATTCATGTATAGGATTTTCTGCTAGCATGACAGCATGACAAGGGCTACTACGTGTCACTACGTGCATTTGAAAAAAAACACAGTCATTTTAAATACATTAAAGAAGCACGTTAAAAATAAACATGTTCTGTTACATCAAACGTCTTACTTAGCCGCCTAAATATTTTCAATAACTGGAGCAAACAACATTCGATTTTGTATAATTCATTATTTGGATGCAGGTTACACTCGGAGTCGAACCCATGACTCTCAGTCTATGTAAGGTTGTCATCGTGAGTTCAAGTCAGCGGCTCTTACCAAGACCACGAAGGCTGGCGAAATAACCTGGTATCGCAGATGCGGAAATAAAAGTTAAATGCATTATTGCAAAGAAGAAGAAATGCAATCATGCACTGATGCATATGGAATACCTTTAGGCATTCCTTTTCAAAGTGACGGCTCAAATATTCAAATATTGAAAATCTAGTATAAAGCATGGTCAAAACTGCCTATTGAATGCCAAGTATATAATGTCGCACAGTGTAATGTATTGTAACATGAAAAAATAACAACAGATCGAATTTAGTTTTTGAGTCGTTGTATGGAATTTTCTTAGGAACGCAAAGAAATACGTAGTTTCATTACAGTAAACTCCAAATACTACGACTACGATATAGCGAAAATCAGGATATAAGGAACAGTTTTTCTTGGCCCGAATAGTTTCTTTATTTATTTTATAGGAGTATGTAATACGGGTTATTTTACAAACCCCGGATAAACAGACCGTATCTAAATGGTTCCATTGCGTTTGTAATAAACTGAGTGAATCAATTCATCAATATACAGTTCAGTGTTTCTCTTATGTAAACATTTTTACAGTTATCTCTAATAAGTAAAATTCAAATTGTATATTTTACAATAAACATATTTTTTGTACTGATATCCGTCATTTGTTCAGTCGCCGATGAAAACAATAATGTATTTCTATTATCAAATTTATACTACTTTTTTTTCTGTGTTCCAAAAGATGTACATTCATCGCTCTCGAGACACGATGAGAGAGAGAGGGGGGAAAGAGAGAGAGAGAGAGAGAGAGAGAGAGAGAGAGAGAGAGAGAGAGAGAGAGAGGGAGGGAGGGAGAGAGAGAGAGAGAGAGGACATAAACGTGTCATGATCGCATACATTATACATGTACATTGAGTTTTCTGAAATGACAAAAATGTTTGTAAGCATTTTAACAACAGACGAGTCTTACGTTCACTTTGGATCTAACACTGATATACCGACATAATGGTCTTTATTTCTACAGATATTTCATAAAATGAATGATAAATTCGAATATTCAGCTGAAGGTACGGAGCAGTATTACTTCAATGATACGGCAATAAACACTTTATGACAAAAGAACGCCATGCAGTTCATGTATGTAAGCTTTCTTTTACAGTAAATAATACCCAGTTCTCTCGTTATTCTTTTAAGTGTAACAGGCGTGGCAATTACGTTGCATCTTATGGACTTCATGGACTTTACATTTCATAATATACAAATATATGTTCCAGTATTTGACCTTTTGTTAATGTCGTCTGCTGCTTAGACACATTTAATTGGAACGCACATCACAAGTAACCAATCACAATCTCTTAAATTACTGTGTGTTCTACTGGCTAATTCCCTAGATGTTTGAATGTGCAGCCAGTCATTATAAAGATTCTCATTAGTTCATGTGTACTGTTGCGGCAAAATATGTATAAGTTGGGAGAACGACGCTCGTTCGGTGAGTTCCTTCTATCGCTGCCCAAGCGTCGAGTTCCCTACCCTATTTTAAGCCTGGAGTAGGGTTTCTCATTGTATTAATATTCATTATATTCGTTTTGTATTTGGACAAGACACTGGTGAATAAATTTAGTACTCTCAGTTTATGTAGACTTAGTAGCAGATAGTTGTTCGACTGGGTTCCAACCTCTGTCCATGGTTCACTTCCTGTCCACTTGCCCCGGCTTAGGAAGGCGGTGCCCATTACAATTGGAACCTCCGGCGGGACTCAAAACGTCTATTTAGGTTTACCGTCAGAACACATTGTTTCTATAGGTTGCATACCTGACGTCCTGTATTAAATGGATATGATTTTTTTTTCAGTCATATTTTTGTAGATTTAATTTTAGGTAAACACGGTGATTACACAATGATTGATGTACTACAGTTGGTTGTACACTTCGTTAGATTTCTGTGGTGGGTAATAACTGGTTATGACCATAATGAAACTACACAAGATAGGGCACATTTTTCTTGAGCAAAAAATAAGGGTGTAACCTTCTCACTTGGACACAATTGAGAGGGAGGTAAAGACGTTTTGTTTGGTGGCTCTCCATCTGTAAGTTCTTCTTTGAAATATATTCTCTGAATTATCCGATTACAATGTATTTCACTTGTAGCTGTCCCTTCTATATACCTATATATATCCCCAGCTTACAAATCCTATTGTGGACCCTGTCTATGACGATTATGCTAAAGCTGCATGAAAAGCACAGGGGTATAATGGGTCTCCCTGTATTACAGCTGGTACGGTTAGTTCACATGTAGGACGTAGCCCGTTTACTTCAGAGGTGGGATTGGGTATAAGATGAAGGCTAATGTCTCTTAATCTAGTCACTATAGTAAACGTCCGTGTACCATCTCAGATACAGGTAAATTTAACGGTGTACAAACTTACGAAAAGTCAAATCGTATGCAGATAAAATACACAAGTCGAAAATATAAAACTTTGCTCGATTGTAGATGTAATTACCACCAATGAAGTGAACGAAACTACTTATAAAACAAAGTAAATTTCAATGGTACTAGCGATTTGTCAACTTGTTGGCAATGTGATGTACTTGTCTACCGGTATACGTAGTCCTAGAAAGAAGACCTCGCTATTATTATTTTCAGTTTTCACTTTTATGATATTTTACTTTTTGTATTCATTGAAAAATAAACATAAAAAAAATAAAATATATAAATAGAGAGAGAGATAAGGAACAAGCATGGAGTCTAAATAGTTGGACTACCTAAATATGTAAACACTCTATATTTTTTGAAAGCAGCATTTACTACTGATTCCAGTGACAGTTTTACGCAACGACTCTGACGACATGTGCGCTAGTTATCTTCAGCAGGGATTGTAGAAACAATCTAATTGTCAAAAGTGTACATGATATATGTACATGTAAATCCTGTCTTCAGATAAATAAACCAAATTTAACGGTTTTTGTTACATTTCTTGCTACATAGATTATCATTTAAAATATTTCAGAGCAGCGACAGAAACATTTTAGCAAAGCATGCGCGGTTAAAACAAGATATCAGTATAGTCGTATTTTATAATGCATAATGTTAGTATTGCAATCGGATAATTTGTAGACACACTATTATGATAGAGCGAAATCTAATGTATAATTACATTACTTTCATAGAAAGAACTTCAAAATATTTTTTTCGGTAATTTGTCAAAGTTTCACGGTCTCAAATAATATTTCATAAAGTATCATACTGCATTTAAAGTTTCCACAACCTGATGTTTTTGGTAATTATAAAAGCAAGCGTCTGTCATAGAAAGAAATTTAAAAAAAAATGACAGTTTGGGAAGCATTCACGGTCCTGTCATAAAATATTACAGTGCATCAAAAATTAGAACATCCTGTTATTTTGTGTAATTATAACAGTGGTTTTATTAGTTTTAAAACATCTATTATTCTCTTTCAGTTGATTAAAATATAGCTTTTCAAAGAGAATAATTACGAGCAGTAGGGTATAAAATATATAAATACTGCACCCTGATATGTTGCTAAACGTTAGACTATGACATCGGGAGTTAATATCGTCCATAAGTCAAGTAAGAGTTTTAAAGGCAGTTTTCGGATTGTACTTGGTCGACTTATTGCCTTGTATTAACATCACACGAATCTTACTTACCAGTCGAACACCCCGGAAGACATTAATGAGGTTTCAAATCAATATAGTACCGTAATCGTGTGTGTATAGATCGCATTAGTGTTTAAGTCGCATGGAAAAAAAATTGAGACAGTCTTGGAATAAATTGGCATATGTTGTATAACCCGGATACATTAGTTATCACTCATATTATAAACGACAGAAACTGGTATTTCTTTTGATAAAAAGTAAACATATACAAAGAGGATTCCGGTTTTCTGAGAGTCCGGTTTTCAGGGAGTTTACTGTATTAAAACTTACTTTTAAGATTTTGATTTAATCCAACTTACTCTATGGTCCCATAATTATTTATTTACCTTTGCCAGAAAAACAGCCATGTTTGTGTACATACCACGTGAAAGAAATGTATTTATGACGTCATACGTTTACACGCACTTTGAATGGTCATGTTTATTACGCACTGTTGTGCAGTCTGTACATTATGAACATTCGATTAAACGTACAAATTGGTACACTGATGAGTAAAAATGATTGTTTCTATAAAATAAGCGGTAAACATACTTAAAACAATATGAACCGTACAGATGAGTCTATTTAAAATGCTTGTTTACCAGTTCAGCTTAAAAACTTTAAGATCGTAATAGAGAAAGAAAAATTAAATAAGAGGGGCCATGCTGACCATGTTTTGATCATAAGGAAGTCACCAGGTGCTATGGAAAGTCGATCGTTGCTATGGGAATCACTTGTCAGTACTGAAAATCGGTGATGGCAAAACACAATTGCTGCTGGTTGCTAAGAATATTAATGGCTGCTAAGGAAGTCACTGGTGACAATATGCTTTAGGTTGCTTTGGAAGTCATTGGTTACAAGGGAAAGTCATTGGTCGCAAGGGAGCTTATTGTTGCCAAAGAAATCAATGGTTGCTAGATGAAGTCACCTGTTGCTATGGGAAGTCACTGGTTGAGAAGAAGACACTTGTTGAAGAAAAAGTCAATATTTCCAAGGGTAAGTAGCTTCTTCCAAGGGGAATTCACTGGTTGCTTTGAGAAGTCAAAGGTTACTTATGAATACGCCTATGTGATATCAAGTGACCTTCCGGACGCGGTCAATTTTTACCAGTGGTCATAATTCAACACTCTTTGCAGAGGTGAACCAGGCAATGCTACATGGTAAAAATCTAAGCTCTACGCCATTGGCTTCAGAGAGAAGGATTTTTGTTTTGTTTTTTTTCTATATAAGCATACGTAAAATCAAGTTACACTCTAGGCGGGGACACTTTTGACCTTAGGGTCACACTTTGAACAATCTTCGTTTAGGTCAACTAGGCAATGCTACATACTAAATATCTAAGTTCTAGGAATTGTGGTTTCGGAGAAGAAGATGTTCAATGTTTCCCTATTTGTTACCATGACAACCAGACTTGGAATGATTTTTCAAAAAGAAATTGATAAAGATTCATGCAAGGAACACCTTTGTCAAGTTTCATCAACACTGAGAAGAAAATGACTAGACTATGCTAGACTGTGAAAACTGTTAAATATTGCATTCTTTCGTTGAATAGAAGGCCATAACACTGGAAGAACGTATCTGACCAAACCTGAAATTGAACTTAACAGAAGTACTATAATCAAACACATTCTCTTTTTCTAAGTATTAGTGAAGAAATGCAGGTGCCAGAGAGTAAACACTGCTAAATATGCCAATACTTGTTAAATCGAGGGCCATAAGTCTTGAAGAACTTATCCGATCACGACCATAATCGAACTCATCCGAGGTCTTGTGGACAAGTGATGCTATAATGTTTCTAAAATTGTAGATGCTAGATTGGTTGCATAGTTAAATATTGCATGTATGTTAAATCAGCGGCCATAATCAAGGAAGTACAAATCGGATCTAGTCCATTATCAAACGCATTAGAGATGATGTAGCCATAAACATCGTGTTTAAGTTTCATTATGATTGCTGTAAAAACGTTGATGCTAGAGAATAAACAAACTTATTGTTGAGGGACGACGGACATCCTGCGATCCTAAAAGCTCACTATAACCACTTCGTTGACATGTGAGCCAAAAAATATGATTCCTAAAAGTGAAAATCGATCCTTCCCTGGATGAATAGTAAATTGTTTTCAGATTGCATAAAACATGCTCAAACATGTTGATTATGGATAATACCAATAGTATTCAATCGATAACCCTAATCGTGTGTTTTTTTTTCCATGCTTACAGTACTTGTGCCTCTCAGTCAATTTATCAAGGTATCATCTAGTCAGCAAGGTTAAAGTACTACGAGTTCTAAGGTTCTCATTTTTTTAATGAAATTGGATCAACGCAAAAGAATGGAAGTGAATGATTGCAGGACATTACTTTGATGAATACCCTTAATTGGATGTATTGTTTTTGAGAACTTGAAGAGTCTAAATTATCAAATGCTTTTATAAAAGTGGATTTATTCAGCTGAGATATTAGTGATTACGAATGTGATAATGGTGCCACATTCCTCTGGCATTCCTTGCAAGGACATCAGGAATGTATACGGACTTATTTAGAACGGATGCACATGACAGTGTAACTATTCGGAGTGATAGTTTAAAGCTGCTCGCTCTCAGTTTCTGTTGAGAATTTTTTTTTTTAATTGACATAATGATACATAAATATAAAACTAAAGGCTATATTCAAAATATAAGCAAATATCTAGGTAGGAATTTGCTGAAATCGATTGAAAATGTTGGTTACACGGCACCGCTACACTATATGTTTATATTGAAATTTCAAAAGCGTTTGCAACGCTTTTAAATTTGGTAGCATATTTTGTTTTTATTTTAATGATATACGTGACAGGAATATATTACGTTATTTACATACAGTTTGAAGAACTTTACTTTTTTACCAAAATCTGAGAGCGAGCAGCTTTAAGAAAAACCAGTACAAAATGTGTATTCAATGAATCAGGTATCCGTATGTTTAAACAGTCTTAGTGTGCTTGTTCCTACCAAGTTTTTGTATCGCTGGAACGCCATTTGAAATATCTGATGGAACTTTAAAAAATGATGCGATGTTTTTATTTTCACTAATTTTCTCTTTTTAAAAAGTATTAAATGTGAATACAAATGCACATAATAAGTGAATGTGATGAAATGTAAAGCAGTATTTCCGTTTGATAATTCAGATATAAATTCACACGTTAAGTGTTTTATTCAAAATTAAAAAAACAACATATATTTGTATTTAGCTTATTCACAATTCATTTAAAGCATATCATCTATGTTGGAACATTTACAGGCATTTATAATAACAGTAAGTTCGGTTATTTTGATAAAGTTTATATAGTGTTTTATGATTGTCATATATAAAGTAAAAAAGGACAATCCTTTTAACGCAAATACATGTACTGAAATATTTTAGAATTACCTTTCCCTGATCTGAAGCTTGAAGCATTTCATCAAAATGTATCCAGTACGCCATTCGCATGTAGCATAAAACCAACAATATGATTACTACCAACACATCTGCAAATAAATGACCATAATATAAGATAAGTCATCTAATATATTAACACATCTTTCAAACATCAAACTATTTGTGACAAACATGTGGTAGACAAATATAATTACCTCTGGTATTATTAATGTGGACTACAAACGCTCGAGTCATTATCCGCAATATGATGAATAATTTAAACACATGACATAATTCAAATTGGTGACATTTGTGCATATCAGTGGTTGATTTCAGGAATGTATAAATAATTTTCATTGGACATTTAAAATTCTGATATTTGCAGTCTAAGACTATGTCTAATTAAGAAATAATCTATGGCTTTGAGTGCTTTATCGAAATTGAAGCATTCCCCGGAGGTGATGTGCCTGGCGGAATAATTCACGAGGGCGAAGCCCGAGTGAATTATTACACAGGTACATTACCGACGGGAAATGCTTCAATTTCGATAAAGCACTGCAAGACATAGATTATTTCGATTCTTATAAGCCGAATTTTTGAAAACTATCGTAACTACTACGGACCTTTTTTCAGCACGGCGGTAATGTGTAAAATAGCATAAATAGTGGCTGTTGGAATACACTCCCCTATTCGGGCAGCTATTCAAGATATCATACATAACTATATTATACATACTTATTTTAATTTAATCATCTAATAAATAAAATATAAAAAAATACCTGTCTGTGACATTATGCAAAAGACGTCAGATTCAGAACAAAGCAGACAATCGATTTAAATGCGTACCATTAATCTAAACTGTACATCGTTTTAACGTGGAGTAATGACGTCAGTGTGATGACGTAAACGTTTTCATTCATTGTTTTGTCTCCCGGAATCAAAACATTGTATGACTGTTAATGCTGAATGTCTTGGTTTTTTAAAGGAAAACAAGGTGAGGGTATTCTAAGGCTGACTTGACGCAATCAAAAATAATATTTATGTTCTTAAACACAACTTTTTCATGCGACTGATGTATTTATACAGATATTATTTCTGTTTCTATATTTCATTTTCTGCACGGGAGTAAATAAGAAAAGCCGGAAGGTGCTACTTCCATTTCCGAAACTCCGCCTACTTTTCCGAGTGCATTAATCATATTAAAGCACTCGAATTGACTATACAAATATACCATAGGCATATTAGAATGTCAAATATGTGTATGGATTGAATGCAAACTTCCGATATTTTTAATGTCGAATATGCCATTACGAAGTTTGTTGCAACAAAGACCACGAAACACTATTGAGAATGCTAGCTATTGTTTTCAACTTTTAACTTTTCACGATCGTTCACACTAAGAAATGAGTATCATATATTGAGATAGTAAACAATTCACCTCATATTCTACCATACAATTGACATAAATAAGATGGACCGTTTTCCAGGAAAACCGCGCTTATTGACATTTGGAACGATATTTGGATTTTCCAGTTTAAAGTTGACGTCATCAGCAATACGTCATAATCGCACCAGGAAAATTAGATATCATTTTAAAAACAATTGGTCTATCTAAGTTATATCAAAAGATTTTTGGATCATATATTATGGACGACGAATTGGAGGTGAATACTCTGAAAGGGCAACATATGTTTTTATCACAATAATATTTGGCGCGGAAAATCACGAAGCTGTTTTGTTTATAATATTTACTGTGTTGTAAAATGTGTTACAGATTCAGATTTCAAGCAGTTTAAAGTTCCGAAATATTCATGTAGTAGATCTGTTTTTGTGTTCTTTTCGAAAAAGAAACTACAATACCAAAGAACATGCTGTCTCAATCGCCAGCTTTAATTTACCCCACCCATTCACCTTTAATAGCTTTGGTCGTACGTACACGTTAATCAGATTAACGAATTACTTTTGACTTTACAGCATAAAATATGAATAAATAGCAATGCAGTTCTAGTAATTTGATAAAACAAATGTAAATTCCTTCAATTATAAAAGTTTACCGGATGGATTCGTGTAATTTAATTACAAGTAGTAAAATTCAGTTTAGTCCGTTGTAGTCGAATGATCTCGTGCGTCGATGTTATGAAGTTTGTTTTACTGAAGAATTTGTTTGCGCGAGTTCAAAAAAATACAAATGTACACCCATCATGTTTTTATTTGTAAAACGTTTTCTGCTATCCTTAAAATTATTCTTTCAAGAAATGTTGTACTTTTCTGTCTTAAAACGGGCACGTCATGCAGTTCACTCATGGACAAGATCATTAACGGGAATAGAAATGTAAAGAGTTTATTTTTACAAAATACACATTGTACATGTAGATTCTACTTGATTCATTGTCTTTATCTAAAAAAAATACTTAAATCAGACTTTTTGCAAGAAATTATGTATGAATAAAAACAATAAACATATTATATTTTAAGGAACGGGAGAGTTAGTTTTCCGAGCATTTTGGTCGGACGCCGAGTGCTACTCCGTATGCTTTCCAGTTGAGTGATGCAAAGATAGTAAGGGGGAGTGCTGATGACAGTGATGATTCTTAGAATGAGCCTCTAGTATGAGGGTGCAACAAAAGCGCAAGATGACCCAGACTTCATCGAAGTAAGGCGTTTTTAGACAGATTGCTGTGGTTGCCAAAAGAGCTTGCCATACTGTATTTACAACAGCTGATATTCATAAACAAATTCTGAATATGCGTGAAATGGAAATACAAGACAAAGAAATCTACATTATGACAACGTTAGTAGATACTGCAGACAAAGAGAAAATCAAGAAAGGAAAGAAGCGTATGAGGGTTCGGCACAAGTGTATGTTTCTTGGAAAATAAGTATGTAAAAAACTTTCATGTTGGTCCTAGACATAGGTAAACACAGTCTACAAATCATTATGACCCATGTTAATACATCTGATGTTGTGTCTAGAACTCATGGAAAGAGTGGTAGGAAACAATCTAAATCACTTGTATTTAAAGACATCAAAACGGTAGTGCAGTACATTTCAAATTATGCAGATGAATACGGTATTCCTCAACCTGCTGCACCCAGAGGTCACGATTTGACAAGTGAAAAAACCAAAAAGCTCATGCCTAAAAAGTATGTTGGCACATCGCATATCAGAATAGCATCTCCGAGAGACGATGTTTGTGCGACATGTGACAAAATGAGAAAAAAGCAATTGTTAATTCCGTCACTGGGGAAGAGAAATTAGAATCCACGACAACTATGAAAAATCACATAATTTAAGCTCAAAAAGAAAGATATGCTTGAAATGGTTGTATCAAAGTGGATTGTCTGCATTACGTTTTTATTCGTAGCGATATACTCTTTATTTCCACTTTTACGTGATTTTAAATAACAGTATAGCATACAAACATATATACAAACATATACAAGATCAAAGACATTTAAACATATACAATTGAAAGAAGAGTGACATAAACACAAAAGAATATACATTGTATATATCAAGTAATATAATGAATAACCATAATATTCAGACTAGTTCTGTTTTCATTTAAAGTTTAGGCAACTACATGTACAAATCTATGCATCCACAATTAGAAATAAACATATAAACATTCGAATTGCTGACTATGTGTAGGTGTTCCTTTGTGAAAATTTCAACTTACTTTTCTTCATGTTTTTCAACAGTTTGAACTGGGAGATGACGGGAAATTCTTTTCGAAGAAAGCGTTTGTCAAAGTTAAGAAATTTCACATTTAATATAGCATCGACGTCACCCTGGAAAGATGTCATATCTTGTCGAAAAACGAAACACAAGATATTTTAAGGGTGTTGCTGTGGCGTTAACGTTTGCGTATATTTATGCAGGTTTCATATAGATTTTTGATTTCATAAATAAACTTACACGTTAATTGCATATAGCGCCCGGGTTCGGTGTTACAAGGGAAGTGATTTGGGGTGTCTGGATTTAGTAATTTTCGCAAGAATTGTTCATCATTCCCTGTGTGTAAATAATGATAGAGCCCAAAACCGAAATATTGCTGAATATCGTTAAGGAATGACATGGGAATAAACATGAATTTAACATAATGTTTTCTTTGTTTGCTCGCTAGAAGTGAAGTTTACACATACTTTAGTTGTACACGTATCCCTGTGAAGTATACAAATGTTAATATAAAACAACTATTCTATATTCCCGTTAAGCACCGATAACGTTCCCCGGTAAATATGTTTGAGATGAAATATCCGTCAAAAAACGTTTATATGGAACCATACATGAAGTTATCACCACTCAGTAGTCAGGCGGACACAATGAATGAATTGTTTATAAACAAAATGCATTTTAATGGAATGATGACTGTCTCTAAATACTGGAGTAAATCGATAGAACAGTTGAACACATTGTAAGTAATACTATAACGGACTGTTTAGTTAGCATTGATCTGAATCGGTGGCCCAAGACAAAAGGTTTACTTGAAAATGTTTCTTGTTCAATATAAACAGTTACGGTAACAACTTAATTAATGTCATTGCAGGTTTATTTGTGATCAATAAACACTCTCATAAGCTTTGACAGCCAATATAAGCTAGCCTGAAGCTGTTGACGTCATCGTCCTTGAAACCTTTTTGGCGCATTACGGACGACGTCATAAGGCAGAGTGTGCGTAGTACTAGGTGCTTTTAAACCTTCATAAAATTAAAATGTATCTGTCTAGAATCAAACGGTTTTAAATTTCCTTGATCACAAAGTCTGAAAATTGGAAAATGTCAAAACCCAAAAATTGACTTTTTTCCATTAAGCCCGGTTTTCCTGTATGTATCCTGGAGAACGGCCCATATAATTGAAACATGTACACATCAAAAGAATAATAAGATGTTTAAAGATAGTAATTATATATTTTACCAATTTACTGCACGCATCGTAAATATGTTGTCCGCTCAGGTATTCATGCAATATTGCTTGCAAAACTTACATAGTAGCAACAATTGAAGGCGAGATTGTTCGAGTTGTTGTACATGTCCATTCAAGTAGCATACATATTGTAAACAATTATACACTGTTTAATCGTTTATTTTTGTATTAATGTTTGTGTGTGAAACAATTTTATCTGTTGCGGCGTAGAAACCTAAACTCATAGAGTCACTACCTGTTTGTTGTAGTCCACGCTGTTATTAAATGTGCTCCAGACAAAATATGGATACGCAAACCAGTTACTTCATGTAGATTCATGCATTTCCGTAATTGAGGGAGATCTGTAAGTTAATCTTGCCGATACAATTGTAATCTACTCTAAGATTTTGTATCATATGCTTTGCTTTTAGATGTTTTACTAAATTTAAAGGCGGGAGTGTGATGTGATATATTTATTCCTTTTTTGTAGCGAGGGAGATTATAGTAGAATGTGTAGATATATCCCATTCAGAACTTGTTGAAATTCTTATATTAAATATTTCCACAAAATCTCTTTAAGCATTCTTGGATACTCAACCCTTTATATTAAAGATTTATTTACTGCAATGATATGCATATTTAAATAAGATATTTGTAAACACTAGGTTGTGCAAGATGCCCGTTTTCTAAATGTTTGGAATATTTTTCAAAACAAATAAAGCCCCTTTCACCAAAATTGGCATAGTACACTTAATAATTCTTAACAGTTTCATTATCTTATTTAATATTTTACATTTTCTAATCTGTTTTGATGGATTATATAGGCTGCATGATAAAAACTTGCATTGCAGTTAGCCTACGGACCAATAATACTTATTACCAGATTTATACCTCACTTGGAAATTCTTAAACTAAAATGTATTTTGAAAAGAAAAGGAAATGTTCTAACTGATCCAGATATGAGCTTTGATATTGACTATTTCAAATTACGTTCCATAAACAGAAGATTGGGTCTATGAGATTAGTCGTTTCGTGAAATTGCTACAGCTTGCTAGGACTTTAGGACTATAATATTACTGAAACCATATATCTCGCGGGTACTTCGGCGTCTGCAGATGGATGTAGGTATATTAGCTAGCAGCCTTGGTCGTAGAGGAATATAATTTTGAATTGTTTGTTACAACTTCTGCGTCCGGAAAAACATACTATTATAAGGGTTACGGTTGAGGTTCGTATAGTTGTGATAGATAGGTAAGTAGGCAGGCAGACAGGCAGGCAGGTAGTTAGCGAAGTTTAATATCATAGGAGCTTATGGCAGTGTAATATTTATAGTTTTATTTTGATTTAGTACAGTCAAACCTGTGAACAAAGACCACCATTGGGAAGTTACAAATGTGGTCTTTGTTGGCAGGTGGTCCTTATTAGCAGGTGTTAATACAATAGACTAATAGTGAACTCTTATTTCCCTGTTGGTCTTTATTCGCAGGGTGGTCTTTATTCGGAGGTGGACTTTTACAGAGGTTTGACTGTACATACGTATTGAGAGTAACCAATCATTTCTTATGATCATTTGTATATTATCAATAGGCAAGTAGCCTGAGGAAAATTAGATTTATAAGTGTATAGACGCTCTCATTGAATACTTCATGTAAGAATCGACAGCTCGGTTATCTGATAAACAAGAGGAAAACGTTACAAAAACGTCAAAATTGTAACATTGTGTTAACGATAGAATGAGGTATGTTCGTACAATTCAGAAGAAATGAAAGTACACTACGTTATCGAAATAAATTTAGTGAATGAGCCTTGTTCTTGGGTTTTATTTCAGAACATTTCTTTACAAAAAAGTTATTGCTATATGGTGCGTTTACAAGATGTGTAGAGCTAAATTGTTCAAACATATTTCCAAACATGACAAATATTTGTAGATATACAGCACTACTGATTCCAAAATAACTTTTAATGTTTGGAATATAATGCAAATTGTCTTAAATTTGTATTCTTCTTAGCTGGACGTGATTCGAATATCAAGTAGTATAGGTTCTTCTTGCAAATAACGATACAAGAGTAGCGAAAACTGAAATGACTTTCAACTCATTTTTGCAAAATTCGAATAGAATATGTGCATGGAAAATGTAGGAAATACAATTATGGATATAGTTTATTTATGCTGGTATTATTTGAAAATAAGACTCAAGAAGTTTGTTTTATATGACTTCTGAAATATTCAAACCAGCTTCAAATGAATCAGTCTGGCCGCAGGCATTTAACACAATTTGATCAAATAATAATATTTGGACAAAATGTACATGGTATTTCAGTCAGGTTAACACAAACTCCCAAAATGTTGATAGGTATTAATATGCATGGGAGTCATCCTGAGGTACTGGCAATTTCGCAAGGGGAAAACATGGCCGGCAAAGACAATAAACAATATAAACAACGAATTTGTAAGCATACTCCCATATTTCAGTATATTCGAACTTGCAGCCGGTACCATATACGGGTATTTGTTAACCATTTTTTCCATATTTTTCTGTCTACGGATATCCGTTTTATAGAAATATATTGGCTGGTAAGAACACTCCCGCTTACCGTTTATACGGACTTGCAGCCGGTACCGTATAATGGTAATTTATTCTAGATTTCTAACACTAGCATGCCTCGGAACACTACAAATGAATACACAAATGTTCCTCGGCTTTCGGATACGTATAAATTGCATTCGGTTGTTCTGTGACACTTATTATCTTATGAAACCTTATGACGAATTAAAGTGGGTATACAATGTATATGAAAAATCAACTTAAACTATTAGGAAATTTAAGAAATTGAGCATCGGTCCTTTTTAATTCTTGATCATAATTTGTATTGGTATTTCCGTAATTTTCAAGTATACGGACTTGCATGAACAACCCTGCAATTTAGTAGAATATTATTCTTTAGTGTACTGAATACCGTGTATTAGTAATCATAGTAAACACAGACGAAAATTTCGTACATTTCCCGTATATTGATAGTAAACGGAGTCCCGAAAACTCCCGTATATTGACCCATTTCTCACAGTGGATACAACAGAACATGTAAATTGAAATGAAGATTTTGATGTCTAATAACATGATGTGACTTGCTCTTCGAGAGTTTTTCACAGTTTTGTAAGTCCATACATCAAGAAGGAGCCATCTTCGCTCATGAATGAAAACTGTACAAGTAAATTTCGTTTATTATGGTAATATTTCCTTCAGTATCACTTTCACACTTTCACTCTCAATATAGCAATACAAGTATTTCTCTGTTAAACAATAAGGTTTATATAATCAGTCTGAGTAGAGTATACGAAGTAGCATGAATATACGAAAAAAGCAGTCTGCTTTTGACTTATTCGTTTTTATTTTGAAAATATCCTTTGACCTGAGGCAAGTCATTATCTAGCTTTATCAACATATCTCTTGCGAGATCGAGTGCGTCTGCGCTGGAGTTGGCCCTTACTACATTTTGTACGCCAGCAGTCCAAGTTTTATGATAATTAGAAATCTTTTGTTGGGCGTTGTCGATAAAAATATGAGGGATTTCTAGCAGAGTTGACAAAATGTGACCATGAAGGCGGTCTGTTATGACAACTCGACCTCTTTGTAAAAACATCATTCCGGTCGTCGTCATAAGAAAAATGTTTTCCATTGGTGAAGTGCCACTAGGTGATTTCCAACCTAGCCAGTCAGAAACATGGAGGCGGCATCCTTTCGAATTAGTTGGTAATGTGTAGTTTGATGCCTCCTTGTCGGTTCGTTTAATCCAAATGATATCGTGTGTTGGGTTCATGAATCGGGGTACATGACCAATCTGGTACGCTATGTCTGGGGACAGTAATGAACGAACTTTAGGAAAAAGTTCCTTACCAAGCCTAAATGAACGCATATCCCTCCATATGAATGTTAGCCGTCTGTGTGAAGCATATAACTTCTTACAAAATGCAATGTGTGATTGTGGACCTGTATACAAAATGCCTTGTGGAAACATTATAATATGAAAACGCTTGAAGCTTGGAATTTCTTCTGCTCGCATTAAGTCAATTTTATTCCATCCTATCACATTGCCTCCCCCATGAAAAAGAATCACAAGTTCTTTATCGGAATATTTCTGACTAATATATTGTGCTTTTCCTATTTGTTTCTGTGAACAAGTGTTTATTGCACATGCAAAAATTATTTCAATATTGAGTTTACGCAAAAGAATTATCTCTCCCACAGCTATCGCAGAATCTCCCTTGTTTTCAGACGGCGTGTAGTCAAAGAGCATTGCATACTTATATATTCTTAGTAACGATCTAAATATGTTCATTTGAATTCTCTGAGATTCGTCAATTATATCTTGTCTGGTTGTAAGTAAAGGTGAAAGTTTATTTGCCTTTTCTGGATGCTTTACAAGATTAATTAAAAAGAAGTCTTTGATACTAAAATCTATATATTGTGTTAAAGAAAACTGTTTTTCGGATGATGTATCATTCATTAATTTGATATTTTTAACTTGTCGAAATATCTTGTCTCCATTTAAAGATTTCTTTACTGAAATACATTGGCGATTCCCAACATTTCCCCCCAAAATTATTAATGCCACGACTGTGATGAATACGATCGGTATAAGAAGCTTTAGCCTTGTCATTCCTGAAATGTAATTTGATACTTCGTCATAAAGTATAGACAATATTTATATCCAAACACATATCAACTGATATCCCAAAGAAATGCATTGAATGTGTCTTTACATTTTCACCAAAAGGATGATATTTTAGAACATTTGAGGGTCTCTAAGTTCTGTATGATTAATATATATTGTCATATTTCTAGGGATCGTAAGTGTGTGAATATAAGGGTTCCAAATTCAAAACCGTCTGAGGTGTAAAAGCTAGGCTAACTGTCCATCAACAACATGACCTTGACAAACAATCACTTGTCTAAAATAAGGAATATCCAATCTCACTCTGACAAAAATCTGAAATGACAGACCCATGTAAGTCATAATAGACTGAACCTGTTTGCTTGCCTACTACAAAATCATCTTAGGTCAACCAACCTGGTTTTGTTTGCTGGCGTGTTGCTTAATGCGGGAGTATACCTTGTTTGCCTTTATTGTGCCTATGCGTTGGCAGGTAGCTTTCTACGCTTCGACAGTTGCATGTCCCTGTGTAAAGTACGAGATATGCCGAAATGTATTCTCTCTGGACATTGAAAACAGGCATTTCCGGATTAGGTTGTCCATGTTTAATATAGTTCCTTCTAGACGTTTGTTTTTGATTGCCTTTCAGGCCAACATATCTTACAAGGACCATATCAACAAGCACTAGTTCACACTCCCTTACCCTTCTGTCATAATACTTATTACCCCTTTGACCGTTTTGTTTCAACGCATTCTCATTGGCTTTTTATGCTTTGCCACTGACACGATGTCTATGCAGCCATAGAAATGCGTCAATGGCTAGTTTTGGAAATCTGCCAAACATTAGATTATAAGGAGATAAGGAGAACTATTGCTGTCACGGTGGGTAGCATTAAAGGAATGGACATGGAGGAATGGCTGACTTCCAGTCCTTCATTTGTTCGTCCTTTAGAGTACCAACCATTGAAGACTTTCATAAAATATTTCCACTTCTGCGTTACCCTGCGGATGGTAAGGGTCGTCCTTGACCTTCTGATGCAGGCAATCCTGCACAATCTCTGAATACCTTTGGACAGGAAGTCTGGCCCTGGTCAGTATGTAGTTGTTCTTTGGACACCCGTATTTAACAAAGAAATGTCTGTGGTCCTAGCCGTTTAGTTTCCGACAGGAATACTCTAAGCATAGCCAGTGAAGTGGTCCTTTAGAGCACATTTCTGAAGCCGCCCTTTGACAATTCAAGTGTGAGGTAGTCGATGGACACCAATTGCATCGCTACAGAATTGATGATGTTCACCAAACCTTTCGCAACCGCTGGTAGAGTCTTAAGGCGGATTCACCTACCACACTGGGTCACTAACATCTCATTGAACAGACAGCTGGTTCCGACATGTATCATAATGAAAAGCTTTGAATATGGTAAGTCTGCCATAATCAGGAATTACGATGTTGGCATGTGGTACAAGACGCAATCTACGAGGATAAACTGTCTCCAGTTAATGAGATATTTTTAGGCAGCAACTGAGTATCTGCTCATCTAACTTGGATATTGGGGCGTTCCAGGAGTCACAGCGGCCTTTACTTTCGAACTGACAGGTTCTACGTATTGTCCAGGGATTCACATTTGTTCATTGAGGGCATATGCTTAGAGAAGATCCGTAGAATGTTAAGAAACGTCGTCGAAATCAGCTTCTTCCGATTGTTTTATCCTTGTAGACTACTAGGATAAGTACAATGGGTCAGGTTGAGCTTCGCTTTTACAGCTTTACCTTCAATCTGATGTTCAGTATGTTAATCCACATCAGAACTGGGTTTGCGAGAGAGAGCATCCGCTTCAACATTTTGATTGCCACTACAGTAGCTGATACTCGTTTCATAGATGGAAAATGCTGCTTTACAGCGATGTTTGGTTGCGTCCAGCTTGGCGGTTGTGTTCATATACGTCAATGGATTGTTACATATATGTACTGGTTTTTTCGTACACGTATTTAAAATAGTAAAACAAACACGTTTTTTTCGGTCCGACAAGATCTACCTATACACTATGTCGTCTCTAAATGTAAATAATTAAGGCTTATCAATAGATTATTCTTAAAATAGATACCCGGATTATTGTTCTTCCATGTCTACATCAACTAGTTGGCGGCAAAGAACCTCTTTGAACTTTGAAATCTGAAAGTCTACTATTTTATTAGATGTCAAGTGTCAGTATCTATATTACTTAATGTTTTAGAACAGAACAGCAGAACATAAGTTACTATGAAAGGGAATTCCAGAATGTTTATTGCAATAAGCTCACCTCACCAAAAAGCAAAGGTTATTCAATGATTGTTTACAATTTCACAAAATGAAAATGAAGCATAATTAGTGAATGTAACCATCGCTTCCCAAATTATCATAAGATGATACTTTCTGTTCTAGTCTAAGCTGCATACGAATATTGGTTGCAGCAAAACTCTAGGTCAAACAAAATCTTAACCATAAAAAATTGTCCGAAACGAGATTCGCTTATATTTGTAATTGTTCTAAAAAGTTGGTAAAAATGATCTTTGAAACACGAATTGGTACCTTTTCGTTGTACATGTATCGTCAAATGGAGCATCGTTGCATCTTTAATAGGAAAGTTCGGCCTATACCAGATAGGCAAGTTATAAGTATATGCTAACGAAATTTGCCCCAAAGTTACATTCCAATGCATATCTCTTATGATAAAAACTTTAACTTGGCTAATTTTGTGCAAAATCCAAGCATTTTAGGTCTGTTTTGTACTTTTTATTGCTGAATTATCTGCATTCTGCGCATCGTTGTTTGTAACAGCTGACTAGCTACGGTTATGCAGGACAGACGTGAACATTCCGTAAGAGTATACGTTTCTTCATAAAATGCGAAAAACTATATTAAATACACGAATCTGTCTGTTTTGTTTATAAATCAGCCATATTTGTCGAAGGTTTCAGTCTCCTGCTGGAGTAAGCTATTGGACGTTCAAGACCACCCTTTTGCTTCTTAAGCAAAACTGCCCAAGTCCCACTTGATGATGCATCAACGTGCAGCATTTCAGGCCGAGAGTAGTCTGCATAAGCTAAAACTGGTTCTGAAATGAGCTTTTTGGTGATAGAGTCAAAAGAACCTTGATGTTTTTATTCCCACGCAAAAGGTACTCTTCCGGCTACTTGTTATCCTCTTTCTGAAAAGGCACAAATATAAAAGTCATTGGGATGGCGAGCCTAATTAATCAATGAACTAATTAATTAATTAAAGCCTTGACACTTTCAGTACGTCACAGAATAATAATAGCAACACACTTTAGTCTCGGGTCTTTAAGTACACAATACTATTTCAAAATAGCTCATATTTTGCACTTTAAGAACGCAATTAAATCTCAGAACACTATAGCCATTGTAATTTTAGAACAACATGCACTTTCAAGAACTACACTTTTGGCTCTTTTTGTATACATGTACCATATGATATAAATAAAACACTTCAGTTGCTGTACATTCAGTACATGTTTGGAACTCCATGCACTTTCAAAAACTACACTCTTGGCATATTTAACCCCGTACAATTACAACACTTTACTCTTTGCACTTTTTGTTTACCATACACCTTCAAAGCACTTCGCTCTTTTCACTTTTTGTACACTATACAACTTCAAAACACTATACCCTTTGCACTTTTTTACACCATACAATTTCAGGACACTTCACTTTTTGCACTTTTTTGTACACTATACAATTTTAAAACACTATAGTTTTGCACTTTTTGAACACCATACAATTTCAAAATACTTTGCTCTTTGCACTTTTTGTACACCGTACATTTTTAAAACACTTTATTCTTTGCACTTGAAATCGTATTGTGTTAACTGTGTACAAGACAACGTTAAGGTAGCTGCGGACCTTAGGACCAGAATTGAAAAAGTAGACGGTGAAGTATGAATTTTGGTCCAGGTATAGATCCATGTCTATATTTTCGAAAAGTTAAATTATATTTTCCTGTTAAGCTTTAACGATCGTGTAAAAAGCGCCACCTGGCGGCACCCGTTTTTTAACGAATATTGAACGTTTTTCTATCATAATTTCAATAATATTTTGGCGATTTCACTTTTTTCAAATGTACATTATTTTGACAACAGCCTTTATTCGGTAGGAGTAATTTTAATAAGTTTGGTTGATTACAAAACCATTATTTCTGCAAAAATAAATAGTCCGAAGCCAAAAACGTAGTGAACTTTTTACGTCAAAATTGACGGATTTTGCCGTATAGCGCAATATCCGCGCGGTCAAAGATTTTCATTTTTTGATATTATGTACATGAGGTTATACTCTTTAAAATGATCAAATAAAAAAGACACGTGTTCTCGGTGGATTTTTGCTAAAAAACTTTGAAAATTACGATCAAATGCTAAAAACGCGACGTTCACCAGGACGTTATACGACGCCAATACAATGTGTTACATGTATGACAAGCGCATTTGCGTTAACACTGAAATAATTTAATTAAGTATGTTTTTTTAATATTTTTTTGCCGAAAATCGTGTGAGACGTATATGTGTTAAAACTCTTGCAACATATATATTATATTTAGAAAAGTAAAAAATGATCATTCGTTATTATACTTTTTGTGTTACATGTATACATCGTTTTTACCAGTCTATATTACAAATCCCAATTTGAAACGTGTTAACATCTTCAGTGTACGAAGGAAGGTTCTAGGGGTCCAAAACCGCGCTTCGACACTTCAGACCCTGGAAATGTTAATATTAGCCAAAACATTGTAATATATTATGTAGCTTTTTTATACCTCTTTCGTTTTGGAAGTATCGCATCCAACGCCCCGGATCTGGAAACTAAGCTATATATCTGTCGCTCTGAGCCCTCGAAATATTTTTATTTTATTTTCTAAATATATCTTTCTTTAAAAGAACATAATACATTGTATATCGAAAACTGTTTTGCTATCAAGTACTCATGACTTAAAAGAAAGAAAAAACGTTTTCCGGTATTTGACTTTTAAACACTCTCTATCAATCCACAATTTCGTTTAATTGGAAATGTGTAAAAATAATGCAGTCTGAGAGCTTGGCAACTCTGACTTAATATGTTCACAGTAATATGTAAACTAACTTTGAAAGATCATTTCAGTACTTCAAACAATTGCAGTGGAATTTAAAAGCAACAATTGCATTTAGCGATTAGCGAAAGTTATTTTATGAAGTGTGCATGTACTCCTTTCAAGTGATTATTGTTGTAGATTTTTCACGCCACCTAACCATCGTTCCTTGGAAGAACCAGTACTAGATACTATCCTCCGTGAGAATCTGCATGACAATTGTCTCACATAAAGAGATATGGTCGGTAGCTGGGTTCGAACCTTTGACCCTCGATCAATGAGAGGTTACAGTGATTTCAACCTGATTGTGCGGTGGTAAGAATCAGCGCTGTTACGACCTCTAACGTTTTCCTTCCGGATACAGAAAACAGATAGGTATTACGTAGAAAACTAGTGAAACCATTAACCAAATTCCTTAAAGTTTGAATACAAAACTATTTATTAGTTATTTTGCCTGTAAGTTCCTAGAAGTTCCTATATGACTGTCAGTTTATTTAAGCACGAACAGAAAGCAGATCCTAATGTGGCTATTTATGCAGGAGCAACCATTTTGCCGGAAATTGATTGTTAAAACGGATACTTTCCATTATGCTAAAAAGATACTATTGTTTTGTGTGTTTAATGAAAATACGACAGCATAAATATACATGTATGTCATATTTCATAAGAATCAAGCGTATTTATCCAGCTTTTACAAAAAGATGAGTTTTTTTTGGTCATTTTAACAACCGGTCAGTTTACCTAACAATCGTTTATAACTTGCTGAACCCGACAAAATACTCCGCCGGTCCGGCCTCCGAAGTGCAGACCAGCTCCAAAGCCACTCAAAAACGAAACAACTAAGTACGCCACAAAACAATTTACGACTAACGACTATTTTTTTAAATCAACTTTCATAATTGATTTGAGGTATTCTGATATGCGTTAAATAAATAGTTAATAATTTATAGCTTAATTAACCAAAATAATTTCTTAAAGTGAGTGAAAAATGTTATTTATTCAGTGAGCGAAAAAACATGCCATCTTGTGCAAACTGTGTGATCATAGCGAGCGAGCCAAACAATTTTTTTCCCTCATTTAAGCGCAAATTAAGGTGAGCGAATCAAAAAGCAAGTGATAACTTTGGTGTGACTTAAGCTGGTCTAAGTGCAGCGAAGCAGCGGTTCGGATTCAATGGGTGGGTCATCAAAGGCGGCTTCGTGTGAAATTGATGGCATGATGATCGCATGTCAGCCTGGTTAGCCCAATCGGTAGAGCACGAGACTTGTAATCCCGAGGTAGCGGGTTCGATTCCCGTAGCTGACCAGCTAAAATTACTAACAGTCTTTCGGATGAGACTTAAACCGAGGTCCCATGTGGATGCTATACACGTTGCATGTTAAAAAACCAGGGGTGTCTCTGGAATTGGTACACTTATTGTATCTTGCACTATCCTCCGAAAACCTAAAATAACTAACCTCTTCTGGAGGCTTTGGTCATAAGAGAAACCGGTATCAAAGATAAAACCCTAATATACAATACATATGTACTATACGCAAGCCAGCGGCGACACGTGCTCGATATTTTACACTGTTGAGAAAGTATGACCGGCTTGTGGTTAAATTAAGTTAATTGTCTCCCCGAACTCGCGCAAGTGGGGTGAAATATATAGATAAAAGGCCGATATCGGTCGGTTGTGCCCATTCATGTTTTGAAGAGGACCGGAATGGCGGGATCAGTTTAGTTTATACCAATTTATTTTAGTTCGATTGTTAAGAAAGCTTGCGGCTTATCGAGTAACTCTCCAGTCCGCTTCCTGAACACACCAGTACTGGTGTCATGTGAGGAGGTACGGTCGTGACCCCAGTGGGGCTTGAACCCGCAACCTCCTGCATGTGGTTATACCGTATAAACTATTATCGATAACTGTATCTGGGGTTCTGACCAGTTATCGAGTCGAATCTTGGAATTGTTGAGCTAGCTTATAGGGCTCATACCGACGAGTCTGCTATTTTACCTGTGCACATTAAGATAGACAAAAGATGATTGAGTTCTTGTTTTGCGAACTTTTCATTTCGAAGGTATGCTTCCGATGACAAAAAAACTGCTCGGCAAAACTTATTGTCAAATGTACCTATGCTATATGATCGTTTTTAATTTTTTGTGTTGAAATAATTATAATTTTGGGATTACTGTTCTTATTCGATTATCATGAACGGAATTTATAGAATCAGAAATCTGATTACATGAATACTTTCATTTACCTATTCCTGGCGATGAAACATGTCACACGGTTTAAGTCACACTATGTATTACAAGTTTACAACAATTCAATCGGAAAATATTATACTTTGTATTCCCTCAAGATAGACACCTCGAAAATAAAATAATGGTAAGAAGCAGGTAGCGGGACAAGTCGCGTATCTTTTCCTCAGCAATTTCCAAATGTTTTCTTTTCTCCGTTGCTTGTTCCGTTGTTGTAAACATGACAACATTTAAAATATTTTTTTTTGTGTGGACATTTATTGTTAATTGTAACTTTAACTCAAACATTTATCCTTTACAAGTTACAATGTTTCACCTAACCATGAACTGATAAAATAAGAATTTCCGATTTATGTAACAATTTTCCGTATTTCGGCATGAAAATATTGCGTTGTAACGTCATGGTTCAAAATACTGAAACGTCGCGTATATGTGCATTTTCTGGTGATATTCGAAGTTTTTAACAAAAAATCTACCGAGAACACATGCCTTTTTTATTTGATCATTTTAAAGAGCAAAACCTGATGCACATTATATAAAAAAATAAAAAAACTGTGACCGCGCGAATAACGCGCTATACGGCAAAATCCGTCAATTTTGACGTGAAAAAATCACTACTTTTTTGGCTTCGGACTGTTTATTTTTGCAGAAATAATGGTTTTGTAATAAATCAAACACATAAAAATTGCTCCTATTGAATAAAGGCTGTTGTCAAAATAATGTACACTTGAAAAAAAGTGAAATCGCCAAAATATTATTGAAATTATGATAGAAAGCGATAAGTTTTCGTTAAAAAAAACGGGTGCCACTAGGTGGCGCTTTTTACGTTAATGTTAAACCTAAATAGGAAAAAAGAATTTTATTTTTCGAAAATATAGACATGGAATTATACCTGGACCAAAATTCATACTTCACCGTCTACTTTTTCAATTCTGGTCCTAAGGTCCGCAGATACCTTAAACTTAGTCTGCTATACAAATAGTATATTCAACAACCGCAACAAAAATATCCTAGTGATATGCCGAATGAAACTTTCATAAAAAAATAGCTCTATCTGAGTCTCTAATCAATGCTCAACAACTCTGATAACTTCTCTAGACAACCGTTCTAACAACTCGGCCAATGACGCATTCACTACTACTGCCCAAAAAGATCGATACGGTCAATGATAATTGAGTACTTGGCGGCAACCAATTACCTTTACAAGCACATATGTATATTATCTAAACGTGTCCGATTATACTCTTCCAAATGATAAATCAGAACAGAATTCGCTATTGCTTAGTTTGAATGTTTTTTTTCCAAATCTACGGAATTCAAAAATAATTTTCCACTAAACCAGACTCGCGTAGAGCTAGCTAGCGTAAATATATACGTAAAACTGATGATATTTCTCTAAGTTCTTATTTCATCTGAAGAACATGGCATTATTCAGCTGATAGTAAAGCATTAAATTTAAGCTAAGCAGACTTCATATATTAGCACTGGTGGCTTGAAGTCCTTTTATTATGAAATAGTATTACGTTTTAACACAATATATCTGTTCGTGCTTTTATTGAAAGATTTGGTACTTTTTTGCACTACTGACGGCACTTTCTTTACTTTACTACGTTAGTATCTCTCATAGACTAGAGAGAGAAAGAGACAGATGTACAGGGATTAAATTGTGTTTTGCTGTTAGTTTGTCCTAGATGTTGACAACCTTACGGTATAAAGATGAATGCAGGTATTGTGGCCACACTTACTCAAACTATCAATAAAAAAAACAATTCATCACTGGTCCGTACAAAATAGACATGGCTGCTATAGACAATTATACATGGGCCTTACAATAAGATATATTTTATGTAAGGGTTGTAAAAAGTGGGATAATGCACAGCGAAGTCGGTCGGGTGTAAATGGTATATTGACAGAAAATTAAATATTATGTGAATGAAAACAAAACATAACCATAACCGTATGAATAACCTTAGCACTGTGAGAAACACAATATTGATGTATATAGTGTTTATAAATTATAACACTAATATTGTATCACCAACTTGTCATATAAAATGCACTACGAGAGTCTTTATCCCTGTTGTCGATAACGTATTACGTTTCGAACGATTAAATCATTCGAACAGTTCAAATACACAGATTATCCAACTTTGGCACTTATAAATTGTCTTGTACGCCCCGGCAAGCTCCAATCAAGTTTGGCGTCATTGTTACAGTTGAGAGTTTCTACGTGTTGTTTGATTAATATGTATGTTCATAGTTCTAGGGAACCACACTATTACTTCGTGATATTGTCAATGTAAGGGTAACAATATCACAACCATCCGAGGTCATAAGTTTCGTAGCTGGGCTAATTGCGGATCAATAACATGACTGCAGCTGTAAATATATATGCAACAATATATATTTATGCGAATAAAGACAGCTGTGTTGGCTGATCAATATGAACAATTGCGTTATACTTTAATACTTACAGGAAAGTGATTAAAAACAGCTTTACATCAATGAAATACGAAAAACGTTTCTTTGATATTACACAAAAACACGAAGAAATGTATATAAAAGAGGCAACTTAACATTACCTGTAAATGTATATGCAACAATATATAATTATTGAAATAAAGATAGCTGTGTCGCCTCATACATATGTACAATATCAACTGAATATAGATTCTAATTGATATTACGCGAATCGAATGGTCAACGCTGTTATTGAAATTTGATTGATAAATAATTGGATAGAATGTGCATAGGTTAGGTGAAAAAAGGAAAGTCTTTACCTGGAGCGGCATCCTCACTACAAAGTACCGCCTACGACTGTCTACTATTGTTATGTTACGCAGGTAAATATGATGCAAATACAATGTATATTGTTCGGTGGAGGCAAAACAACAAGACTAACCGTACCCGTTTTATAATTTATTATTCATTTCATTGGTTTCAACAATATTGCTTGGAAATATAAACATATTAACCGGTAACATTTTTCTCCAATTTTCTATTCAAATCTTCACAGTCGTAGATTATCACTGTCTTATATAACAAATAATTCAAATGACAATTTAAAATGAAATAAAACTGTAATTAAAGTAGCCCTGAAATAGCTGGCATACCTAAAGAATATATTTAAGATCCGATGAAGTTTCATGTTAAGGTAGGGAATGCCCTGCTGAATACGTTATCTCACAGCAAAAAATACCATTAAATTATTTTTAAATGCATTGTCAGAACAAAACATTTAAATTATGAATGCCCTTATACAACAAACCTTAGCATGCAATTCAGATTATAGTGAATAGAGAAGTAAGAAATAATTTCTTACTATTATATAATCGAATTTAAGCTACGTGTTAACTCGCCCGACATTATGTTAAAAGCAAATTCTTTTTGACAAGTGTTTTCGTGTCTGCAAAGCTTATTTTGAAGTGTCAAACAATTACTGATTATTCTTCTGACGTTTTGACTGCTATGTACTCATGCTGATGCCATAAGGTATGATTCATACCATGTAATACAATGTACAAACACATTAAAGTCATGAAAAGTTTCTTAATCAATAAGTACCAACGAAACATGAGTAATTGACGAGAGAAAGTAAAACAAAAATCATCATTTTGAAAAGTACAAATAAGTATTGTCATTGACAGAAATTATAAAGTCTTTAAGGGTGTGGTGGGTCTAATGGAAACTATTCCAAAACACATTTAACTTAATAGTGTTATTATCTACGGGCCCGTTTTATCATTGTACAATATCGTAAGTTTCATCGGAATTTTCTCGTAACTTTGGAGAGGGTCTTGTAAATATTTAAGATATCGCAAGTAAAAATGGCGGCAAACATGAATTATCAATAAAAAAAGTTTTCGTTATATATCTACAAAAGAATGAGTAGAAAACAAAAATAGTGACGTGCACGCTCCACAACATTGTTTAAGGCTTAATTCTCTCAATTTGGGTGACAACATTGGTTGTCATGACTGACCAATCATTCGAATGAAACATTGAACGAATTGCATGGCTTTCAGACATACTGACAATTGAGACTTTACTTGTGAAACTAGAAAGGTCACGTTTTAAATGTAAAATACAAATTGGGTCTTTTACTCACAAGTTGTTGCTGTATGGGCTAAACGTCTGTTCCAACCATATTTTGGCATTTTAACAGAAGTGCAATTTACCTTACCATCTTACAATGACAAACCAGTATTAGACTCATATTCTTTGGAAGAAAATGCTAACACGTTCACATAAAACGACTGGGTCAGTAGCAGAGCTCGAGCGTACTGCCCTCGGTTTATTTAGCTTTTTCATATATTTATTGATAATGACAACCAGTCACAACCTACCGTTATTGCCATGTGTATAGAGACATGTCTGATATGTCTGATATGCGCAGATAAGTCGAAGAGGCAAATGCAAAATAAAAGGGAATCCGGGTATCAACACTAGCTCTTTTTAGAAATAGACACCTTAGTTCTTCAACGTGGCTAGCGAATAGCACCGATACATGCGAGAGTACTTCTGCTTTTTTAGCCATTTCATCTCTAGACAGCTGGGAAATTTCCAGTGCCCAGGCCGGGAATTGAACCTGACTGGTAGTCAATAGTGTTGACCGCCGCGTCAAGTTTTAGAAAGTAAGGAGATTTCAATTCAGCAACGCTGACCACTCAACCACAGAGGCTGTTTAACTATCAAACATCCTAAACAAGAGCATGGACATGTATTTGGGAACTTACAGAATATATGTCTTTTTACTGGTACCATGTACCATTGTGTACCAGTCATGGAAACCAGAAAGGAATGAAATTTATTTTATATGAAATAGTGTGAAAAATATGACAGTGTTCTAAAACGAAATAACAGAAATGAAATGAAATTTTGTATTTCATGTACAGTGTACCCAGGGTATTTACGGTAGGTTTTTTGTATATGTTCTTCTCGAGTCTTGCATGCTTTGATTAGGTTGTTACAACCTATTTATACAACAAAGTCAAAGAATGACATAGCATACAAAGTTTTTATCATGCACATTTGAGTTTGTTTCTGTTTCATACTACAAATGTCTTTTAATATCAGTTTTATTAGCACAGGAAAATACTCTATTTGAAAGGTATTTGAAAAACGGCCATTATCATAGAATGTCTTTGTCTGTGTCAACTGCAACTGTAAACACTGTTATTTGAAACATGCATGGTCTGTAATGTAAAACATTTCTTCATACCGTATCAGAGCAAACCGTTTCATGTTAATTTGCAATTTATATATGAAAGGCCATGTCTGATTACTAGAAACCCAGTGGGTATTTGATTACTTTTTATCTGGGTTATAAAAAATTCATTATCCATGACAAAAGTATGTAATTTACTTTGTTGAAATATGTGATCTCTTTTAGGGTCTGATCAGGGTGGCACGGTGGTCTAGTGGTTAACGCTCTGGACTACCAATACGGATGTCCCTTGTACAAATATCGGCTGAGGTATTGAAAATTTCAGAAACACTTTTCAGTGTTTCCCGCTGATCTAGAGATGAACTGGTTAGAAACCAGGGATGTAGTATCACGTGTATCGGTGCTATACACCATTGATGTAAATCAACCAAGGGGTCTATTCTTGAGAGCTAGGGTCTGGTACCCGTGTTCCTTTGTATCTACATCTGTCTGTCTTCAACCTGCGCCTGCCAGGAGTCTTGGTAGTTCACCCAGGAAGAGATCTCAGGGTCGGCCGTGAGTATAACAATTAAAAAGAAAAAGGTGACAATCGTTATTTTACTAAATAGTATTCAACTTCCCATCAAAGGGCTTCATTTCTGTTAGAATATACATGTACACAATGTAATGTTTTACATTATTTCTTAATAAAGACCAAAAATGATATATATTTGCCCACTGCTTTTATTGACAAAGATATAATTATGTACATTTAATAACATATATTATACAAGTACATTGTATTTAATAAGAATACTTGATCTAAGTTTCTTTTATTAATGTAAGTACAGTATGATGCAAGACTGAAGGGCAATTACATTCCACAATGTTAAAAAATATGTAATTTATTTTACAACGGTTATAATACAAGTTATACAACTTATACTGGACTATCTTCGTTGCTGTGGTCCTTTACGGTGGTTGAAACCGGAGTAGTCGGAGAAAACCAACTTGACCGACTTGATGACCACTTAATGTGCCAACATGCCTACACAAATATCAGAGCAAGCACTCGAACCACTGAGGCAGCCGGACAACACTTTTCAAGCAAAATGCAGTAAAGATGATAACATCTTTGTGTCATGATTTCATTTTTTTCAATTCAAAAAGAAATATCAGTCTGATACATGTACCTTTAAGTATTGTAACAATAAATTACTTTTTTCCAATCATGGCAACAGATAGATTACTTGTAATTGGTATATTCTAACTTTAACCTAATTTACAGAACTAACAATGTCCAAAATATATTTGTCAAACATTATGTAATTTTCAAGCAAAAGGTGACCTCCAAACACATGAAGTAAAAAAAATGTGAATTATGTTGACCATTCAATACCCTGATGAATGTCTTGAATGGACTTTACTGTATATTGCGTCTTTCAGTTAGGACAGTACAATGACTTGTTGATGGAGGTTATCACTGAACATTTATTCTGTGAATTTCAAATAGTGCTGATTGTGATCAAACTGCACAGCAGGACAAGAGTATAATTAATATGTTCATGTTTATATACAAATGTAATATGAATTCGATTTTTATATTCCAAAATGAGGAAATGAGAAGTTTCTTGTTTGAGATTATGATTTATAAATGTTTTCAACACTATTTGATTATGAAAAATACATGTAATTTGAAACTTCTATCCGATATTGACTATTGACTTGACAGGAAGTGGGGTTTGACAACAAGTAAATGGATTTCTATTTCAAGACTGTATTTAAAATACAATGTAAATATATTTTAGTATATTAAAAATTATTTCAGTAACTATCCATTCATATTTTAGAATGGTGTTTATGAATTTGAACATAAAGTTTGGGCACTGTCCTCAAGTTTTTAAAAACTTCACTGGAACCTTATCAAACGAGTTTGAATATGGGATAAATATTTTTTCTTCTTTTCAGATTTCACATGTTTATAACTTGGAGAATCTATTTTATTTACAGATCTTTTAAGAGTGATAGTATGGTTGCATTTAACTGTGAACATTCCTTTACTGAACTACTGATTGACTATGAATGACCAAGACTGACTGAGCATTCCCTTAATGAACTACCGATCGACTATAAGTGACCAAGTTTGATTGAACATTCCCTTACTGAACTACTGATTGACTTTAAGTCATCACGTCAGACTGAGAATTTCCTTACTGGACTACTGCTTGACTATGAGTGACCAAATTTGACTGAACTATTGATTGACTATGAGTTACCAAATCTAACTTAACGCTCCTTTTTTAACAAGTGATTGACTATGAGTGACCAAGTCTGACTGAACATTCCCTTAATGAACTACTGACTGACTATAAGTCATAACGTTTGACTGAACATTACCTTACTGACACACTGATTGACTGTTAGTCATTAACATTGAATTAACATTCCCTTACTGAACTACTGATTGACTATGAGAATGACAAATTCTGACTGAACATTCCCTCAATGAACTACTGATTGACAAGTATCATCAAGTCTGACTGAGCATTCCCTTAATGAACTACTGATTGACTATATGTCATCAATTATGACTGAACATCCCCTAAATGTACTACTGATTGGCTTTCTGTTATCATGTGTGACTGGACATTTACTTACTGAACTACTCATTGCCTATATGTCAAGAGGTCTGACTGAGCGTTTCCTTTCTGAACTGTTGAATGAGTATTAGTCATCAATTATGACTGAACATCATCTTGATGAACTGCTGATGGACTATTACTTATCAGGTCTGACTGAACATCCTCTAAATGAATTAATGATTGACTATTAGTCATCAAATATGACTGAATATCCCCTTAATGAACTACTGATTATTTATCAGTCATCAGGCGTAACTGAATATTCCTTTAATGAACTACGGCTGACTATCAGTCATCAAGAATGACTAAACAACCCCTTAATTAAGTGCTGATTAACTATCAGAATTCAAGTTTGACTGAACATACCCCAAATAAACTACTTATTGACTATCGGTCATCACGTCTGACTGAAAATCCCCTGCATGAGCAACTGATTGACTATCAGTCTTCATGTCTGACTGAACATCCCCTTTTTAAACTGCTGATTGACTATCAGTCATCGGGTCTGAATAAGCATTCTCTTAATGATTGACTATCAATCATCAATAATGACTGAATACTGAACATCCTCCTAGAACAACTAATGAACTATCAGTCTGACTGAACATGCCTTTATTGACCTGATGAGTGACTATCATTCATTAAGTATGACAAAACAATCCCTTAATGATTGAATTTCAGGCATTATGTCTGATTTAACATTCCATTTTAACTGTTATTTAACTTTAAATTATCATGTATGACTGAACATCCCGATAATGAACTAATGATTGATTTTCAGTCATCTATTATGAATTGACATGGCCTAAATGAACCACTGATTGACTATGAGTGACTAAGTCTGATGAAACATTCCCTTACTGAACTACTGATTGATTATGAGTCATCAAGTTTGACTGAACATAACCTTCCTGAACCACTGACTGACTATCATCACCAAATCTGACTCAGCATTCCTTTACTGAACTACTGATTGACTATGAGTTACCAAGTCTGACTGGACTGAAAAATGTGTGACTGAACACTCCTTTACCATTGATTGACTACAGTCATCAAATCTGACTTAACATTCCCTTACTGAACTACTGATTGACTATCATCATTAAGTCTGGCTGAACATATCTTTCTGAAAATCCGCTTAATGAACTACTGATTGAATATCAGTCGTCAAGCCTGAGGGAAATCCTCTTTTTGAACTGCTGATGGACCATTAGTCAACAGGTCTGACTGGGCATTTTCTTAATGATCTAAAAATTGACTATCAGTAATCAAGTATGACTGATCAGTGAATATCTTCTAAGAACTACAAATGACTTATCACTCATCAGGTCTGGCTGAACATTTCATTTCTGAACTGATAATAGAAAAATGACTGAACATCCTCTATTAACTGTTGATTGACTATTAGTCTTCAAGCATGATGGAACATCCCCTTTAATTAACTATTGATTGACTGACTTGTAGTCATTAATTACGACTGAAGATTTCCTTTATGTATTACTGATTGATTTTAAGGCATGGGATCTTACTGAACATTCCCTTACTGAAGTTGCATTAAGTTATCAAGAATGACTGAACATCCACTTAAGGAACTGCTGATTACTATCAGTCATCAAAAATGACTGAACATACCTATAATGAAATAATGATCATAAATTATGAATGAACATGCGCTAAACGACATACTGATTGACTATCAGTCATCAATTATGATTGAACACCTTCTAAATGAACTGCTGATTAACTATCAGTCATCAATTATGATATAATATCCCCTAAATGAACTGCTTATTGACTACCATCCATCAATTATTACGTTCGTTTGTTTTGAAAATATGTCGTTTGTGATGAATGATTGTGATTGGTTAGATTGCGTCATGTGATTGGTCAGTCACGCGTTTTTGGTCAGAAGTACGTGTACACTACTGGTCAAAGGGAAATAACTTCTTTACAAATAGTATATAAACTACTGTACGCTACTATAATTATACAAAGGTGCTTCACATTCGGTTATTCAAACAGGGGTCAAATAACAAACAAGTAACTGTGTTATTAGATATATTAGATATATTTTATTATTATCAAATTTATACAGCCTATGACACAGTACTGAAAACATTGTGTAACGTTACCAATTCACCAGTAGTACTGTAGAGGATGTAAAACTTGAAGAAACGCATACATTTTGTAGTTCCATTTTAAACATCTGAAACTAAGATATCAATACAATAAGCAACAGTTACTGTCACGGGGCCATCTCAGAATCTTAAATAGTAGAGCTCAGAGGGCCTCTTTAGATGCAATTGGCAGGGAAAGATGACAAACAATTTGTTGGAGGAATGGGTATCCCCTTATGTTAGAAGGATTTTCAGGTCTCCCCGATGCAATAAAAATTGAAGGTTACTCCGGATCACTTTGGATACAACAATATCCCCAAGCATTTATATTATCTAGAGAGACATCTAGTGAAATTGACTGCATATTTTGTACAAAAGTCCTGACATTGCTTTTTTAAAGAATCAATTATTATACAAAAGGTCATGTTATAATATGTACAAAAATTGTTCAATGATAGGACTATCTGCGATACTTTTTCATGAACAAATGACATGAACATGAAGAAAAGGTTACATGCGGCAACATTTTTTAAGTACTATCATTATTATACAAGTAGATATGAAATCCAAGCAAATTCAAAGTGACCATGGGGTTTTAAGATTCATAATACCCGTAGATGCATGTTTTGTTGCATTCAGAATGTGTTGGGTGGGGTGAGGGTGGGGTGAGGGTGGGGGGGGGGGTGTTTCGCTCTCTACCTCTCACAGACATTTTCTTAAATCATTAATCAGTATACGGTTTGGTAAAACACTTTCACTTTTCATACTTTTGTTTGTTTTTTAAGTCAAAGACAATGCTCTTTAAATCATACCAAATTAATACATTGACCAACTGCAACTTGCCTTGTACATGGTACCTAATTATTTTGACCAAGCAGGACTGGTGTCAGTTTAAAATTTACAAGTGTGAAAAGTTGTTGTTTTACACCCTCAGGTAATTAATGGTATCATTGACAGTGGTCACTCAATGATCCACTTGTGTTTGATAATTTCATTATCACACCAACATTTACACTGAAAATTACAAGGGAATGTTGCAAAAAAAACTCTGACAAGTAGCAACTGGTACATGGCAATGCCGGGAGACACTCATAATCCCCTTCGTCGATATCCCCTTGGTCTAAAAATAGCATACATGTAGTAGTCATAATCCCTAAATGGATTTTACATTGTAGTTTCAATAATTTTGATTTGTTCTATCATTCGCGATAGTAAAGTAAAACTAGAGACAAAACAAACATCAATATATGCTTTTCCTCTTGTAAAATCCATTGCGGGGATTATAACTACTATGCCATTTTTGGACAAAGGGGATTTCAACCAAGGGGGTTTTGAAGCACACTCAGCTATGTCAGTTAGCTTTAAAATGGATAGTAGCATGCAGAAACTGGCATTCCGTATTCCTAGCGTAATTACTATAGCTTATCACTGGTAAACTATTTTTGTACTGTTTCAGTTTCTTATTTCAGATCTTATAACACATTTATTAAAAGAAAAATAATGTCACCAAAATTAATCCTCTGACACTAACTTGCAACTTAATTAAAACAAAGTTCATATAATTTTGTACATCCGATATTAGAGCTTAGTAGCACTAATGACACCAAAAATCCTGTAAAAGTCTTCTTTAAACATAAATTGTTCATGAGTAAAATTATAAAAACTGATATCACCAGTATTGGTACTCTGAAGTATTGAGCTAATTACTTTGAGAAAACATTTTTGATATTGTTCTTATTAATTTCTTGTCTTTTATATGCCTGTTACTATATAGGATCTGTAATATGTGGATGTAGGTAGACAGTTGCAGTCCAAAATTCTACTCTACTGTTAATAATTCTAATCCAATCATATCAATCCAAACATGATCACAATATTTAGATTGTCTAAAAACACTCTGACATTAATTTGAACAGCTTTGCTTAAACTGTCTAAATCTTGCCAAATGTTATAAAACGAAAAAGCATGCCATGTCTTGACATTTTTGCCCAAACTTCCACAATGTAAAAACTGTTGCTGTTACCTCTATTGCATTAAATATTATAACAGTACTAATGTACAGTTATACTGCATAAAGAGAGAGTAATATATTTTTGCAGTATGGTGTTTTAGTTTAGTTACAACAGTGTTGCATTAAGATTTTACAAGAAAAATGTAGTGTTTTAAGTGGAAAACTGTTGTAACTCATCATATTATTATAAATATTATGACTCAAGTTACCCAAAAATAAAAATCATTAGCTTTAATCTCTCTCTGAGATGGTGACAGTGACCAGTTTTTAGTCAGTTTCATTATACCATGGAAAAAAGCAATAGTTTTTGTTGATTGTTGAAAATAAGAAAAAGAACTGAGTTACAACAGTGTTGCGTTAAACCCTCGAAATGTCATCTGTATGGCATACACATGGTTTTTAAACTGGGACCTAGTTTCTGACCCCAGATGAATCCCATTCAACCTTGATATAAATTGCATTAGGATAACCATTATGTCCAAGTTCATGAAGATTCAATGCCTTCACAAGTGGTTGCTATGATTTGACCTAAGTTTTAAACCCAGATGACCTATATGCAAACTCTATCTAGAATACATCAAGATAGCCATTCTGACCACGTTTCATAACGATCTAATGAAATATGCAATCTCTATTGCATACACAAGGTTTTTCAATGAAATTACCCCATGACCTAGTTGTCGACAAATAATGACCCATACTTGAATTCGACCTAGATTTTATCAAGGATATCATACTGACTAGGTTTCATGAAAATTCAAAGATGATTGCAACCTCTATTGCATACATATGTAAGTGACAAGGTTTTTCTTAAATTTGACCCCGTGACCAAGTTTTTGATCCCAGATGACTCTATTCGAATTCTAAAAAGATTTCATCAAGGCAGCGATTCTGACCAAGTTTCACCTTGATCCGATGAAAATAAGCTGATTCTATTGCATACACAAGGTCAAGTGTAGACAGACAGACAGACAGACAGACAGACAGACAGACAGAAGATTGAAATCAGGCGATCACAATAAACCATGAGCATTTTAGCTGAAAACACTATGTCAGCATCATTATCTAAAGAAAACTTCTACATCATAATCACTTAATACTTAATTGACCTTCTTTGACACAAATTATGGACCATATGTTGCCATATCAACCAGAGTTCTGCATGGAATGAAATTATTTGAGCAACTTTGGTAGAGCTTCAAGCAAGGAACATCCCTGCCAAGTTTCATCAACATTACCCAGTGGTTTTAGAGGAGAAGTTGACGGACGACGGACAATTATTCTTCCGTAAAGCTCAACTTGGCACAAAGTGCCAGGTGAGCTAATAATTATTCAAAACAGGAGATAGATTTCCACCCTGTTCGACTAGAGAAAATCAAACACTTTCAATCAATTTGAACACATGACAAACCTGATCATACATATTGAAGGTGGTCAATCAGATTTTGGCCATGTAACAGAATTGTTTGAAACTTCAACATCTGATCAATTACATTCATTTACGTTCACTTAGCGCTTAATTCATGGAAGTTTTTTTTTTAATTTGATTTCCCTATCAAGATAAAGTTATTTTATCATAAGTACAAATATGAAACTCGTACTTTGCCTAAGGAAAGATATAAATATAAAACCTATTGTCCTATAGTTGTAAAATGTTTGCATTAAACATTATATATTTAGATTGAATTCATTAGAAATGCAAGTTTGAAAAAGTATTATTAACTCCCTTTACCTATATTAATTGCGCACCCAAGATAGATAGGAAATAAATGAATTCAGAAGCTACACATAGTTTTAAAACTTGCCTTTTGGTTCAGAATGCTAAAATGTCTGTATATCTATCCTATGCAAATGTAAAATAATAATTATATTGAAATAAAAAAGAAATACTCAACTTTTTAAATACTTTCATATTAAAGGGGAGTAATAACAAAATTTTATAAAAGTAAATAAAATGTAAATTTCTAATAGGGATCTAACTCTATGTAATGGGTCTTTTTGTTCCTAAGATAAATCTCTAACAGAATATACAAAAAGTAAAAATTGTCATCAAATGTTGCTTAAATGTGATTGACCACCTTTAACAGTTAGCTTAAAACATTCACCATCGATAAAATATAACTTAATGGTTTACGCCATAAGGCAATACGACTCATAGAGCCAAATGGCGCTTTGCTGTTATCTACAAAGGCGCACAACAGTTTTTTGTTGCCAGTTAAATACATATCTACAAGTCCTTTCAACAAGAATATTTGGTCAATTGTGCAAATATGTTTCCCGAAACCAGCTCATTCTTCACGAAACATTGTTATTTTCAATTAAGTATTTAGCTTTAAGTTAAAAAAATGCCTTTACTCCAAAAATCACTTCATTCACGGTCTTGTTGTTTTTACCAGAAATGAATAAAAAAGCCACATCTGAAACTGTTAAAGATACAACACTAAAATACAGAAATTTTATAGCAAAATCAATAAATGTATCTTGTAAGTATCATAGTATTGGTTAAAGTCCCATTATGCCTAAAAAAATATGTTTGTTTCAGGTTTCATGCCCCTCAAAAATAGGGTAGGTAGGTAGGGATTTTTTTTTGGGGGGGGGGGGGGAGGGTATTCTCAAACAAACCAAATTCAACATAGATTTTAATTAATTTATGCTAAAAAATATTAACACGCAAAAAAAGTTATAGGGTCGGGGCAAAAAGTAGGGTAGGTCGGGAAACCTGAAACAAACGCCTTAGCAAGCTGGATGTAAAATTATATGAAGCTCTTATGTTATTAAGACAGCTGCTGTCGTACCAGCTAAACTGACCCTTCATTGTTTGAAAACTTTTTCAAAACTTTTCTATGATTTTTTGATTACAGGAGTCACTGCTGAAATTCAAAATAACAAGACATTTTGTTGACCCTGTTTTTCATGGAGACTAACATATTGTTAGTTAATTTCTGGGAAAATAATGATGGGTGAAATGCAATGACTTAACTTTTTTGCAATATTAATATTTAGTGATACACTATCAGATCAAGGTGTTAAATGCAGAATTAGCTAGAATTTTGGTGTTGTAAATATTTATGTATTTGGTGTATCTTTCAGAATGGGTATAAATTGTAAATCTTCTCAAGTGTAGTATGTCATACTATAGGATGAAAAATTAGAGATAGTGATATTTGTATCATTATCTGAATAAATATTACGATCCTTATTATTACCCCACCCACTTTACTAAAATTCATTTTTTCATAAATCATTTTTAAATTATATTTTCATGATAAAAAAATAACAAGGTTTTTTCAGATAGTCCTCCTACAATTTGAATGAAACCTTTGTTTTAGAATTCAAACTAAAATATACCTGTTGTGCCTAAGTTTACTAGATCTACTGCATAATTTTTTTCTCAGTTAAATCATTATTTTTGAATGTAGATTTCCGGAAGTGCAAAAATCCAAAACCTCACCAGTGACCCCCCCTTAAATGTACAGGCAAAACATACATGTAAATCGCAGTAATTTTTTTTCAATTGTAACATGAAATTCTATTTTGTGACGTCAAGTGACAAAAAATGAACAAACTATCTATTAGTTAGGGGTGTCAACATTGGTTTATACTATATAAACATAGAGTGTAGTATTATATATTCGCAAATGTTTATCAATAAGAATTATATCTAAAGTGCTAATGGGACTTTAATTTTTTTGGAAAAGGTAGTAAAAGGTGCTTTTAAAGGTCCATTACTTAAAGAATTTTCTGGAATTGTAATAGGGAAATACAATTTGAAGCAGGCTTCTGAAACTTTACAACAGCCGTGGAGTATTTCCCTGTTTGAAGTACTGCTGCAGAAAAACGAGTGAATGCTTTTGTATTTCCTCAGATTGACATGGGTGGTCTCTTTGACCTACTTTCGCTTTATTGCATGTTGTCAACAGTCAGAAATTATGCTGGAAGTGCAATTCTTTTAACTTAATTTAAAAATTGGCATGCTTATTTTCATTCTGAGAAGACACCTAGCTGTTACAATTCAGGATTAAAAAGAACATTCGATTTGGTCTTAGTAATGGACCTTTCACAGACATGCTCATCTTTCAATACCGATAGTACCCTTAAAGGCAGACACATCCTACTACATCTCACATATATTCTATACACATGTACTCAGAACAGAAATAACATGTTCAATGATTGTAAAATGGCAAATAAATGATATATTAATAGCAACTTATGTCGATAATGCTTCATTTTTCAACAAAAAATCAACATAGAGGCCTTCTCTAATAGATCGTTATCCACTTATAAATGAATTGTAGAAAAACAACTTTATATTATAGGATTTTGTTTTGTAATTCTTATATTTGCAGTAGAACTGACTTAAGATATATTGATAATATTAAAAGCCCGATTTCTGAATAGAAACACTAGTACCGCGTTACCTTTAATAATTTGAATGTGATCTTTACTTTTTACGAAACTGCTATTACCCCGCTACAGTCTAAATATCAGCTACATGTCCTTTAGTTTCCTTGTTTAGCTATTTTCTTTCACAGCAGCTCTGACATCAATTGTCAACCAATTATGTTGAAGAATATACAATCACAAATTAGATATGACACTGTACATGTATGATGCTCGCTGGCAGTCACTGCAACAAAAGACAATTACAGGGGCTAGGCATGCTTGAGTTTTTTAAAACATATTATATATAAATAAAAAAATCAAATGTGCATAGCCCCTTTGATAAAAGAACTCAAAACGCAAAAAAGATTATCTGTGTTTAGGGCAACGGTCCCAAAAATGTTAGGTAGGGTAGGGAGAAAGATTTAAGGTTTTTTTTTTTTTTATGGGAAAGGTGAAAAAATTCTATAGGTTGGAAAAGAACAATTTGGTCTACATGCATGACATAGGGAAGGGACAATTTACATTTGTTTTTTACTTTGTTTGAAAAAAAAAATACTCTAGCGTTGGGGGTTTTGCCAGGTAGGGTCGGGTTGCCCGAAACACAGATATTTTTGTTTGGCCTTATTGCATCCATCTATTTTGTCAAAAATTTATACAAACACATAAATCTACTATTACAACAATCGCTGCGTATACAAAAATATATGTACATGTAGACATACCTACATGTGTAGATGTTTTTCAGCGCAGTTGTATGAGCTCAGCTTTTGACCGGAAGTTTAGAACTATTCAACCGCCAATGAAATGACGAGTAGAATGTAAAACATATTTTAAATCTATTCTCATTATGAATTACTTTTGTGATATCTGTCCTCTTTTTGTGTGATTTATAATAAAGTGGCAACTATTCCAACAAAATTATATAGTTCTGTTTATCACAGGCACCCCTGTTTTGCATGATTAACAGATACTCAGCTGAACCTATTTCAGTGACCCCTAGATCTACTTCATTTGTAAACAAGTGACACACATTATAGCCAGTAATTTGCATTTGCCTGAAGTTTACCAGGTCCTTCACAAACTGAACCAAACAAAAAATAATAATCAGAGTGAGCCTTGTTTATAAGATACGAAACACATGCACTTTACAGGTTACACCGTATATAAAGACTATGGAGCACAAGGGGTGGGGTTCAAAGAGTGGGCAAAAAGGGATATTTTTTTCTTTAATGGGGCACTCCCTACATCTAGCAGATTATATACTTGAAACATACCGTAGATTATGTGTTCAATGAAAGAAAAATGATAAATTGATACAATTTCAAAGAAGAACCTATTGCGGAAAATGCACCATTTTACCACAATTAATCAGTATAGAGGCTTTCTGTAATAAATCGCATCCACCTATTTATTGTACAACAACAACTCTACATAGATTATTGAATGGTTTACGGTACTGCAGTATATTTTAAACCTCTGATTTTATCGATTATGACTGGGAAATGCATAGATGAAACTTTTAGGTTGAGTTATAATACTTCCAAACATTCTATTAGACCTTTTATGTTTTGGAGGTTATTTAGATTGACATCAGTTAAAGGGTATGTCCCTTTATAATCATAATGATATTTAGTTGTTTTATGAAACAAAAAACGTTTCCCATATCTCATAAAATATGAAGACATTTGCCACCTTTCAGATCTGAAAGTTAGTCGGGCCAAAAAAAAAAAATCTGTGTTTGGGGCAACGGTCCCAAAAATTCTAGGAGGGTTAGGGGCAATATTTTTATTTTAAATCCAAAAAGATGCTAAAGGTTGGAAAAAATAATCTGTGTTTAGGGCAAAGGTCCCAAGAATGCTAGATAGTGTAGGGACACATTGTAATTCATTTTTTTTAAATTTGTTTTTGTTTTTTGTTTTTTTGGTCATTAGATAATCTTGATGAATTCTAGGTTGAGTTTGAACATGGGTCAGTTGGTATAAAAAAACTAGGTCATGGGGTCAAATCAGAGAAATACCTCGTGTATGCTTAGATATTTGCTATGTAATAGTGTAGTGGTCCTCTACCAACATAATTCAAATCATGCCCAAGGAGTCAAAATTACCCATAGGCACTAGGCAAGTGCACTGATACTCAGCCAGGTGAGCACTATAGGGTGAGCATGGCCCTCTTGTTTTTAATTATCTCTCTTTTAAGTTAGTAAATTGTCTCTTCCGTTAAATTTTTCATGTAATGATTTTGCTTCCATTTGTACTCTTAGCTGAAATATGTCACAATAGCTCTATGTAGTGTCTGCAGAAGATGAGTCTAACTAGTAACTATAATTACCATACATGTAATATAAGCACATGGGCAATCATCAGGAAATATTGTAGAAATAATTATCTTCTTGATAATATAAATGCCAATATTGAATGTGGGTTATATGGTCGCTATCATCACTTCTTCTGTCATCTGATCTGGTGCTTCTTTAGTCAAATCATTGATAGGTTGAACACTTTTCTCTCAAAACAGTAACAGTAACTGGTTCTAATGTAAAACAGTACTTCATAGAATTGGATGGTGACCAAATAAGATACAGCATGCTCTGATTATCATGAGCAACATATTGCCAACTGAGTCTCATGTTATGATAGCACATATTGTTCAACTTTCTTTTTACATACATTCTCTTATTACCACATAATAGTTCCTAATTATTGTTTAGAAAGACAGTCGTGTTTTAGAAAGTTAACCTCAAAATGAACTGAAACGTTAAGCTTGTCAATAAAACGTTAAACAAAAGTGTGATTAAATACATTTCAGAATTAAGAGGCAGATGCAAGAATTATATAATTAAAATAAGTAGTTTGCTTTGTTTGAACTTTAATCTTTCAAATGCCAATACAACAATAAGTATGTTTACAAAATTGAATTCCTGTAATATTAACCTATAAATCAGTAACAGTTTTTGTGTCGCCCTTTCGTAAACTTAACATTGGCTGTAACTTTGCCATTTCTTAAGATTTCTTCATCTAACTTTCAAATTGCCTTGCTTATGACATAAGAGTCGTGATGCCGCCATATTATGTAGGTCAAGAGCATATTTGACAGAGTTATACCCCTTTTTATACTTAGATTTTTGCTAGAACTTTGCCATTTCTTAAGATTTCTTTATCAAACTTTCAAATTGTATTGCTTATGTCAAATGGGTTGTGATGCCGCCAATTTTGTAGGTCAAGGTCATATCTGACAGAGTTATGCCCCTTTTAGTACTTAGATCTTGTCCTCAAAACTTAATGTTGGCTATAACTTTGCCATTTTTTAAGATTTCTTCATCAAACTTTTAAATTGTATTGCTTAAGTCAAAAGGGTTGTGATGCCGCCAAATTATTTAGGTCAAGGTCATATTTGACAGAGTTATGTCCCTTTTTGTACTTAGATTTTGTCCCAAAAGTATTGGTTATTCTGACAAAGCGTAAGAGGGCGACACAAGTGTAATGGACACCCATCTAGTCTACACCTACAGACCATAATATATCTTGCTTTACTATGTTAATTAGTCATGAGCTATGTAGTCATGAAAGTGCGTCTACGGCCGACCATAGTACTTTTATTGAAGAAATAGAAATAGAGGGTTAGGCTTGTCCCTTTTAGGCTACAGTCCTACCTACAAAAACAAATATCACTAATTAGTGGCATTAAATTTGTTTTATAAATTGTAAGGCATTTGACTGGATTATACATGAGGGAAAAATGTAAGTGAACAAAATTGAGTGTGTGTTATTGTATGGAATAAAAAACATTAAAAATGACAACTTTGCGGGAAAATTGTTCTTTGTTGAATGCATCCAAATTTTGAGTTGGCTTGATTAGGTGTGTTTTACTAAAATGTTTCAAACTAATTCCATCAACTGGTGTCTAGTGGACAATATATATGAAGAGGTTTAGTCTGTCTGTAACTCTCTATATATGTTAGAAGTGCCATAATTGACAGCATAAAGGGAAAAGCCTCGTCTTTTCAGGCAATGATAATTTGAGAATGTGAATGTTTGACGGACAAGGCTCTGCAAACCTTAGTGCCTGTCGTCACATTATATTTGTGACACGGTGCCTTTGGGTGCCTTTGGAAGCCTTTGGGTGCGCTGTGAGTCTTATGTCAGACACTCGCATTTCCAAATTCATTGACAAGCAAGTGGAGTGTACAGACAATTTTAGTACAGCACATCCGTTGGTCACATTGAGAAAATTGTCTGTCTGCAGTTTGTACCATGCATACTCTGCATGCCTGAAGCAAAATATGTACAACCATAAAGTACAGGCATTCTGTAATCGCAGGTCTGAAGACTATACCAAGCATAGTCTGCACGTCTGCAGACTATACCATGCATACTCTAAATGTCTGCAGACTATGCCATGCATAGTCTGCAAGTCTGCAGACTATACCATGCATAGTCGGCAGGGCTGCAAACTATACCATGCATACTATGCATGTCTGCAGACTATACCATGCGTATTATGCATGTCTGCAGACTATACCATGCATAGTATGCAGGTCTGCAGACTATACCATGCATAGTATGTAGGGCTGCAGCCTATACCATGCATAGTATGCATGTCTGCAGAAAAGTAGGTGCACATAGCTGCAGTTAATAAAGTTTATCATTGTGTATCTTGCATCAAAATGTTCAGATGTTTGACATGTTAAACGGGTAGACAATGTGAAGACATTCGCAGCTTTGTTATCTAAAACAAGCCATTTAACATTTGTGTTGCAAGCTGCAGCATAACAAAAATATAGAGCACAACTCTTCCATACCTGCAGGCGATGAATACTGACTTAAGACAATCGCCATACAACAACTATTGAGTCTTATTTAAAAGGAAGTTATGCAAGGACTGCTTCTACTTTGTTTAAACATGGTTCCAAAGAAAAGGTGCATAAAACTGCAAAACAACAATTTTGCCCATTGGTTTTTTCTATTTTTCTTAATTACAAAATTGTTCTCGGAAAAAAGAATTGCGTGTTTAAAGTGCTCGAGTTATCCGAGTTCTTGAGTTATCCGAATTATGGTAAGTTTACAAGTTTTTTTCTACTGTGACGGATCTTTTGAACAAAGTGTATTTGGTGTAGTAGGATTTATAGATTCATTTATTTTATTAGATCACAAACCCTACAATGTTGTATTTATTTGATTAAATCTCTTTTGTTTGTTTACATACAGGTATATCAGCTTAATTACTATATAACAATGATTAATGGTGTAGGCGGAATAACGTAATTTTACATCGCCCAGTGTATTTACCGGTCACTTTGTTGTTTTTTTCTTAACTGTATTTCTTTAATTCCAGACGAGCAGTATGCTAGACAATTTCGGCCTAAGTTTATTTTTTATTTTTTTTTGCAAAAGACATGTTAGTGAATAGTGATGAGTCACTCGCACTAGTTGTCGTATAGTTACAGTACCGGTATTAGTTATAACACATCACTCGTGGCATTTCAAAGAAAAATCTCACATGACAATTCTAAATAGAAAGTGAAGTTTTGGATTTTCTGTCATGCTTTATCATCAACATTTTTCTCAGACTCATTATTTTCATCTCATCATTAAGTTCTCGTAATTAAAAACTCGCAAACATAATTTTCGTTAGTTTCTCTTTTTCAAAGCAAAAGGCGTGTAATTTTGACACAGGAAATTTAAATTTGATAAAAGTTACTTGAACTTCTATATTACCAACAAAGGGATGTCAAAAATGCATTTCACTCCAAGCTAATATAAAGCAACTTTTCATCGGACGAGCGTCATGTGATTATAGATAAATACCTATACGACAACTCACAAAAACAAAAATAATATCAAACAGGGAATGCCACGTACCAAAAACGCAGCCTCCCCAAAACGAGCCCCACAGCACCCAGAAGTGCACACCACCAACACACACACACACGCACACACACACACACGCACACACACACGACACACATACACAATCATGTACACACACACATATACACAACCTTGAATAAACAATAAATAGCAACACATAAAGATTTTCCGATCGATTTGCACTTGCAACTTCAATCTCGCTAAAATTCTAGAATGAAAGCGTCTGGTTGTCTAACTCCCTACACTCATAAATACATGAAGCCTACGTTCAGGCAACAAAATGTGTACCGAAAGTTTCCGTTTTAGCCTGTGTTGCGTGCTTCAAAACCACGGCAGGATACCAAATATAGAAGGAATGCATGGCGACATGTACACGTAATCCCTCTTTTCCCGACTTCACGCAAAACACAGAATTAATTTTAGATACAATAACTCACTTAGACGATTTGTGTTTCTCAAACCGCTTTAGGGAATTGGATGGGAAATATGTGATGGAAATAAGGACCAACATTCCTGGAATTCCAAAAGTAGCATTGGCTTACAGTCTACTTTAGTACCTACAGTCGTGTACGTCACGCGTATTTTGGTAAATTAGGGCGAGCGTTGTAGGATATAGATTGGAAAGAATTCTCCCACTATTATATTCATTGTCACAGAAATGTGAAGCAGTTAGTTTTACGTTGGTTACTCGGAATAATCTTCTGTCACAATCATGCCGAAACTAAGATTTTTCATGGGGGAGGGGTGAGAAATTAAGTCGAGTGATTTCTACATATTTATTTATACTCGATTTCGACACTTCCGCCATTTCACTGGTGGGGTTCAAAATCGGGACTATCTGATCCTGATCAAAGCGAACGGGACTACAACTACGTTACGGAGGCTTAAGGTGGAATGCGCCTCAAACTTATTTCTCGAATTTCCTCATGAAATTTACACTGTGCATAATTCAGGATATTTCTGATTGAACCCCGCTTCCATTTGTTTGATAGCTCTTACGGTTTATATGCTATTATGCTTCAAACATGGCCACTGACGTCACTATTTGCACAGCACGCTATTTCATGTCATTTCTATGTTTTTCCTTCATCGCGCTTTAGATTTAAAATGAAATAACAATATGAAATAATATGATCATTGCATTTAAAACGTCCTACACAATGGTGTAAAATTCAATGGAAACGTTTTGACGCTTTCGACGTTAGTCGCATTTTTGTGACGTCAGAACGGGAAAATTCTACAAGAGTCTTGCTATAAATTTTGCCTTAAAAGTTGTTTTTATTCAAAATCTGCTCGATGAAAAAACGTATAATTTTGATATGGTATGTAAAAATCATTTTCCGTTTTTTTGAAACAATCAAAAAGATAGGTCACCGACTTCGTTAATTTACGAATTTAAGTTTTACCCTACCCCACTGAACATATTCACTTCAACTTTTGTTCATTTTGTATAAAATATAATAAAAAACTTCGCAAAACTGCGTGTGATATCAATTTCTTCAACTGACGTCATTTGACGTCATGATATCTTGCTACGTAAACAGTAACGGGAAATATCTAACGTACTTTTTTGTAAACATCGAAATGGAGAGCCATAAAAGAAAATTTGCTAGTTTAGTTTTAAGAAAAAAGTTTTTACAAAATTTAAATGTATGTGAGCGATAAGGCAACTACAAGTATGTTCCAGAAAGAAGGATTGTCGACTTAAGGTTTTTTGCTGAAAAAATTGATGACGGGTGCAGCAAGTGTAAAGAGCGGTTTTTGTTTAAGGATATAGTTGATGAAAAAATTAAAGGACTTTGTTCATTGGTTGTATTTCAATGTTCAAAATGCGGAAATGAAACAAAGATTGCAACATCAAGGGCGTCCAGAAAAACCAAAACAAACTTTAAGAAATCGCCATATGCCTTTAATCTAAGGGCTGCAATTGGTGAGTAGATCTACAATATCTTAGTAAAATGTTTTCATTTCTGTTTTATTCATCTATATTATTTTCGTTGGGATGTCCCTTCGGGGATCAGTTATACAGCAGAAACATTCACACAAATATAGCCGATACTATTTTGTTCATTTTACACAAGTTTAATAGTTCTCTCAGAGTGAGACTTTTGTCTGAATAAATATTCTTAGAGAGAGAGAGAGAGAGAGAGAGAGAGAGAGAGAGAGAAAGAGAGAGAGAGAGAGAGATGTTACAAGAAAGAACGACATGTAAAGCGAAGGCGGTTTGAATTAAAGAGGAAAAGACTGTTTGTAAATACATCTAGTGAAATAAAAGAAGGCATCACATATGAGTCAGGATGTTTACTTAAAGATGAAGACATTAATACGGAACGAATACCAGATGCATTAGAATTTAGTCAAGCAAATGCGTATGTTGTTGGAGGAAACTACATATTTTACGATATAGAAACAACATCCCTAGGAAATTAGGCGGAAATCGTGCAAATTTCTGCCTGCTCCAGTGACGGTTCGTGCTTCAACCGGTTCGTAGTTCCTGATGGAAGTATTACAACACAAGCTTCAGCAGTGAATAGATTGACACTTTCTGTAAGGAACGGCCAGACAGTTATCTGCAAGGATGGAAAAACGCTTCCTGGTGTTTCTATTGGTACGGCCTTGAAAGACTTCATATAATGGATTAGGTTATTGAATAATGAAAAAAACAACATTTTAGTCGCACACAATGGCAAATATTTTGATATGAGAATCCTCATTAACAATTGCATAAAAACGGGACGTTTGAACGACTTTTCAGAACAGGTCTACGGATTTGTCGACACACTGCCGATATATGTCAATAACCAAAAAAGGTCTGTCAGTGTCTCCTGTTAATATATATGAAAGGGAGTTCGACTGCAAATACTATGCACATGGTTCACGTGAAGATACTTGTGCGCTCATGCGCTTGTTTTATCACCATAATCTTGAACAAAAGGCAGCATCGTCTGTGATTAAATTGGAGTTTGCTTTGAACTACTTGAGAAATGTTGGTATCGAACAACAAAATCGCAGAGAGTAAGAAGTTAAACTGTGTTCTGAAAAAAAAGTAATTTCCAAATATTTGGCAAGAAAGATAGCAAACACAGGACTTTCATACCATCATTTGCAATTAGCGTATGCACGGGACTGTGTGAATGGTTTACGGTATGTATTAGCGGAAAAGATTAATACTAAACCTAGGGTAACCGAAAAAAATCCATCATTCAGACAATTAATACTTACTTTGAAACAATGAAATTAACCGAATAGTGTCCACGAATATAAATTTGGACGAACCGATGTAGTAGAACATGTGTGTGTGTGTGTTACACTTTTCTATCCAACTAACAGGTGATCTGTGACGTCAGTGGCCATGTTTGAAGCACAATAGCATAGAAACCGTAAAAGCTATCAAACAAATAGAAGCGGGGTTCAATCAGAAATATCCTGAATTATGCACAGTGTAAATTTCATGAGGAAATTCGAGAAATAAGTTTGAGGCGCATCCCACCTTAAGCTAAATCGGAGATTAGCGAAGCTTCCCAGAGGTCATGGTACTTTCTTATTAATTTCAGGTAACAAATACCAATTCGTGTATACTAAGACAAACAAAAGAAGCTGACCACATAGTTGCATATATTTTGTTGACTCATATTTGTGTATTCGTTACTTTCGACGGACTTAATTAGAAAGTTTACAGAAAACTGCCCAATAACATTCGTCCTTGGGGAAGCCTAAAGAAGTTTCCAATGATGAATATTTGCACTGTCATTCTAAAACCAAGTAACGATAGTACAAGTGACGACAGGGGTGTATGTTGCGGAGGTATAATATGGCACTTATACTTCCTTGCCATTGAGCTAGCTTCGGTAGAGTGTCAATTCGGTTAATGGAGGACGCGAGTCCGAATCAAACTCGAGGCAAATTATTTTTCGCGGTTACATTTGGCGCCAAACGTAAATTACTAATGTGTTTGGAAGTGATAGCACCCTTAGAACGTCCCACAGACATTTATACTTCAAGAATTCAAGGACGAACTCTAGTAAGGAGGGAATATATATAGTAGAGTTATACTTCTTTGTCATTGAACTATCTTTTATGGTGACGTGGTAGAGTGTCCGCGTATGGTCATACATAGTTGTTAGCATAGCTACGTCGTATCGTAGAGCACTGTAACACAGGATACAGCTCCTTTCGGATACATCTCTCCGGAGAGCTAAATCTGGTGCGCATTAAAGAATACAGCTCAGCTCCCCGGAGGGCTATATTCGGTGCGCATTAACGAATATAGCTCCCCTAATAAAATGGGAGCTGTATTCGTGGTCCTGTACCAATTTTATCTGACCGGGCACAAAATGACAGAGTGAGCTATTAGGATCACATTCCGTCTGTCGTACGTGGGTGGGATTTCCTTATCCACAACTCAATGGACATGGTAGATTTATTTTCTCACCGTTTAAATCGCATTTTCACACAAGTAAGAAGAAATTCGTGCAAATACAGGATGGGGAGGAAAAAATGAAAATCAACTTTTTCTCGAATTTTACTTCAAAACTGCTATAGATGGATAGAAAATGATCTAACTAAGAAAATGAATACCAACAACCCTATGTTTATTTTAAAAATAACAATTTTACAGCCATTTTTCTATTTTTATGTCTGCTTACAATTAATGTAAAAATAGTCCGGCAGCGATGTGAGATAAGCGATGTGAGATAAGTTTATCTCACACGGGTAAGTGCGCGGAAATAGGTATCCCATAGGTGAGAAATAAAAACTATGGCCTAAAATTTGCACTTATATACGGAAGCACAGAGGTGACATGTGGGAATTATTTTTATATTATCTCGTGGCCACGCGATTATAAAATAAGTAAAAACGAAAAACAAAAGTTATCTCGTGGCCACGAGATAATAAAAAAAGAAAAAACGAAACACAAAAGTTATTGCGTGGCCACACTATCGCGTTCCGACATCTTGCCGCCATTAAAAGCGGTGTCAGGACGATTTCTCCCAAAGACAGTTCCTCCCAAGACGTTTTATATACTTATCTCGTTGCCACGCGATAACTTTTGTTTTTCGTTTTTTCTTTTTTTATTATCTCGTGGCCACGCGATAACTTTTGTTTCTCATTTTTTCTTTTTTTATTATCTCGTGGCCACGCGATAACGTTTTGTTTTTCGTTTTTTCTTTTTTTATTATCTCGTGGCCACGCGATAACTTTACTTTTTCGTTTTTTTCTTTTTTTATTATCGCGTGGCCACAAGTTTTGTTTTTCTTTTTTTCTTTGTTTATTATCGCGTTTCCACGAGATAATATAAAAAAATATTTCCACATGTCACCTCTGTGCTTCTGTACTTAAATTAGGCAATTAGGTATTTTTTTGCTGCTGGACATGTTCTTGACCCCTTGTTGAACTTCCATATTAAATGTAATTTTACATACACCTCACAAGAAAGGTCATGAATATTTAATATATACAAAACATTTGAGAAGATATTACAATCATCAATGGCAAATATGCCTGTGCAAGTTTTTCTTTCATAAGAGAATAAGCTGCTGCCCTATTTATCTCTAAAATGTTTTCTTCCGTCTTTCAATGTTGATAGTACCAAAGATTGTTGTAAACATGAATAGATTACAGTGCTGATAATGATAAGACAGCAAAAGATGAATAGCTGACCGTGCAGATAATGATCAGACAATAAAAAACGAATAGCAAACAGTGCATATCATGATCAGAGAGGAAAATAATGCAAAACAAGCAGTGCAGACCATGATTAGACAGCAAGAAAAAAAGCTGGCAGTGCAGAGCATGTTGAGAAAGAAAAATATGAATAACTTACAGTGCAGATCATGATCAGAAAGCATATAATGAATGATCAGACAGCATAAAATGAATAGCTGACAGCACATATCATGATCAAACAGCAAAAAAATAAATAGTGAACAGTGCAGATCATGATCAGACAGCAAAAATGTATAGTGACCAGTGCAGATTATGATCAGACAGTAAAAAATAAATAGCTGGCAGTGCACAGCATGATAAGATAGAAAACTATGAATAGCTAACGGTGCATATCATGACCAGACAGCGTATAATGAATGATCAGACAGCATAAAATAAGTAACTTACAGTATAGATCATGATAAAACAAAAAAAAAATGAATAGCTAACAGTGCAGATATTGATCAGACAGTAAAATAATGAGGACTAGATCTTCAGCATGTGGTATTACTCTATACCAAAATTGTTCAAATCATGACGTCAGGGTCAAAATTGACCATGCCCGAGGGGGTCTCTTTGTTTTACATAGACTTATTCAAAGGAAAATGTAAAAATTGATCCTTTCTGCAATCAATGACCTTGCATTATAGCCAATGGCTTACAGGTGAATAATAAAGGGCAATCATGACCCTCTTGTTTCGTATAGAGAGCTACACAGTAACCCGGTGCAGCATAAGTTTGTATTTATGATGTAACATTTGTTTATAACTACGAGACTTTGAATTTATCATAAAATAATAAGGATCCATCCCGCTATTCGGGATGCAGCACTAAGCCCTTTTTGTCCGTCCGTCTTGGACGGACGGTTGAACAAAACTTTGAGGTTTAATGACTTTTTTGTTGATATTATTTTTTTTTTCAAGAAACCTACATTTTTCATATGACCGTAGCACATAAGGCAGTGGTTTAAGTGGTTTTGTACCTCATTTCATAAATTAATTGTTGACGGAATGAAGCATATTCACATCAGGGTGTAAGGCACAAATAACGGACCGATAAGACAACATACAGGGTAGGACAACAGAAAGGTGGTCGGATCTTATTATCTTATTCGTTTTATCATCCGATTGACCAAACATTTGGAGCTTTATTCGAATGTGCGTACGGTTTGGTTCGAATACAGCTCTGCTATACCAAGGGACCTGTATTCGTTAATGTGCACCGAATACAGACGGAATGCTGACGGAATGCTCAGCGTTTATTCCAGAAATCATATTATTCTTAAGAACCGGTTGACCGGCGATGATTAAGGTAGTTGTTTTGTTTTAGTATGGGGTGAGTTTTGAACACAATAGTTAGCCTCGGATACCCCAAAACGCATTTTAAAAGATAAACGTAACAAATATTATATTTACCACGTAAGAATGAAAAACCCTTCTATAAAATGCAAACATTTTCATTAAATTTGCGATTGAAAAACTGTTGAAACTGTTAGGGCAGACATAGGTTGCCTTATGTGTTTCAAAGGAGAATTTATAGATTCATTTGGAGGGAATATTTTTTAAAGCAGAAAAAATACAAAATAGTAAACTAGCATCACAGGATACCATCATATATATACCTGACCTACAGGAAACCGGAATAACTCGGGACGTGGGCTCCGTAGTATATTATTAGTTATACAGATTCTTGACGGTGTATACGGACTCGTATAGCCTGTTCGTGCCGATATTAGCCCGAGCCGTTAGGCGAGGGTTTATATCGGCACGAACAGGCTATACGAGTCCGTATACACCGTCAAGAATCTGTATAACGAATTTATAATACCGCAGATTTGTTTGAAAGACAAGATAACTACCTGAATTGTCAACGAAATTGTCGAAATATTGCTGTTATATTTATAAATGACAAAAAGCCGATACCCATGGGAGCCCCCAATTCCTTTACCTTCGTATGATTCCGTACGGCGCTCGTAATCAGCCGATCTTAGTTTTTTCTCAGTAATTCAATAGAAAGAAAAATAATCCTGTGTCTTACGGTGTTTTCGACCCGAGAGCAAAGTATAGCATGGCATTTTGTATTATTTGCAGTCACATAATAATTACTTTCCGTTTAACCGGTCCCATTTCGAATCTATTACGTCATCAGTTCAAGTCTTACGTCACCGAGACAGTAATGTTTTGGCAGACATTTTTGTAGCGTGTGGACTGGATAAACACAGATTTCTTTTTAATTTATTACTTCGGCTTTAAGTTATTGATGTGACACAAATTAGGATAAACAGCGTTTTATTGGAGTAGGACTTCACATTATTTCAAGGCAAGTGAAATAGGACTACAGTAGTGATGCATTAACAGGATAGAAAAGGACATTTGTTTTCAGATTTTCCTCTGATCTGGCGGTATTTTTATTTCGTCATTCCAGAGGTTGAATTTGTACATGAATGTCCTGTCAGCAGCCGTTAGTTGCAGAAAGGAATACCATTAATTCGAAGAGTACTTATTAGTGTCAATGACAGTGTTTTCATTTTCAAAAAAACAATATTCAACTGCCACTGGGATTCATGTTCATGGTGAACTTGATCGACAGAAATGAGATTTCATGTCCGTAACCCGTTTTGACTCGGGAGAAACGAAGGTAAAGATAGCATCAATGTAAGTTTTAATGTCTATGAATTTGATTTATTTTTCCAAACGACATGTGCAGTGCTTACAAACGTCGCTGAAAAAATTGAATCGGTGGAACGGCGGCCATTTTGTTTTGAATGTAAACAATGTTTACAGAGTTTCTCTAGCCAATCAGAAAAGGCAAAACCGATGAGGCTCCAAATGGGAGACGGTACATACGGGATTGCTCACGGTATATACGGTCTCATATACAGGGGCTCTTGACCAATCAGAATCTATCAAATTTATCTGCGGTATTATAAATTGGTGTATAACCTCCACCCAAAAAAGGGTTGTGATCCCTCCCCCTGTCCCGAGTTTCGGACCGGGGAAAGGTGGCAAGTCAATATGTGTTTACTTCTAAAGATATACAGTAGACATTAAATGTGAAAATCTATGTAAATTTGTCAGGCTACACAGTTTCATCCGGTCCTCGAGGCTTTAGTGAGAGCAATACCTAAACCCAAGATAGATCATGTATGTTTATATGGCTCTATGGGCATTGCAAATTGCTCTCCTTGAATTTCATCAATGTAGTGATGTCAGAAATTACGTAAATTTTGCACACACAAATAGGTCCATGTAGTAACCTAAATAGTTAACCGACGCATTTTTTTTATATATAGACGGATGTAAAGACCATCAACTATTATGAATGTTGGGATTCATTCAATGCTATAATGAACACTAATTATCTTACATTGACCAAAACCAACAGTCAATCAAATAGGTTGATCCTATATCTGAGTTTTAACCCCATTCAAATATTCACTTAGTTCCGTCTACCACTTTATTAGTCCATAGGCCCTGTTGCTTTGTAACTTACTCACAAACAACCTTTGAGGCAAGGACTCCACGAAAAGAGTATCAGAACACCTCCAGGTATCAAGGCTCTGTCGCCGTAGCAATTACACCAAACACTGCCTGATGCAAAGGTACCGACGCGGACAGAGGGTCAACATCCCGAAGGACATTCTGTATTATTTAATTCATTAATAATTATTCACCGATGTGAACAGTCTGGGAGCCAAATGAATTCTCAGCTTAAATGGTACATTCCGTCCTTTTATATACGTCTGTCAAGTGAGGAACCATACTAGGAACAAGTTTGTATACATTAATAAGCACCTATTGACTAAGTGTTAATTAAGCGTCCAAGTATCCAGACCAATGACTTTAGTTGCGCTTATTTTATGGTTTTGTCTTACATATGTAGAAGATGTATTGTGAATGAATAAACTCATTAAATAACACAAATCTATATTTTTAGTGTTTCCAACTATCTAGAAATGAACTGGTTAGAGACCCAGAGGTAGTCTCATATGTATCAGTGCATTGTACCGGACACGTAAAAGAACCAAGGGGTCTTTTTGTAAATTAGCTAGAATCTGGTTCAAGGATTCTCTTGTGCTTGCAGGTGACCTTTCAACATTCACCTGTTAGGAGTATTTGCAAGTTCGCCCTCGGGAAATCTCAAGGTCGACTGGGACTATAACACAATCTAAATGAAGTATTTTGATGGCAAAGCTGAGAGTGAAATTCCTGTGTGCAGGCCGCTTTAATTAATACTTCATTTATCAAAACCTGTATCAAAATTGATTTATCATTACACTTACATTAAAGCGAGGAAGAAGAATGGCATCCTCGGTAACCAAGGCTATTCATTACCAATTGAATACATCCTCGGTAACCCAGGCTATTCATTACCAATTGGACGGAGAGAAGCGGCAGGAATAAGCCGTGGGTTCCGAGATGGAAGAATATATACTTATTCTAACATTACTTTTTTGGTTCTGATATTAGGCTCAGGGATAGCAATAGGAGCAATTGGGTTATAGCAGAAATAGTTTGCGAGACCTTGGTCATTCGCTTATGTCTCAATGTGTTTTTGACATTCAAATCCTTTTGAGAATATCACAGAGTTAAATAAGGGTTTTAGTATATAGGCTTCCTTATTAAATTAATTATTATGGGGAAATATTTGCACTCAGTTTCAGCCTAAGCTAAGTGACCAGGAGTGTGATCATAAAAGGATTACTGGCTGAAGTAGCTTGACCAAGTATGACATGAAACTAGTATTATACGTTACTATCTTATCATTCTAAATTAAATTATAGTAAAGGTGCAGAATAATTTCCGCCCATCAAAAGTCCAGCTCCGAGATTGCCCTCTGTAGGCCTGACCGGACTGGTCAATATATATTTTTAATCAGTAC
>JAFMSR010000007.1:0-239625 GCA_022818135.1 Saxidomus purpurata | reverse complement strand
AAGATACAATACAGACAGATATTGGAATGACGAATACAACAGCAGACAAGATTACGGAAGAGACTTCCCTAACAGATATAACAGATATGAAGGAAACAGAGAAAGGTTGGACAGATATGACAGAAAATATAACTACCGAGATAGGGGAAGAGGTGACGATAGATATTTAGAAGAATTCAAGGACAATGATAGGTATATAGAAAAAGGCCTTACGGCAAGAGAAGAGATGAAAGATATGGATATGATAGAGAAAGACGATATAATGAAAGGTCAGATCAAAGATACAGAAGTAAAACAGGCAGAGATAGCGATAGATACTCAACTGAGAATAGAGACGATACAGCAAAAGAGTATACTCAAAGTTCTACAATACATGACAAAACTGAGGAAAAAAAGAAGACTGCGATAGAAAAACAACAAAACAAGACAACAAACAAACGCACCAGCCACAGTCAAAACCTGAAACAGCAAGAATAGGACACTCAAAGAAGGATTTAAACACGTAGATGTCTCTGTCAAGGGGCAGATGAGAGATAAACAGAATAATAAAAATGCTTTTTTGCAATTTTGACGGCTGAAGAAACAAATTTATGTGCAATTATTTGCAAACAACTTTTTAAATGTCGAGGACGACATTTTGCGAGCAGGAGGAGAATGTCGTACAGTAGAATTAAACGTATATAATATCGTAAATACTTCGTTTGTTTTTCATTCTCTAGTTTCCCTGAACCTGTGATACTCCCGGACTTCAATACTTTCTTTATGTCAAAGCGAAATGATTCTAACAATCTAAAACCGTACTTATTTTATCTTGTAAACCTTTGCACGTGATCTTCAACATCCAATCACAGCACTGGTCACTATTTGGTCAATTTTTGAATAGTCTTTGTTTACCTGTTCGCAGTTTTGTATTTTTGTGCAAATATATTGATTGACTGGAATATATACATTTTCCAGGTAAATATGACGTTTATGTATATGATACTACTAGTATATGATTAGACTTTGGTAATTTTTAAATAATTCATTGATTTACCTGTATAATCTATCGGAGGTCAAGCACCGTTTATTTCGCCTGTGGTAATTGTTTGTTTACATTTTTGACAGCTGTCACCTGTCATTCGCGATGAATACACTCAACCACTTTTCTAAGTATACATCTAAAAGACTTTTTGTAGTTTCTTCAATTTTCAAGATATTTTGATGAATATTTTAAAGTCATAAGATCAAAGATTCATATTTAACATTCCATCAGAGTTGTAAAGATATGCACCAAACTCATTGGTCCGCAGCGCTCTAAACACAATAACCCCAACATTCAAAAGTCACAAAAACGTTAAAATAATCAAACTGTCATCAATCTGCGCGTAACACATCCGACCATTTATGATTCACTAAAATTAAATTAGCAGACATTTCGTAATGTTTGATCATTCAAAGTCTTTACGAGGATGTTCTTAGGCAGATGTAAAGTGTAAAAAGGAAAATTGAGACTTGTGTCTGATTCTTATGCCCCACTTCATTTCGATCGGATGAAGATGATGATTGATGGAAATGTGCACCCTAATGTTTTTTTTCCAACTAGTTGTGGCTTGGACGTACTCATCTTCAATAATTAGTATTTGGTACTTCTCATGAATCTCTAATGGTCAGTTTGTGGTGTGGAAACGTCACGTTGGAGAAAAAACAGCACTGTACTGAATCAATTGATACAATTGAAGAGGTGTGTTGGAGAAATGCATGGAAAAGGAAATTCTTAAAAGGTAAGACAGATCAACTTTGTCAATAAATTCAGCGTTGAGATAATATTTTTATGAAAGCGGGATATTTGAAATTGGTACAAGAAACCGTTTTTTAACAAAAACTTTACTATTCTAGATAATTTATCAGAAATCTAGAATAACCATAATTTACAGTTTTGTGAATTTCACATTTAGGGGTGTGGTGATGTAAACTCTCTGAGACAATGAAATCACCATTAATGCTCATCAACTTTATACCGAGTAATGAGAGAATGAATCCAATAATTTGACAAATTTTCATGACCGTATCTTTCAAAATGATTTTGATATGACACATATTTAAGGTGTATACTTGACATTTATATTGTTAAATTATTATTATAATTATTCTACTCTTTTGTTTTCAGGATCTTCACAATACGTTATACCATAAATTGATGTTTTAAAGAACATAAATATAAATGGGAAACAGTAAAGTATGTATGGAACAAATTACCAGTCGACGTAAAAAATCTGATTGGATAGACATATTTAAGAAGAAACTCAAAACACTGTTCTTCAGAAATTTTGAATCATGAAATTAACTACATTTGTATTTCTGAGTTGACGGACTAAATAAGGAAAGATGCTGAGTCTGTAGTTGCGATTGATTGATATATGTTTATTATGTATTGTTGTTTTCTGTCACCTTTTACATGTAACACGCTATTTTTTTTTGAGAAAAATCTTGTAATTAAGAAAAATAGACGAAACCCGTGGTTAAAGTTATTGTTTTGCAGTTTTATGCGCCTTATCTTTGGAACAATGTTTAAACAAAGTGAAAGCAGACCTTACATAACTTCCTTTTAAGTAAGATTCAATAGTTGTTGTATGGTGATTGTATTAAGTCAGTATGCATTGACTGCAGGTATGGAAGAGGTGTGCTCTATATTTTTGTTATGCTGCAGCTTGCAACACAAGTGTAAAATGTCTTGTTTTAGTAAACAAGAGCTGCGAATGTCTTCACATTGTCTACCCGTTTAACATGTCAAACAGCTGAACATTTTGATGCAAGATACACAATGATACACTTTATTAACTGCAGCTGTGTGCACATACTTTGCTGCAGGCATGCAGACTATGCATGATATAGTCTGCAGCCCTACATACTATGCATGGTATAGTCTGCAGACATGCAGAGTATGCATGGTATAGTCTGCAGACGTGCAGACTATGCATGGTATAGTCTTCAGACCTGCAATTACAGAATACCTGTTCTTTATGGTTGTACATATTTTGCTTCAGGCATGCAGAGTATGCATGGTACAAACTGCAGACAGACAATGACTTTAAGAAGTAAATGCAGTTACTTATTTCTTGTGTAAGGGATCTGGTTCATCAACTGCAAAATTGTATACTACATAAAGTAGTTGGACTATTGATGCAGTGTATTATCTGCTCAATGTGACCAACGGATGTGCTGTTCTAAAATTGTCTGTACACTCCACGTGGTTGTCAATGAATTTGGAAATGCGAGTGTCTGACATAAGACCCACAGCGCACCCAAGGCACCGTGTCACAAATATAATGTGACAACAGGCACTAAGGATTGCAGAGTCTTGTCCGCCAAACACTCACATTCTCAAATTGCCATTGCCTGAAAAGACGAGGCTTTTCCCTTTATGCTGTCAATTATGGCACTTCTAACGTATATTGAGAGTTACAGACAGACTAAACCTCTTCATATACCTTGCCCACTAGACACCAGTTGATAATATTAGTTTGAAACATTTAAGTAAAACACACCTAATCAAGCAAACTCAAAATTTAGATACATTCAACAAACAACAATTGCCCAACAAAGTTGTCATTTTTAATGTTTTTTTATTCTATACTATAACACACACTACATTTCGTTCACTTACATTTTGCCCTCATGTATAATCCAATCAAATGCTTTACAATTTATAAAAAGTTTAATACCACTAATTAGTTAAATTTGTTTTTGAAGGTAGGGCTAGCCTAAAAGGGACAAGCCTAACCCTCTATTTCTTCAATAAAAATACTGGGGTCGGCCGTAGACGCTCTTTCATGTTCGTTTTAACCCAGTTAAGCAAGATATATTATGGTCTGTAGGTGTAGGCTAGATGGATGTTCAATAGAACACTTGTGTCGCCCTCTTACACAATAACCAATAATTCTTTGACAAAATCTAATTACAAAAAGGGGCATAACTCTGTCAAATATGGCCTTGACCAACAAAATTTTGCGGCATCACAACCCTTTGACATAAGCAATACAATTTGAAAGTTTGATGAAGAAATCTTAAGAAATGGCAAAGTTATAGCCAACATTAAGTTTTTGTGACAAAATCTAAGTACTGAAAGGGGCATTACTCTGTTAAATATGACCTTGACCTACAAAATTGGCGGCATCACAACCCTTTTGACATAAGCAATCAATTTTGAAAGTTTGATAAAGACATCTTAAGATTTGGCAAAGTTATAGCAAAAATCTAAGTATAAAATATAGGAATAACTGTTTTGTAATTTCGATATTTGCGACTGTATATATGGTTTTTAATGGTCGCAAATATTCCTAAAGACTGTTAGTGAGTTATAGGTTAATATTACAGGAATTAAATTTTGTAAACAGACTTATTGTAGTATTGGCATTTCAAAGATTAAAGTTCATACAAAGCATACCTAACTAGATACTTATTTAAAACATATCATTCTTGCATCTGCCTCTTAATTCTGAAATGTATTTTTTCACACTTTTGTTGTACGTTAAATTATTGACAAGCTTAAAGTTTCAGTTCATTTTGCTGCTAACTTCTAAAACACGACTGTCTTTCTAAACAATATTTAGGAACTTTCTTCACTCCCACGATATGACAATGGCTCCTGAAATGAAAAAAAAATAAATATGTGGTAATAAGAGAATGTATGTAGAAAGAAAGTTGAACAATACATGCTATGATAACATGAGACTCAGTTGGCAATATGTTGCTCATCAGAGCATGCTGTATCTTATTTGGTCAACATTCAATTCTATGAAGTACTGTTTTACTTTAGAACCAGTTACTGTTACTGTTTTGAGAGAAAAATGTTCAACCTATTAATGATTTGACTAAAGAAGCACCAAATCAGATGACAGAAGAAGTGATAATAGCGACCATTATGACCCACATTCAAAATTGGCATTGATATCATGAAGATAATTATTTTTAAATTTTTCCTGATGATTGCTGGTCAAATGTGACCCATGTGCTTATATTATAGTAAGTGAAGTTAGTTTTGGGGAGGCTGCGTTTTTGGTACGTGGCATTCCCTGTTTGATATTATTTTTGTTTTTAGACTCATCTTCTGCAGACACTATATGAGCTATTTCAGCTAGAATAAAAATGGAAGCAAAATCTTTACATGAAATATTTAACGGAAGAGACAATTTAACTAAGAGAGATAATTAACAAGAGGGCCATGCCAGACAGTGAACGATCCTAATAGCTCACTCTGGAGTTTTGTGCCATGTGAGCTAATAAGTGAAGGAATATGTGTAGTTGTTCAAGGCTGGACTTGTTTCTTTCTTCTTTTCTATTTCTATGAAACAAGGGGTCCTGCAGATGGCTCTTTATCGCTCACGTGGGTCTGCGACTTATGACAATATGTGACCAAACTTCCGACTCTAAACTTTATATCATAAACACAAACATTCTGTTTGACCTTGACAAGGCATAACTTTTGATCGATTTACATGATGATTTGGTTGCAAATGTCACCTGTATGGCATACACAAGGTTTTCAACCGGGTGACCTAGTTATTGAATTCAGAGTACCCATATTCATACTCCACCTACATTTCATCAAGACAATCATACTAACAAAGTTCCATGAAGATACAATGAACAAGAGGGCCATGATGGCCCTTTATCGCTCACCAGAAGACAACTGCTTTTAACAAAGTTGCTAGAAATCATCAAAACAACCTTTCTGACAAATTTCCAGGATATTTGGGCTGAAAATTGTTACCTTTACTGTGTTGACAAGGTTTTTCCACATTTGAGCTGTCTGACCTAGTTTTTGACCCCAGATAACCCATATTCGAAATTGAGCTTGAAATCATCTTAACAACCTATCTGACAAATTTCCAGGATATTTGGGCTGAAAATGTTACCTCTAGAATATTAACAAATCTTTTCCATATTTGAGCTCTGTGACCTAGTTTTTGACCCCAGATGACCCATATTCAAACTTGGGCTAGAAATCATCAAAACAACTTTTCTGACAAATTTCCAGGATATTTGGGCTGAAAATGTTACCTCTAGAGTGTTAACAAGGTTTTTCCATATTTGGGCTGTGTGACCTAGTTTTTGACCCCAGATGACCCATATTCAAACTTGAGCTAGAAATCATCGAAACAACCTTTCTGACAAATTTCCAGGATATCTGGGCTGAAAATGTCACATCTAGAGTGTTAACAAGGTTTTTCCATATTCACGCTGTGTGACCTAGTTTTTGACCCCAGATGACCCATATTCAAACTTGAGCTAGAAATCATCTTAACAACCTTTCTGACATATTTCCATGATATTTGGGCTGAAAATGTTACCTCCAGAGTGTTAACAAGGTTTTTCCATATTTGGGCTGTGTGACCTAGTTTTTGACCCCAGGTGACCCATATTAAAACTTGAGCTAGAAATCAACCAAACAACCTTTTTGACAAATTGCCAGTATATATGGACTGAAACAGTAGCCTCTAGAGCCTAACAAGATTTTTCTATTTTTAGGTCATGTGACCCAGTTTTTCATCCGAGATGACCCATATTTGAACTCGTCTGAGTAATTACTGGGACAAATATGCTGACCAAGTTTCATGACAATTGAGGCAAAAATGTGACCAATAGAGTGTTAACGAACTAAGTGGGGACGGACAACGGACATTCATCGATCCTAATAGCTCACCCTGAGCCAGCTCAGGTGAGCTAAAGATGCAACCTCTATTGCATACACAAGGTTTTTCTATGATTTGACTGGGTAACCTAGTTTTTCACCCCAGATGACCGATATTTGATCTCGACCTAAATTTCATCAAGGGGATCATACTGACAAAATTTCATGAAAATCAAATGAAAAATGAAAACTCAAATGCATACACAAGGTTTTTATATGATTTGTCAATGTGACACATTCGAACATGGTGTTGTGCATGACACAGGGTATGAGTAGCAATTTTTTCAAGCTTTTTCAAAATATTGACCGTGACCTTGACCAACTCACCCAAAAAAAGAAAGGGATCATCTACATGTTGCAGGCAATATTCTGAGCAAGTCTGATGAAAGCTGAATGAAAATTGTTACATGCAAAGTGCTATCAAGGAAAAGCTAACAGAGGTCATTGTGACCTTGACTTTTGACCCACTGACCCCCTACATATTGGAGGCAACCTTCTGAGAAAGTTTCATGATAGTCAAATTTGAAAATTTTGACCTGTACAGTGTTACAAAGGAAAAGTTTACGAACAGACGTACCGACAAGTAAACAGACAAACCACCATGGCATAAGTTCTGCCGAACGTTACCTCTAAAAATCACTACTTTTATTTGTTGTGAGTAAAATTCTCACGTATAGGTCATAATTTATTTTTATAAAACAACATGATTAGGTACCTGGAAAGACACACCAATTGTTGTTTTTTTCTGAAATTAGCTGCAAACAGAATCCCTCCATGTCTGCTACATTGTCAAACAATTCACTAGTAATTTACTGAAAATAAAAAGAAAAAAATTTCAGCATTGCAACTTACACATTATATATATCACTTTCAATGAACTTTCAAGTTTACATCACCTTCACTGGACTTTATGTTTACATAGAAAAAAATTACGTGGACATTCCAGGAAAACAAGATTTTTCTATCAAATAATGTTATAGAAAAGTTCCTCAGAGTATTCATGTTTATAAGCAACACCGTAAGAAAATACTATACAACTTTTAAAATAATAATAGTAAGGAATTTGCTAGCCTACAGATTTAGGAACAAAGAAAGTACTTATGTCTGTATTTGAATTTAAAAGTGGATATTACACTAAAAATAATATTCAACTGACCATCAATTGACCAGTATATACAACAATAGAGGGAACAGACAAAACAGCCAAAATTGACTTACATTTACCTCCAAAGGGTAGATTTAATTATACATTACCCTTATTTCATCAATTATAAATTTTACCACATTGGAGAATTAAGTTATTTTTGCATCAAAACATACAAAAAAATATCGCAAAATATTCAATTGACCAGACTGAGTATTGACCAAAATGGGAGAAAATTTTCAATTAACCACATAGAGAGTGGCTAGATGAAACAACCAATACTGATGTATATATAATATTGACCACTTTGGAGGTATTGACCAGGAGATCTAGCTGAACTTTACTTTTTATTCTTAATGCTATCAATTTGAATTGTTAATTCATTATTCATATTAAGACAACCAAAAGTGATCACAAAATATTCATTTTACCAGCAATCGGCCATATATTGACCACTTTGGGATTATGGACCGGGGTGGCTTTGACCACACAACATTGCAAATAAGACCATGTATATTTATTTTTGTTCTGAAAATCACCATCAAACTTGCTACACATGTAACATAATGTATTATATCAATTCCGAAATGAAAGAGAAACAAGTCTTCAATTGTTTTTAAGCAAGTTAACTCACATACCAATGTGTTTTCCATGCAGCTGCAGAATATTTGGCTTCAGAGCAGCAGTTGTCAGGCAGAGCAGGATGTGAAAATGGTTGAGATGACACTACAAGATGCATGCTTTCCTGAAAATTTAGTACAAAACTTAAAATAACATAGTTACAGAAACAAGGTCTGAGTATACACAGCAATTTTCTCTTGTTTTCATATGATATATCTTTCTTATTTAGATTTTTCTCCCCTGAAATTGGTACACAACATCTTCTTGGTGGGTCATCTAAGAATATTTCTTTTTCATGTTACAGAGCAGTGTTTAATGTTGGGATGGTCAATCAGAATTCAGGCTTTGAGTATACAAATTTACAGTATAAATGATTGAATGTTAAACTGCCAATTCTAACACAATCTGCATATAGGTGTATAGTGAAAAAAAAGTTTAATCTTTTGTTTCAATATACAAATGTATAAGTATCTATGGGAGCTGCCAGGTCCCTGTGGCTAGCATCAAATGTGACGGCAAATATTTATATAGAAATAATAGAACACCAACAACATAATATAATAAAATATGCAAAATTAATTAGTGAAACAATTTATTAATTACATCTATATCATAAAATTCTTCAAAACATTCTAAAAAGCTTGGAAATTCGCATCAAAGTCTTTTAACATTAACTGAATAATTTCTAAACGTTCTGTTTTGAAGTGCATGCAACATGTTCTGTCATCATGGTGACTGGTCATGGAGGTGAAATCATTTACAATTTTGGGAGGTTAAATGACTGGGGTATGCACTGGCAGATACAGAGAAGGCATGTCTGGGGGGCTGACTCTGGGTAGGTCAGGGAGGGGTGTTCCCTCCAGACAGGAAAAAAATTGAGCTGTGTCTATGAAATGGTACAATTTCCAGCATCATATTTCACCATCTCTCCAAACTTGCAACTGCAAAGTGTTCAGGTGGCAACAAAAACAATGTCAAATACACAATCTTTAATATAAGACATACTATTAGATAGATGTAAATACTAAATGTTCACTTATGTGATAAGAGAATACACTGTCACTGTGTCTATTATTAACGAGGACAAAAGTACCAGCTCGAGCAAAAATGTATCTGCAGACTTGGCTGGGGAGGGGGGTCAACTGCAGCCCTAAAGCCCAGCAGGCACGACACATCCATCAGTCTTTACTCATTTGGCGTTTCAGTGTAACCCCTTTCACTGATCTGACTGTCACACCTTTGACTTTGTAGAACTGTAGCTAGTCTAACTATTTCGACTTCGAAGGCAAACCGAATTTATAGGCTGATATTTTATAGGTGTGACAGTTATAAAATATCAGATCTGTGAAAGGGGTCACACTGAAACGCCAAATTAATTTGGCTAAACTGTAGCACAGATGCAAGACACACCATCTTTTTCTTTGCATATATATTACTCCAAATAATTGTACTCAGCTGGTGAATATCGTTATATTTTTTACTAGGCGCTATCCAGCCTCCGAGCGAAGGTAACTATAAAATGTCCGTATGTAAAATGGGTCTGCGTTTGTAGTCTTATTATTGAGACTAACTACAATGTAGGACTCTAGCCAGTAAAATGTCAACCTGTAAAATCGGTCTACCTTCGAATCAAAGTGTAAATAGTAAGACTAAACTTGCAACTATCATAATCATGATGAAAATCCTAGTTACACACCTATTTGGGTCGTAATAGCATTTATTGTTACCAGGTACGTGAAAACCCTAAATGTTTACTAATGGCGCCAGCAATTCAAAAGGGAGGTAACCACCAGATGGCAGAATAGTAGATATGCCCTCGTACATAAGACAGTTCGTACTCTGTCGTCTTTACAGACATAAAGAGGACCACAGACACCGTCAGTCATCTTCACAAAAACTATTGAGAATGTAGATCTGGTTCCGACTTCTCAAAAATTAAATGCCGCTAAAGTGATTATCTATTTTTACTTTGATAAGGCGGTCGGAAAATGATGATGGGGCAGTGGCCGACAAGCCTTCTACGGTAATGGCGTGTACTGTACTGTAGATCTAATTAATGACAATAACGGACACCAAGTTGTAAACGAAAATAGATGTTTTATCTTTTGAAAATTTATCATCGACCAAGAAACGTTGACTCACCTTTATAATTTGTCTTATCCGAAGAAAACAACAATTTACAACCACGTCTATGCTGATTGTTCTTCTGTTGATCCCCATTGATCCTAGAGTCTATTATTTCTCCCTGCAAACTTGTTTCTCGATCAACAGCGTTTAGAATAAGTGTAGATGACAATGACGTCATAGCGTTTTCGTCATAGGGCTTTGACGTCATAAAATAGAACGTGCTACAGTGGCGCCTGCGTGTTGGTTCCCCGTGCACACGGTTTCATTCGCGTGCAACACGAACGGCACACGCTTCACGGTTCACGCTCGATTAACCGTGTAGCCAATCAGAACTATGAATAAAACGTGTATCGTGCAGAACCGGGTTTAACCGTGCAGCCAATCAAATAAGCACACTAACCGTGTAGCCAATCAACATCGAGATGATATAGCCGGACATTTTAGGTATATAGATGTCTGACAACGTTTTATATATTTGACAAAGTATGCCGAACTAAATGCCTTTGTGAAATGGTAAGTGCTTCGGCAAATATATTCCTAATCTGTTACCATCTGTCTTGCAAAACAGAATAAAACCAAGTGATGACATTGCTACATTTTTATAAAAGGCTACACGGTATCTAGTCACCTGGTCACGTCGTACCGTAGTCAATTCGTACTCGATTTAGTCAACACGTACCTTGGGACAATTGCATACAAAATTAAGTATGTGTATAAGGAATATTTTTCAAATTTCATTTAGATTTTCAAATGATAATTCTTTTAACTAGATTTTTTTTAAAATGCTGTTATTTCGTTTCTTATAAAATTTATCCAAGCGATAAGACTTTTTGCACTTGTTAGCATTCTTGTAGCCTAATTAATTTGGCGTTTCTATGTGACCCCTTTCACAGATCTGATATTATTTAACTGTCACACCTCTACGCCTAATTTTAATGTGCTCCATAATAAGAAAGTGTAGTTTCAATATTGGGTACAACTGGCGCTAGCCAAAATGACGTCTTGATCAAATTCTGAGATATTTTCTTTTTGGGCCAGAATCTCGCAGAGGAGAGATATTGCCCATACAAAAAATAACACAATAACCCGACGCACGTACAATTAGTTGGACTAGAACTGGCGTTAGCCCAACAAATTGTGCCCCAGGGTTTTTTTTTTATACGACAGCCGCCCTTCGCATGCAATATCAATTTGTTAGCTAAAACAACTTCAGCATACCCGGTTTATATGCTTGACAGAACGGGTACGCTGAAGCTTACTCCGTAGGGAAATCGTACCAATAATCGTGCCAGGAATCTGACACGCTCGCATTTCAGTATTTCATGAGCAATAAGTGAAGACAGTAAATAATTTTATTAATCAGAGCATAATCTTTTAATTTGCCAAATTTGAAAGTTTCGAACAGGTCAGAATTTTCACAAATTGGCCGCCATCTTGCCGATTTGACAATTATCACGTGACCATTCCCAAGAACCTTTGGAAAGGGATCTCTGCGGGAAATTGCCGAAGGTTCCGATTGAGGTCACGGGGACAGTTTTATTTATTTACATGACCACGTGGATTGTATTGGGTTTATAAGTTCCCAACAGAATTTCATTTGGGATGTGTTCCCAGTTATTGGCACTTCAAAGTGAGACGTAGACGGCAGACAACTGTAAAATGTCAACCTGTAAAATCGGTCTGCCTTCGAAGCGGAAAAAGTGAGACTAGCATTCTCAGTGTGCATAACCCACGTGACTTGAGACGTCATTTTTAGCTACTGCGCCAAGTAAAAGAGCTCCCGACTCGGAGTTTCAAAAGGCTGTAAGTATTTCATTTTTAGGGGTATTACTTTAAAATATAGCTTATTCTACGCGGAAAACAGTCTTCTTTCCATAGATTATAATCTATTCTTCACGAGTTTAGTCGTTTGGTCCCCAAAATGAGGCAAATGGTCAAATTTGAGAAATTTTGGGAGCTAATGTGACAAGTGTTCACACATTTTTGTAACCTAGCCCATAAATATGTACATAAACAATGTTTCTATCAGTGAACGAGAGTTCACAAGGATGATTAGCATCTGAAAAATGATTTAAAAGATGACTTAAATGCAAAGAAAGCTAAATATTTGTTCTTTTGAAAATGGGCTACGGTACAAGCAAATCTAGTAAGGGCTAATGCGACAAGTCACTTTTAGAGTACGGTGCAAAAAATTAAACAATTTCTGTTGAAAAACGACAGAACTTTGAAAGAAAAGTATATATATCAGAATTTAAGATAACTGCGGACCTTAGGACCAGAATTAAAAAAGTAGATGGAAAAGTACGAAATTCGGCCCAGGTAAAGATCTACATCTATATTTTCAAGAATTAAATTCTGTTTTTCTATTTAGCTTTAACATTCATATGGGGGCACCCGTTTTTCTAACGAAAATTGATCGTTTTTCTATCATAATTTCAATAATATTTTGGCGATTTCAATTTTATCATTATTTTGACAACAACCTTTATTTGATAGAAGCAATTTTAATGTGTCTCATGCATTACAAAACCAATATTTCTGCGAAAACAAATAGTCCGAAACCAAAAACGTAGTGAATTTGTTTGACATATAGCGCATTATCCGCGAGGTCAAAGTTTTTTTATAGATTTATATTATGTGCATCAGGTTGTGCTCTTAAAAATAATCGAATAAAAAAGGCACGTGTTCACGTTGGCTTTTTCCAAAAAATACCTTTTAAAATTATGATTAAATGCTAAAAACGCGCCATTGACAACGACGTTATGCGTCGCTATTACAATGTGTTATGACAAACACTGAAATAATTAATGCGTTTTTTTTAAATTATTTATGCAGACAATTTTGTGGGACATATATGCGTTTAAACTCTTTCAACTGTATTTTTAAAGTAAATATATCTATCTATCTATCTTGTTATACTGCCTCACACCTCTCACGAGTATTATGGGCAGGGTGCACGCCGGGTGTCAATAAAAGATAAAACTACTGCAAGATATCTCCCACAGTCAAGAGAAACAATACGGTTAATACTGTTAAAAATAGTAAAAGAGTAAAAGAAATCATTCTTCATAATGAAAATTGTACAAACGGCGTTTTTAGCAGTTTATATAACTAATCCCGATTTGAAACTCTTCCTCTTCAGTGTGACGAACGAAGGAAGGTTCTCCGGGTCCAAAAACGCACTTCAACACTTAAGACCGTTAGACAAAAAATTATGATATGTAGCGTATTTGAAAGTGTCTCGGGTCTTCGTCCGCACCCAAAGCCCCGAATCTGGAGACTAAGCTATATATCTGTCACTTCGAGCCCTGGACATATTTTTGTACTTTCTATATATTACTTTCTTTAAAAAGTCATCTTTGACAAGATAACGCACCACTTTAAGAAGATAGATGACTGTTTGACATAATAACACGTCACTAAGACAAGATAACACAATACTTTAAGAAGAAAGCATGACTGTTTGACATAATAACATTGCACGTTGACAAGAACATAACACTTAAGAAGATGTAACGGTTCATTAACAAGACATAACTACCATTTGAGAAGATAGAAAACCACTTAAACAAGACAAGACACTCTGTTAACAAGACAAGTTGTAATGTATCAAAATAAGACAGCTCCGGCGTTCCATACTTCTGTAATATAAATCGCTATCCACCCATTAATTGTACAACAACTTTACTGTATATTTTGATTTTACCGATGATGACTGGAATGTATAGCTTACACGTTCAGGTTAAGTAGATATTCAGTTTTATTTATGCGTTTGAAGTAATTAAATTTGAAATTTATTTTAAATTCAATATTACGTTAAAACCAAAATAACATAGATAGGTGTGATGCATTAGTTACGGATGGATGGCAGAGATGTAAATGTGCAGATGGGTGCATTTTTTTCCATGCATATCCGGGATGATATTGATAACCATTTCGTCTTCAATGTGGCAAATGTTTCCTTATGCAAATACAAGTGACTGTATCAATAACATATCCTTGTACGCCCGTTTGAATTTTACCTGTTTTCACAAAAAAGAAGACTAGATCATTTTAGTCAAATAGTTCTGACATGAACAAGCCTTGAAATCAGTGTTTATACATCCATGACTGTTCAAAACGGTTCAAGCCTTGCTACCAAATATGATTATGTGAGAAATTTAACACACTAGCGGATCCAGAGATAAGTAAGTTTCAGAGTCTTCCGCATCTTATCGTGTGTTAGTTTATTTCATTTATCCACTCTTACATAAAACATATATCCAGAATAGCATACAATATATGCCAAAACAAGTATATGCCACAGGCCGTAAAGATCTAAATTAAAATTGCATTTTGCATCGGACCGTAACAATTGATTTTGAAAGCAATAAGTGCATACGTTTTCTATGATCTGAGACCAGTGAAATAGTGTAAAGTATTTGAGATTTTTGTTTTCATTTGTTTCTAATTTCGTGTAAATATACATGCAAATGAACATGAAAAGTAAACACAAAAACGCATGCGTATAAAAGACAAACTTTTTGATAGCAGTTAACGTAGTCTCTCCTCTTTCTAAAGTGACTTGTCGCACTAGACATTTGCAACGTGAAACGACTAGCGACGGGAAGCGAGAAGCGAGGGCGTGAAGCGAGTAAATTCGAGGGGTCGTTTCAACAGTATAAGTGCATGCCGTATTGGAAGGAAAATATAAATGCCATAATTTGCTTTGTTTTTGTAACAATTGTTACAGGATCTTATAAATCTATCTGTGTGTATTATCGACTCTAACTGGTTAAAATGTAAATTGTAACTTGAAGTCATTATCAATGAAAATGGATTTTTACTCTTAGAAACGTTTAAGCAGACGATGATATACACGGCATGACACATGGGTCGCGTTTGGAGATAATAAGGCCAAGGTGAAGAAAAACTCGATGCATGTTTTATGTCCTTTAGTTTTCAAATTTTATTAAATTATTATCAATCAGAATCATCTGAGGAACTAATACCTAGTTCTCTCAATATTTTTGGCATCTTCTTTTTCATAAATTGAGAGTAAATCATGTGGTTTTCTCTTACAATCTCAGCGAGTGGTCGTTTTCGTGGACGCTGTACTGGTTGGACTTGTATAAGTATATCTACAGTTAAGCACGTAATAAAAAGAATGGTTACGAATTACAACATTATTTGCATTGGCTTAGTATTCCGGGTTGGAACAGTCTGCGTGCGAATTGGAGCAAAATTCCTATAGCTATCGGTGCAATCGACGGAACTAGCCACGAAATCTATCGGCCGATAGAAAATCAGCACCAGTTTTACTCCGGACATAGGCATTATCATTGCATTCATTCTCAGGTGGTTATAGACAATACAGGGAAGATAAGACATATAAAAACGGGATTTCTTGGCCATCTAAATGATGCACAACAGTTTATGCTGATGGAAAGAATTGGCGACGAACTACCTTTTCCGCGCGACTGTTGCTTACTGGCCGACAAAATTTATGCCAACAGATATCCTGTTATAACACCCTTTTCAGGAGCACAGTTGCAAAGAAAGGTAGGAGACGACAGACGGCGCAGAGCCGTACGATTGAACCGGTATATCAGCCGATATAGAATCAACGTTGAGCATGCAATAGCTGAACTGAAAACGTACAAGTGCGTAAGCGCTGTCTGGCGACAGCGACGAAATTTTTTACCAAAATCGTACGTGTTTGTGCAAAACTCGTTTGCAGAAGGAAGGATATCGGACTTATTATGTAACAAAATTGGTATTTGGCATATATTGCATGCTCAACGTTGATTATGTATTGGCCACTTGTACTGGGTATATGTTCTTCAGATGATCCTGAATGATACTTTAATCAAATTTGAAAACTAAAGGACATAAAACATGCATCGAGTTTTTCTTCACCTTGGCCTTATTGTCTCCAAACGCGACCCATGTGTCATGCCGTGTATATCATCGTCTGCTTAAACGTTTCTAAGAGTAAAAATCCATTTTCATTGATAATGACTTCAAGTTACAATTTACATTTTAACCAGTTAGAGTCGATAATACACACAGATAGATTTATAAGATCCTGTAACAATTGTTACAAAAACAAAGCAAATTATGGCATTTATATTTTCCTTCCAATACGGCATGCACTTATACTGTTGAAACGACCCCTCGAATTTACTCGCTTCACGTCCTCGCTTCTCGCTTCCCCTCGCTAGTCGTTTCACGTTGCAAATGTCTATTAGCACTTACTAAATTTGCTTGCACCGTAGCCCATTTTCAAAAGAACAAATATTTAGCTTTTTTTGCATTTAAGTCATCTTTTAAATCATTTTTAAGATGCTAATTATCCTCGTGAACTCTCGTTGACTAATAGAAACATTGTTTATGTACATAGTAATGGGCTAGGTTACAAAATGTGTGAACACTTGTCACATTAGCTCCCAAGATTTCTCAAATTTGACCATTTGCCTCATTTTGGGGACCAAACGACTAAACTCGTGAAGGATAGATTATAATCTATGGAAAGAAGACTGTTTTCCGCTTAGAATAAGCTATATTTCAAAATAACAGACCTAAAAATGAAATACTTACAGCCTTTTGTAACTCCGAGTCGGGAGCTTTTTTACTTGGCGCAGTAGCTAAAAATGACGTCGCAAGTCACGTGGGTTATGCACACTGATTCTTGTACCTCATTGATAAATACAGTGAAAGCCTGTGAAGCAGCAAATAATGCTTACTTGATATTTATTCTCAGATTAACCAGTCTGGTTATTAGGTCGCTTTCATTTCTCCATTCAGTAAAAGGTGGAAACTCTGTCTTTACCGTTGACTCATATCAGGGTCCGTATATTGCAATATAATAGAGATCGTCTTCTTTCATTTCTAATCTTGGTTATTGTATTATTCAAAGTTATAGAGACCAGCGAAGAAAGCCGAGGAATCACCTTTCCCGAATGTAAATTAATTATCAGTACCGGGATGTGCGATTCAGAAAATACAAGCAATTAATCTATTTCATTGCAACTGTGCTTTTATTCATTGGAGACCGTAAACATGTCTGTCTTTCTTACTTGTATCATGGCTACTGCATATTTGTATAGGAAAAACACTGAACTGTATTACTGATAATTTGAAATTTGTGTGGATGCGGAGCTTAGACTGTGCTCTATCTGTAATAGAGGACCTGATCTTTCTGAAAAAGAGAACACTTTTCAGGTTTTTTTATCGCCTAGATTTTTGTTTTGCAATTTGGAAAAGTTACAATCGGCTGGTTAGTAATAAGATAAAAAACAAATACACTTAATTGCTCCGGTATGTATTAGATAGAGTACTGTTTGCGAGAATAATTATGTTATTTCGAGGGGCGTAGCCCCCGAGAAATGACGTAATTATTTGAGCAAACAGTCACTCTATCTGATTTGTATTATGGCACGTTGATAATGGCACGTACACCATCATGTACATTTTGATTGACAGCTCACAGGCCCCGAAACATCGTGTGACGTAACAAAGTGGGTGGGATCACGTTAATATTGTTTGGTCACTCTGATCTTTGTCAGTTCCCTTAAAAAAAGAACGCTAAGAAGGATAGATGAACACTGCATTATGGATATTTTAGAATTGCAGGATTATGTTTTGTTACAGATGGCTGATGAACTTGAATTCAGTCAATTAGAAGAATTAGACAAGATCATTCTTTCACAAGTTCCTTTAGATGCTGCGACATCATGCTTTCACAAATGAAAACTGCATGATATAAACTGCTCAGGAGACTCGTGTTTCGAGTTCGTGTATATGTATGTCCACCATTCCATTCCTCTTAAACATTTAAGTTTAAGTCAATTTTACAGAGCTACATCTTTCTTCTTTGGCAATTGTTGCTTGTTTTTATTTTTGAAAAAAAATCTGAAAAGTGTTCTCTATTGCAGATAGATCATGTGCTCTATTGTAGATAGAGCACGGTCTAAGCTCCGCCCCCATACACAATGCAAATTATCACAAATACAGTACAGTGTTTTCCTATACAAATATGCAGTAGCCAGGATACAAATAATTTTGTAGGCTACAGAACACTTTTAACAGCAAACAAGTACATGTATTGATTTTGTTTCGGTAAAAAAGATTGAGGTCGCTACCACACAATTTTGTTATGGCACATGATTTTACGTCACACAATTTATTGTGCGGCATGAGAACTGTCAATCAACGTGCCATGATACAAATCAGATAGAGTAACAGTTACTGTTGGCTCTAATAATAACGTCATTTTTCAGAGGTGTCACCTTCTCGAAATAACATGATTATTCTCGCCAACAGTACTCTACCTAATACTTAAAACAGCAGGGATTTTCATCAGGAAATTGGGAAGAGGCCTTGGCCTTGCAATTGAGAAATTTAGGTAATGCATAACACGCAGTACTGTGCGCTGTTACGTTATAGTGCGACTAAAAATCGATACCACACAAATACTTCCTCCAGAAATGCTGAAATCATGTGAACAAACTTCGGGAAAACTTAACTTGCATTTTGGGAAGTTGCTCTGCCATCTGAGTTGGGAAAGAAATCTATATTTTTGGATTGGGAAGTGGCCGAATATTGCATATCTGTTCTGTATAGAACTACTTTCCTAACAGGTTTTGATAACAACTAGTCAGACCGGAGACACTAAAAGACAACTAGACAGGCCGAATGATTTAAAGTCTTTTATCCGATATTGATTTTGTGATCATAAACTATCAGATCATTGTAAAAAAATTGTAATACACTATGGAACGACTAGGTACTCTTGAATTTTTAATTACAAAACTGGGAATTCAACGTATAAAACAAAAACCTTTTGGTAACTTGCCAACGTCCCTATATAGATCATCAAAATGTGCGGCCTGACTAGTTCATTTAGTGTCTTTGAAGATGTTCCGCACTGTAGCGCCTGAAACACTAGTCTAAAATGCGTCTTTACGCGTTTAAGTATAAAACTGAAACTTATCAGCAAATTAACTTTACAGAGGCAATTGTAGATATCTTTTTGAAATATAATAACATATTTTTATGCTTTAAACATGTTGTAATTGTTGTATTGTATGTAGATTTTATGCGTGGTTAGAAAATGGTACGAAAATGTCTGCATTTTGCCGAAGTCGGTTCGTACCTGGGTACGAATAACTAAGAAATCACATAGATCATACATTATGGCATAGATCTGTGGCCGAGTGGTTAAGGTAACTGACTGATGATCACTTGTCCCTCACCGCTGTAGGTTCGTGCCCTACTTTGGTCGAGTTATTTTGTGTCTGGAAACTATCTAGGTTCTACCCAGGAGCCCGCTAGTGACTGAAATAATGCCCGAATTGGCACTTAGGGTCTTCCTCCTCCATGAAAGCTGGAAGTTGCCATCATGACCTTAGCTGTTGATTGTGACGTTAAATCCAAATCAATCGATTGGCACAATACAATCAACCCTATGGGTATATTCCATAACTTTTGAATTAAATTAAAAGTTGTTCAAACTATGAACTTTCAGTTCAGTTTTGTCAAATTCCACTTCTCAGTAACCATTCACAGCTATGATACTTCATAAGGTAGTTGAGCACAGTCACTGAATGCAAAATGTAAGCACCTGGGTTCATATCTCAAAAGTAAAGTTTACACAAATGGTTAAAGGTCAAAATTTGCGGACAGTTGTGTCTCCAGTTTATAACTTTACACGTGTACGTAAGGGTTGTTCTGATATTTACACATGTATGTGTACAGTCTGTGTTGTCCTGATATTTACACATACACATAAGATCATAAGCTTTCCAATGATGTATTTATTGTGACAATATCAGCAGCAACCATATCAGACGGACAGTTTACAAATAGCTCATTTTCTATAGATTATAAGCGTATAACATTCAGTTTACTCGAAATTCAAGGGAGATATCTATCGAGATCATTTGATACACTTCGGATATTTGCGTTGTACAGTCTCAAAACTGTAAACCCATGTATTCTTCACAATTGAAGCCCTGACTTTTAACTGATCAATTTATTATTTCAGTCAATATAACTATCATATCATAATTTATTTATCAGACAGGTGTAACTTGTTTCAGTTATTTTTGAAAATAACTTCAGTACGTGATATTTGAAAAAAAAATGATAAAATGACTTCCCTTCCCTGAAAGAATTAACTCCCTTGAAAGTTGAGGTTACCAAAATAATGGGAATTTCTGAAAATAACTTATCCAGGTTACATTTCAACATTTCAGTTTTTCTGAATTTCTTCTTTACTAGCAGATTACCTCTGCAAATACATTTAGATAAGAGAGAGAAATAATATAGCTGACAGTAATGTATTTTCAATCAGACATATAAATGAATTTATTGCCAAAATTGTCGTAAAGAAGACCTGAAGAATGTCCTACTTCAAAGCCCTTGTGCAAGAAGGTTTTGTTGTGGTGTAACAGATTTATTTGATTATCTTAATATTTCAATGATCGAAGAAATAGAAACAAATTGTATAACTGGAAAAATTATGTTAAATCTTTGTACTATTTGAACCAAAAATCTTGAATGAGTTATTATGACTGAAAAATAACTTACAGAAGTTATTTTAGTGAGTGAATCATGAGTAAAAGATAAATATAACTTGTAGTTTAAGTTATTCAAAATAACTTAAACAAGTTACGGCTGTTTATAATGCACTATGTTTAACAATTTACCTTTGCTCTACCAAGATAATTCAATTCATGACCCTGCATCAAAACTGACCGTTACCAGGGACTAAATTTATTTTACCTAGCTGATTTCTATAGGAAATATTTTAAAATTTTCTAGTCTAAAATTAACAAGGCCTAGAGTTTAGATATATAAACATGTATAGCACTGCCTAGTTGATGGCTCCTGTTTCAAAATTGACCATGATTTTACATCAGCTTAATATACTGGGAGGGTAAATTCTTCATGGCCTTGTGGACCTTTACCAAGATTGTGAAGATGACGAAACCCAGATCCAAATTGATTGGGGTCACTTTACTTTACATAGGTTTTTATATGAATTCTTTAATGATTGTCTTCAGTGGACCGTAGTGATAGCCAGTCAAACAGTATAGGGCCATATCTTTACTATTGAAAACAAAAACATGCACAATGATTTCATGCAAATCTATGAGATTAGTTGACAACAATATTATTTGTTCAAAGGGATAACAAGAACTGAATAGCCGAGAGTGCAGATCATGATCAATTAAGCAAGGTGATCAGTCGCAAATGCAGGATCAATTGTTGCTCAGCAGAGCAAGGGTTAATTTACAATTTTGCTAAAGAATGAAAATATCACTAACATTTGTAGCTCCACTGGACAAAGTCCAGAAGAGGGTGGTTTGTCCGTTTGTCTGTCTGTAAACTTTACCTCAATATTCTACAGGTCACAAACTGAAACACTAATCAATCCATATATAATTACTATCTAAAGTTTTTCACATCCCATTTTCTAAAATCAGTCAACCAGTCTACTGTCAAAGACATAATCAGGTTTAGAAAAATACTTTCTCAGCAAGTATAAATAATTGTAAATTTCATTTTTGTAACATTTAGATGTCATGAATACAATTTAACAACACTAGGTCTGATAAGACCCTGCATAATTACTGGTATGTGTCTAAATAAATACATTTTTTTTTCATGCGACAACTTTTTTGCTATCCGAAGGATTTTTAAAATTCAAAAAGTTATGGCATGCTCTTGATACTTGATACTATATTTTTACATCCAAATAGCTCTTTTGAAAGGAATACCGTTTTTAATGACACTTGATTTTTCATAACGGCTTGTTGCTGCTATGATCATTTATGAAAACAGTGCAAGTTACTCGCTCGCGAATTTTTCATTTTTAATCTTAACAAAAATTGTAAATAATGCATAAAAGGTATATTTTATTAGCTTTCCAATGATATAAAACATTTTAAAATATCTTTTGTTTTAAAAAAGTTACGGTCGTTAAAAAAACATCCCTAATGATTTAAAAACACGGACTACCGACCACTGCGCACCGCATCTATCTCTTATCAGTAGAAATTATTGCGCAATACCGGGTTTTGTTTGCAAACACGATCACTCCTATAAAGCGCTTTATTTAGGATTTACTTAAATATTTCACAATTGATTATACAGCAAGTTTTCATAACAATTCAAATTAATGTATTTATATTATATCAAACAGACTATTTGCAAAACTAATTCTTATTTAGATAATTGTGTGACAGTTGAGGAAGGTTGTTGGGACTGATGTATTTGTTACCAAAATATAACACAAAATGCAGATTTTTATCATTACCAATCAGTTAAACTCTTAAAAAAGATTTCAGTTCTTTGAAAATTACTTTCTATAACATAAATGTTACAGTTCTTGGTTAATGATTAGTTAAGATTATGTATCTCTACAAAAGTCTAAAATGAAAAAAAAAGTTAATTATAAGAAGTGCACAGGTATACCTTTTTATCAGGCTGTAGCAATTTTGTTAGCTTACATCACTCAAAACTGTAGGTTAATGTTTCAGTTGAATGCATATACTGCAATAAATGAATACCATTAACATGATTAAGTTATTGTCTATCAAGTACTAGTATTTACCTACATGACCTTTAAAAATTTCAGTTTTAAAAGCTATGCATGGCATGGATCTATAAAGACTATTGGGCTTCATGTTAATTTTTTTTAAGTATTAGTTTAATTATTAATACTTATCTTAATTTTTTGGCAAATTTATTTGAAGTTCAGTTACCAACTTTTATAAATTTATTGTACATGTTGTAACAGTAGCTGAGACAAAAGTTAGTCCATCACTGATGTCTTAGGACCCATGTGGTCACTTTACATAATATTATGCAATGTTTTTATAAGCTACATTTTTTAACAGGACAGTATTGCCCTTGGCAATATACTAGGGTCATAAAACACTACACTGATTGGCTTGGGTCACTAAGTTTGTATATGTGCACATCATAATTATGAGATATTATTATTGAATGGTTTCTGATATACTGATCTTTTATATCCAAGATTGTATTTCTGTCATCAAAAGTTATATCAATGACTTAGATACTGACACATACAAAATCATTAAAATGTTGATGTTCAATTTGGCTTTAGAACAAAATTAAGAAAAAAGTACTTTTAAAATCCTTACTGTATGACTGATTCAATCTTTTCCATTTGATTTTCTCTGTAAGAAATGAGTTAAAAACTTAAAAATTAAGACAATTAGGGATTACATTATTCTTGAAAAGTTCACTTGTCGTTAGGGGTGTAGCTGTTTATATTAGTAGTTATCAAAATCATTATCTAATTGAGTTAATTATCATGACTGAAATAGGATAAAGCCTATAATATAGACAGTGTAGAGAGAAAATGTCAAACCTTGATTGATTTAGGTAGACTGGGATACAAGTTTATTTTTTACTCTTTAGCCTACTCAAAGCTTTGTTGAATGTGTTCCATGAAAGTGATTATAAATGTGTATGAAATAATTAATATTTTTTTCATTTTTGTTTTCAGACCATAGATATGTGTCACAAGCTTGGCATTCCTGTGTCACAGACGGCAATGTACAACAAAAAGGAATAAGCTGCTGCCTTCCATGATAAAGAAAACACCCCCTCTAAATAAGGTCACTTTTGATTTATCAAATTTCAAACAAATTAAAGAATTCTTACTGTTTTGTAATTTGATTGCCATTTCAATTGTGAAACAACTGCATACTTCTAAGTAATTTTAGTGAAAAGAATTAACAATATTCCATAAGATTTTTGTGCCAACTAATTAAATCACACTTAAAGATGTATTAGGGCCTTCAGATTGCTCAAGAGTTTGAAAATACATGTAGTTATATATTATACGGTATGTTAACAAATACATGTATGAACAATTACTTTCATCAACTAATTCTTTTTTCTACAGATCACACCATTGCTGATGTATTGACTGGATATATTTTTGAGAAAACGTAATGGAGCCTTTCGTGATTAACTTCCAGCAAAGATTGCATCCTTTGATAGGTACAGATAAACAGAAGGCAAATTGATTAAAAGAGAAATGACATGTATGTGAAAATTACATGCCATTGTAATACTGTAAAGTCAGTCGTGTTTGAGCAACTAAAACATTTTTAGTCACATGATGTGCTCGAGTGTATGAAAATAAGTAGTCAATATATTATGACCTTTTGTGTTGAAAGAAAATAAACAGTAAAATGGTGTAAAAGATATATTGTTGGAGGTCATGAACGGATAGTCACACTAGAGAATGATTGTGAAAGGCCACCTAAATAACAACAGATGAATTCAGCTGCACATTATGATTATCTTAGAGCACAAAGATGGGAAAAACATGAGAAATTACCTTGATCAAAGTGATCAAAGAAATTGGGTTGAATGAATGGAAACACATGAAAGCAAAGAGGCTTATATTAATATGTGCCATACTGCAAACTGTGGTGGTGAAATCCATATGAAACTTCTGTCAGTGTGCATTGTTAAGGATGTATCCTGAACAGTGTTTTTTTTATGTCAGTGTTAGAGGTGTTATGATTCATCGCGGTTCATGATACACTGCAGTTTCTTTTACTTTTGCAGTTCACGGCAAGCCGTTACCAAAATTTTGTCTGTACAGTACGGCACAGTATTAATTTTACTGTTGGTTTTCAGTGTAAAAGGAAGTAAACCGTCTGAAGAGCTCAAAACAATTTTTTTGTTATCAACCAGTGGTGTAAGTTGTAACTTGTTTAAGTTATTTTGAAAATAACTACAGTAAGTGATAATTGAAACATTTTGTCAATAAAATTGCTTCCCTTTGCTGAAAGAAATAACTCCCTTGAAAGTTGAGGTGACCAAAATAATGGGCCATTGGGACTTTCTGATAACAACTTGTACAGGTAACAATTCAACATTTCAGTTTTTCCTGAATTTCTTCATTACAAGCAGATTACCTCAGTCTTATAATAATGCAAATGCCTTTAGATAAGAGAGAGAAATGCAAGTTCTTTCTTTATAGCTGACAGTAATGACCAGTTTGACACAATGGATTTATTGGCAAACTTGTCTAAGAGATGACCTGAAGAATGTCCTACTTCAGAAGGTTTTGTCGTGGCAGATGTTATTTTAGTGAGTGATGAGTAAAAGATAAATATAACTGGTAGAAGTTATTTTCAAAACAACTAAAACAAGTTACAACCCTGACTGGTTATGGTGATTTTCAGACAGGTGCTTCCCAACCTATATTTATATAAAAGGAAATTGACAATTCACTTTTTTGTAAATTACAAGTTTAGAACAGTAAATTGTGTTCAGTATCAATAATACTTAATGAATTAAATACATTAAATTATATTACATAAATATAACAACTGTTATTTTCATTGACTATATTCAGTTGTAAGCACTAATTATACCCCTGAAACAAAGTTTAGGGGGATATACAGGAGTCACCCGGTGGTTGGTCGGTCCGTCGGGCGGTCTGTTGCATTTTCCTTGTCCGGAGCATAACTTGAAAACTACTAGTTGGAATTCAATACAACTTCATACAATGGTCAATCACATTGAGAGAAAGTGCAGTGCACAAGAATTATAACTCCATCTGGAATAATTACAGAGTTATTGCCATTTGTTACTTTTCCTTTCCGGAGCATAACTTGAAAACTACTGGTTGGAATTCAATACAACTTCATACAACATGTACAATGGTCAAGCACATTGAGAGGAAGTGCAGTGCACAAGAACCATAACTCCATCTTGACTAATATCAGAGTTATTGCCCTTTGTTACTTTTCCTTGTCCGGAGCGTAACTTGAAAACTACTGGTTGGAATTCAATACAATTTCATACAATGATAAAGCACAGTCAGAGGAAGTGCAGTGTACAAGAACCATAACTATATCTTGAGTATTTACAGAGTTATTGCCCTTTGTTACTTTCTTGTCCGAAGCATTACTTGAAAACTACAGGTTGGAATTCAATACAACCTCATACAATGGTCAAGTACATTGAGAGGAAGTGCAGTGCACAGGAACCATAACTCTACTTTTACTCATTACAGAGTTACTGCCCATTGTTACTTTTCCTTGTCTAGAGCATAATTCGAAAACTACTAGTTGGAATTCACTACAACTTCATTCAATGGTCAAGTTCAATGAGAGGGAGTGCAGTGCACAGGAACCAAAACTCCATCTTGACTAATTATAGAGTTATTACCCTTGATACTTTTGCTGGTCTGGAGCATAACTTGAAAGCTACTGGTTGGAATTCAATACAACTTCATACAAAGGTCAAGCACAATGAGAGGAAGTGCAGTGCAAAAGAACAATAACTGTATTTTAACTCATTTCAGAGTTGTTGCCCTTTGTTGAATTTATTGTCCGGAGCATTATTCGAAAACTATTGGTTGGAATTCAATACGATTCCATACAATGGTCAAGCACATAGGAAGGAAGTGCAATGTACAAGAATCATAACTCTTTTTTGACAAATTACAGAGTTATTGCCAAGAACAATATCTCTTTTTAGTTTGTTTGCAAGGTATTCTGTTACTACGAAATTCCTCAGTTTATAAAGCAGTGGTGTGCACTTCTGGGTGCTGTGGGGCTCGTTTTGGGGAGGCTGCGTTTTTGGTACGTGGCATTCCCTGTTTGATATTATTTTTGTTTTTTTTCGGGGGTATTAATCACATTTAGTGAAAGCTCTAGTTTACAATTTTGACTCGTTTTCACGAAGCTATTCATAGACTTTGGTCCAGGGCTCAAAAATATTTTGCATCCCACATACATGTACTTGTCGCAGTGATGAATAAAAGGGATTTTGCGACATGTATTTCAGTGCTCCCGAAGGAACTTTGAAAGTTTGGTCCACATCTTGATGGTCCAGGTCACAGACTGGGAGACACTACTTTTGGAGCATTTGTTACTTTCCAATGACAGCTTTAACGACTTGCTTTCTAAATATTTTTATTAACATCACACTAATTGATTTGAAGTGTTATTTTTTCCACTGCAAAAAACTTTAAGCCAGAGATAGGGCAAATCCCCCCTGCACATCTTTTGAGGCTAGGCACTTAGAAAATATCCCACTGTATTATCCAATTCATTCCTCTGTACACTATAGTGCTTAGAGGTGGCGGTCGATGCCAATTAATGTGTATTCTATGCCCTAATGGGTAAAAGAAAAGGAAAATAGCCATGATATTGTCTCTTACTAACTTTATGTAATGGACATTTTGTAAATTTGAAAGAAGACTACCATTTGCAATGAATGCTCTGATAAATTAATACAATGGACTGTACCCATAACCTTTGCACACCGGCATATTTTGTTACAAACTCGACAGACATGCATGTGTTTTTGTAAACACTGTACATCACGTTATGTTACTTTAGGTTTACTGCGCATGTTGTATACGTCAGCAAATAGATTGAGCTGTAACATGAAAGTAAAATTTCCATTGGCCCACCTACAGAGGTCACGCGCAGGGGTCACCCTGTCTGCTTACCTGCGCAGGGACTTCTTTTTTTTTGCTAACGAGAGGTCAATTTTAAGCGTTCTCATAAGATGTCAATATACCTAGGTTTGAGTACGACATGTCTGCTTTATGTCTATGAAAAAATATTTGCACGCGCTCAAAACACTATCCCACAGGGAACATTGGTAAAATGAAACTTTTCAAAGCTGGTAAAATTGTGTCCAAGGTCATTTTCAAGGTTGTCTTAAAGTGTCAGCATTTGCCTCGGACGTCTGAGATTTCAACATTCAGGGGCTGTCGGCATAGCCTTTACATTCATACAGACAAAACGTGTTCCATACGGTAACAGTCACTTCTATGGAAGGCCAAACCTGTCTTAACCCGCGTATACGGTTTATTACGTTATAGGCGTTCAAAGGATATGTAATTTCTGTATAAATATTAAAGCCCCAGGATCACTTAAAATGTACTGATACAGTCACATAAATTTATTGATAGTATAATGATAGAATCATGTTCTATTCACTCTAAAACAATGACGTTGACATAATTATGCCTTTCTTTTGTATTCAAGATTTTTTCTTTCAGAAAAAGAGTTGCCATTTGCAAAAGCATTGAAAAAAATTCTGCACTATGTTTCTGATATGTACTTATCAATTTAAAAAGCAAAGTTTGGAATGGTTTTGGCACAAATAAAGGTCTTTTCTGTCAGCAAGACATCTTTCTTGATAAAATGAAAGCTACTTGTAAATGTGATCCTGGGACTTTTAAACATGACTTATTCTTGAAATATTCGTCGGGCTTAAATTCTAATTTAGTATTTGATTTGATGTTGTTGTGTTTTTTTAATAAATTGTTTTTAATCAGCATTGGGATATTTATCGTCAGTGGCGGTGCCAAAATGAGAAAATTATGATTAATAATAATTAAAATCATTACGATTTCGTGGTCCGAAGTGTCACATAATATTTTGCTATAATATTTTCATGGTCCGAAGTGTCATATCACAGTTTGCGACAATATATATTCATGGTCCGAAGTGTCTATAAATCTGGTCCGAAGTGTCTATAAATCTGGTCCGAAGTGTCCGTAAAATGTGGTCCGAAGTGTCCATGGTCCGAAGTGGGTCGGCACCGGCACAGAGACTTTGTCTTGCGTATAATAACTAGTATCTGGGCTGATGTTTTCATTTTAATAAAATTGGGTATTTTCCATACTTCTTTGGATAAAATCTAAACATGCCGATTACCGACTTCCTTTAGCATCAGCGAGGTTAATTGGATGATAGGAAAAGTACGACTATTGGCGAAAAATGCAAGTGATTGATTGAAATATGCTAGAATTGACCAGGTGTTATCCAGAGCAAAACATACATGTAGCCCAATGATAAATGCGCTTGCACGTTTCACGCTCAGCGACTACACGTTGGGCATGCGCACTAGCAATTGCACGGTTTCCTATGCGCTGCACGCTGGGCATGCGCACTAGCAATTGCACGGTTCTACACGCTGCACGCTGGGCATGCGCAGTAACATACCGTGCAACACGATCGTGTCCGACACGCGTGCAAAACGCTTTTTCACGCAAACACGGGGAACATACACGCAGGCGCCACTGTACCTTTCCTATAGCTTTGATGTCACTGATCCAGAGTAAACAAATGTTGAGTGATTTGATATTTTGGCAGTTTCAAAAAAATCAGCAGTGAAACTAGATCTCTGGAAATTTCAGGTAATAATCTAAAGTTTACAATACTTTTGTGTACTTCGCCATACTTGATAAAAACGAACCTGGTAGATCTAAAGAATGCTAAGTTGCTAACCAGCAACAACAGTGTCAATCATCAATGTTGCCATAGCATGATCATGATGATAGATCAACAACTTAACACTGTCTTGGCCAACAATGAAACAACAAGAAAATAGATCTCTATAATCTATGAGAGGACATTCTCAATTTGATTAAAGCATTTCGATATTTGTTTACCGTAATAATATTCAAGTAAGGTTGATATTGAAAATATGCAACATTTTTATAAAACAAGGCTCTGCTTGAATTATTTAATCTAATATTCCACTCTTCTATAAAATGTTCGTTTAATCTTTGTTTAACAAGCGTGAGAAAAACATCAATATTTCCTATACTCTGTGAATATACAACTAGATATCATTACGATTTGAAAGTAGATCTAGGGGTCACTGAAATAGGTTCAGCTGAGTATCTGTTACTTTAATTATGCAAAACAGGGGTGCCTGTGATAAACAGAACAATAAAATTTTGTTGGAATAGTTTCCACTTTATTGTACATCACACAAATAGAGGACAGATATAACAATAGTAATTCTTAAAGAGAATAGATTTAAAATATGTTATACATTCTACTCGTCATTTCATTGCCGGTTGAACAGTTCTAAACTTCCGGTCAAAAGCTAGCTTATACAGCTGCGCTGAAACACATCTATACATGTAGGTATATCTACATGTACATACATTTGTTTTTGTATACGCAGTGATTGTTGTATAAATGTTTGACAAAACAGTTGGCTGCGATAAGGCCAAAAAAAATATCTGTGTTTCGGGTAACCCGACCCTACCTGGCGAAACCCCCGATCCTAGAGTTGTTTTTTTTCAAAGTAAAAAAATGTGAAGTGTCCCTTCCCTATGTTATGCATGTAGACTAACTAGCATTTTTGGACCGTTACCCTAAACACAGATTGTTCTTTTCCAACCTATAGAATTTTTTCACTTTTCACTTAAAAAAAAGAAGCTTTGTCCCTACCCTATCTAACATTTTTGGGACTGTTGCCCTAAACACACATTTTTTTTGCGTTATGAGTTTCTTTTATCAAAGGGGCTATACACATTTGATTTTTTATTTATACATACATTATACTACATTTTTGTTTGTGTGTTTTAAAAAATGCAAGCATGCCTTGTCCCTTTGTCTTTTGTGGCAGTGACTGCCAGTGAGCATCATTTATGTACATTGACATATCTAATAAGTGATTGTATATTCTTCCACAGAATTGGTTGACCATTGATGTCAGAGCTGCTGTGAAAAAGGATAGCCAAACAAGGAAACTAAAGGACATTTAGCTGATATTTAGACTGTAGCGGGGTAATAGCAGTTTCGTAAAAAGTAAAGATTACATTCAAATAATTAAAGGTAACTTAGTACTATAATAGTGTTTCTATTCAGAAATCGGGTTTTTAAAAGTTTTTCAAGCAAAGAAGGGTCACTTTAGCTGGTAAGACAGCAGCCGCTGTCTTGGTAACATAAGAACTTCATATAATTTTACATCCAGCTTGCTAAGGCGTAAAAAAAAACATGTTTGTTTCAGGTTTCCCGACCTACCCTATTTTTTTGCCCCGACCCTAGACTAATTTTGCGTGTTAATATTTTTTTAGCATAAATTCATTAAAATCTATGTTGAATTTGGTTTGTTTGAGAATAAACAAATTCCCCCAAAAAAAAATCCCTACCTACCTACCCTATTTTTGGGGGGGGGGCATGAAACCTAAAACAAACATTTTTTTCGGCGTAATGGGACCTTAACCAATACTATAATACTTACAAGATAAATTTATTGATTTTGCTATAAAATTTCTGTATTTCAGTGTTGCATCTTTAACAGTTTCTTATGTGGCTTTTTTTATTCATTTCAGGTAAAAACAACAAGACCGTGAATGAAGTGATTTTTGGAGTACTTTAAGGCTTTTTTTTAACTTAAAGCTAAATAACAATGTTTTGTGAAGAATGAACTGGTTTCGAGAAACATCAATGCACAATTGACCAAATATTCTTGTTGAAAAAACTGGTGGATATGTATTTAACAGGCAACAAAAAACTGTTTTGCGCCTTTGTAGATAACAGCAAAGCGACATTGGGCTCAATGTGTCATATTGCCTTATGGCGTAAACTATTAAGTTGTATTTTATCGTTGGTGAATGTTTTTAGCTAACCGTTAAAGGTGGTCAATCATATTTAAGCAACATTTGATGACAATTTTTACTTTTTGTATATTCTGTTAGAGATTTATCTAAGGAACAAGAAGACCCATTACAAAGAGTTAGATCCCTATTCGAAATTTACATTTTATTTACTTTTATAAAATTTTGTTATTACTCCACTTTATTAATTTGAAAGTAATTAAAAAGTTGATTATTTTTTTTTATTTCAATATAATTTCTACTTTTACATTTGCATCGGATAGATATACAAATATTTTACCATTCTGAACCAAAAGGCAAGTTTTAAAACTACGTGTAGCTTCTGAATTCATTTATTTCCAATCTAGTTTGGGTGCGCAACCAAGATAGGTAAAGGGAGGTAATAATATTTTTTCAAACTTGCATTTCTAATGAATTCCATCTAAATAATTATATAATTTTTAATGCAAACATTTTACAACTATAATACAATAGGTTTTATATTTATATCTTTCCTTAGGCAAAGTATGTGTATCAAATTTGTTCTTATGATAAAATAACTCTTTTTTTCTCATTCTAGAGAAAATCAAATTTTAAAAATACCTGCAGTGAAAATCTTACTTGATTTAAGCGCTAAGTGAACATAAATGAGTGTAATTGATCAGTGGCCGAGTGCATTATTAAAAGCGGTCGTAGGCCTACGTCCGGCTTATCTAGAGCGTAGATAACGGTCGCAAAATTTAATCGGAGTGCATAAACGAGACGTAGCGTAAGTCAGGTAGTAAATCTAGCACGAAAGTCACGACTGCTATGGAGTAGGCGTAACTACAGCGTAGTTGAATTTTTATATACATTATCATATTAAATATCAGTAAAGGCAATGTTTTGGGTGTAACTGTCTGTTGGAGACATATGGTTTTGTCATGGTTGTCCATCTATAGATGTCTGAACATCGTCTGTCTGTAATATAGCGTTTCCAGTGATATCTCTTGACCTACTCGGAGGTTTTTGAACAAAATTTCAAGATATCAAGTCGATATACGGAACTCATGTTTAATCCAGCTCGGTTCGAGGGCAAGGCAACAAACGTTTCCGTTCTGTCTTTCATAAAATCCTTAAAGAGAAATGAAAAATCTTCACCTGATCGAGACGATATTTAGACATCTATATATCAGTTCAGGGTAATGGACGCATGGTTCAACGGCTAATTCTAGAGACATGTAAATCAATCTATCAAAGGAAAGACCTTGAACAACTACAGTTCGTACGGTCGCAAAATTTAATCCGAGTGCATAAACGAGACGTAGCGTAAGTCAAGTAGTAAATCTAGCACGAAAGTCACGACTGCTATGGAGTAGGCGTAACTATATAAAGCGTACTTGAATTTTTATATACTTTATCATGTCAAATATCAGTAAAGGCAATATTTTTGGTGTAATAGTCTGTTGGAGACATATGGTTTTGTCTTGGGGTGTCCATCTGTTTGCTCGTCTGTCTGTAATATAGCGTTTCAAGTGATATCTCTTGAACTACTCGGTTTTAGAACAAAATTTTAAGATATCAAGTCGATATACGGAACTCCTGTTTCATCCGGCTCGGTTCGAGGGTAAGGCAACATTCGGCTTTAAATCTGTCTTCCGTCTTCCACGAAAACCTTAAAGTAATTAAAAAACTTCACCTGATCGAGGCGATGCCAAGACATCTATAGATCAGTTCAGGGTTATGGACACGGTCACACCGGGTACAACGGTTAAATTCGAGAGACATATAACTCAATCTATGAAAGGAAAGCGTATACTCAGACTTTTAACATTTCGGTATTTAAAAGTAGGTGAAAAGGTTAAAATTTCATACATATATTCTATTTTATAATTTAAGTAACATATCTTTCGGCACACTTTATTCTATCCTTCTATATTCTATTTTGGCAATCAATCAAATTCAATCTTTGGCTAAAACTGACTGGAAATTGCAATCAGGTAAATCTCTCCTCTTTTCGGCTTCAAAATTCTACTTTCTAGGCATGAAGGGAGACACGCCGGGGTCTCATCCAAAACATAAGCTAAAAATTTAGCTTTTAGACGGACCTTGATAAAATCACTTTCAAATCAAAACAAAAATAATATCAAACAGGGAATGCCACGTACCAAAAACGCAGTCTCCCCAAAACGAGCCCCACAGCACCCAGAAGTGCACACCACCAACACACACACACATACACAAACAACACACACACACACACAATCATGTACACACACACACACACACACATACACCACCAACACACACCAGCATACAAAGCAAACACACGAGGACAAAACGAACAATTAAAGGAACACAGTGGGGCACCGCCTTGGAACGGTCAGTGGCAAAAACACCACTGGGGAGCTTAAACCGGTTTATGGTGCGCACCCAACCTCACTCTTACCCCCACCATGTTCCAAAGTCACAGGACAGTGTAAATAAAAGTAATCCCTGCTAGGTGAATCTCTAACACACGCAATGGAAACAAAAGGCATGGTATGTAAAACACAAAAATGCTCGTGTATAAATATATAAAAAGCAAACCTTGAGAACCAAAAAACGTATGTACTCAATGCCTTTGCAGAAGGCAGAACACCAAGAGAAACACCCTTAAGGGCCCGACGAAACAGGCCAGAGGACAGAAATCAAAACAGTTTCGTCCCAGTGGGATTTAAAAACTGCCCATCACAGAGTCCTCCCCCTCTTCCGTCAGACACAATCAAAGAGGGAAGCATAGCGTCCAACTGTAAACGGGTTGAACACCAAACATGCGGTGTGTCTCAAAACAGTTGGGTCGTAACCTCTTTTAACAAAACGTTTTATAATTTTAGCAAATACAGTTGGAAAATTGCCATGACCCAAAATCTTACGAAGTTTGTAAACCACATCCCCATAAAAATCGGGTTTTGAAATACCTTCTCGCAGAAGAGTCTTTAGATTACTATTGAATTTCAAAACCAAATCAGAATTACGAAAGTAAAATTTAGCAAAATATTTACGCAATTTGTAATAACGGTAGCCCTGTTGAAGAAGTTTATTTGTAATATATTGATTACGTTCATTGAAATCTTCAACATGACTACACGCTCTGGCAAACCGAATTAACTGAGAAATGTATACCCCATAAGATGTAGCATGAGGTACATCCCCATCCAAATGGGGGAAATTTACAATACTAAAATTAAAATCATCCCTCTTGTCATAAATTTTGGTATGTATAATATTGTTATAAATAGAGAGATGTAAATCTAAAAATGAAGCACCAGTATCCAAATTGTTAGTTTTAATTAACTGGAGTTCCCGGGGATAAATAGTGTCCACCAATTGACCAAAAAACGGGTTATCCATATTAAGGATATCATCCAGATAGCGTGATGTATTATTAAAAGCAGTGATAATGTCTGCCTGCGTATCTGGAGAAAGACTCAACATAAAGTCTCTTTCATAACAATATAAAAACAAATCTGCGACAAGGGGTGCACAATTTGTTCCCATGGGAATACCGATTACTTGTCTGAAAACTGCATTCCCAAACCTTATATAAATGTTGTTCAATAAAAAGGAAAGGGCTTTACAAACTTCGTCACAGGTCCACATAGTATAATGTTTAACAATACAGCTAGTAAAAAAAGCTTTATCGAAATTGCAGGCGAGAAATGTAGTATAATTCAACACTTTAATAGACCACTGAATTAGGATTCAACACTAAGTAAGACCACAGAATAGGAATTCAACAGTTAAGTTAGACCACTGAGTAGGGATTTGACACTAAATTGGAACACTGAATACGTAGTGGTATACAGAGTAGAAAAATCGTATATACTGACTGAAGTTACTTTGTAATTATTAACTTTAAACTTATCCAGGATTTCGCCAGAATTTTTGATCGACCAAAATAAATGTTTACCAGAGTTTTCGTATACTTTATCACAATATCTTTTCACGTGGGTTTTTATAGCAGTTAGGCAAGATGTTAATAGTTTTGAAATATTTGTAGTGGTACAAGAGCTTGAATTAGCGATGAAACGAGCTTTATATGGTTGTTTATGTAATTTAGGAATCCAGTACATAGTAGGAAGTTTAACATGTTGATCATCTATACGAACTTTCAAATTAGAAATTTCACTGATGTGATCAGTGACCACATTTTGTTCAACGGAAGGACTCAATATATAAGCTTTAGTGGTATTTAGTTCGTTTTGTAAAACATTAATATAATGTACGCGTCAAATGATGATTATATTGTTGGCCGCCTTGTCTGCTGGAACTAAGACATACTTAGAATGAAATTCTTGGATTTCCTTTTTCAGATGTCTTAAAGTAAACTTGGGTTTTGATGGAAGTAGGTGTTCATTTGTTTGGTAAAAATTTTATACGAGAATCGACAATGTTAAAAATACTTCGTTTCCAAGACGTTAATGCATTTGGATCAGCATTCTCACGACGACACCATTTAACACAAAAAGTTTCGATGGATTCCGCAATATGACCACAAATCAAATCAAATCAAATCAACTCAGACTTTTAACAACTACAGTTTGTACTGATTACATGTATTTACATGTAATTGGTTTTATCTAAAGAAAACGTTTGAAGAAGTTCGAGTCTCAAGTACAGTTTACATAGTTGTGAAACAAACAGACAGACCGACTGCCAAGCCAAACAACTGCCGAAACTGATTTCTAAATACCCTTTCCCATATACCCTCTTAAAATAAAATTACAGCGAAATCCGTATAGGGGCCTTCTTTTGTCAACTTTGCTTATGAAATCCTTGTTAACTAGACGCAATATATGTCATAGTTCAACTATAAAACGTTGTAACATTCAGCATAATCTTTCTTTATACGACTATTAAAATAGATATTTCATTTGAATAGTGAAGAGCTAGATCTAATACTTTTAGTTACATGTTGCAACTATTTCAGAGTTCATTTTAAATCCAAGAAATTGTTAAGTACCTAGACATGTTGATATTCTCGTATTCATACAAAACAGGCAATTTTAAATTTTAGAAATACTTTTTGTAAAAAAAGTGTTATATTTCTAGATATGTTCCCATTATTTAAAACAGATTATCTTAACATATGCATATAAAATCTCATGCATTGAAACAAGAAATACAATGATTTGCACGAGAAATATGTGGTACAATAATTAAGACAGTCGTAACCCGGGCGTATCTACAACGGACGTACGCTCGCTTTATGCACTCGACTTAAAATCCCGTTGTACGACAGGATTAGTTACGCCAGCGCAGACCGTTTACGACAGCGCAATCTACGCCTTCTTTATGCACTTGGCAACAGATGTTTAAGTTTCAAACAAATCTGTAACATGGCCAAAATCTGATTGACCACCTTTAGTTTAATATATATGATCAGGTTTGTCATGTGTTCAAATTGATTGAAAGTGTTTGATTTTTTCTAGTCTAACAGGGTGGAAATCTATCTCCTGTTTTGATTTAATTACTAGCTCACCTGGCACTTTGTGCCAGGTTGAGCTTAACGGATGAATAATTGTCCGTCGTCCGTCGACATCTCCTCTGAATACCAATGTTGATGAAACTTGGCAGGGATGTTCCTTGCCTGAAGCTCTACCAAAGTTGCTCAAAGAATTCCATTCCATGCAGAACTCTGGTTGCTATGGCAACAATTAATGTTCCTCTATTTAGTTTGTTCAAATCAAGCCCCTTGGGTCAAAATTGACCACGCCTGTGTGTGTGAGGGGGTCCCTTTACTTTATATAGAGTTATAGGAAAATCCAAGCTTCCAATGAGTTCCTATAGCAACCACTAACTTCTCAAGCAACCATTGACTCTCTTAGCAGCAAGTGCATTAGAACTCAGATGAGCGATATAGTGCCATCATGGCCCTCTTGTTCTTAAATTACCCAAATGAGTTTATTTTACAAGAGCACGATAGTCCATAATTTCTGTCAAAGAAGGTCAATTAAGTATTAAGTGATTATGATGTAGAAGTCTTCTTTAGATAATGATGTTGACATAGTTTTTTCAGCTAAAATGCTCATGGTTTATTGTGATCGCCTGATGTCAGTCTTCCGTCTGTCTGTCTACACTTGACCTTGTGTATGCAATAGAATCTGCTTATTTTCATTGGATCTAGGTGAAACTTTGTCAGAATGACAGCCTTGATGAAATCTTTTTTGAGTTCGAATAGGATCATCTGGGGTCAAAAACTGGGTCACGGGGTCAAATCAAAGAAAAACCTTGTCACTCACATGTGTATGCAATAGAGGTTGCATTTATCTTTTTTTCGTTCGAATTTTCGAATTCAAGTATGGGTCATTTGGGGTCGAAAACTTTGTCATGGGGTAAAATCATTGAAAAACCTTGTGTATGCAATAGAGATTGCATTTTTAATTGGATCTTCATGAAACTTGGTCAAAATGACTGCCTTAATAACTCAAGGCCACATTGTTATATGGATCATCTGGGCTAAAGAACTAAGTCATGGGGTCAAATCATAGAAAACCCCTGTGAATGCAATATAGGTTGCATATGTCTTTGGATTTTTATGAAACTTGGTCAGAATGGCTATCTTGGTGTATTCTAGATAGAGTTTGCATATTGGTCATCTGGGTTCAAAACTTAGGTCACAGGGTCAAATCATAGCAACCACTTGTGAATGCATTGAATCTTCATGAAACTTGGACATAATGGTTATCTTAATACAATCAAGATCAAGGTTGAATGTGGTTCATCTGGGGTCAGAAACTAGGTCACAGATTAAAATGTATACATATGACATTTACAACCCATCCTCATGTAAATTGGTCAGCAGTACGGGTCAAACAGAATGTTTGTGTTAATGATATTTAGTTTAGGGCTGAACTTTAGTCAAATATTGTCATAAGTATGTCCCTGGTGAGCGATTAAGGGCCATCATGGCCTATGTTTCATAAGATCTTTATGAAACTTGGTCAGAATGACTGTCTTAAAGAAATTTAGGTTGAGTTTGAATATGGGTCATTTTGGGTTTAAATGTCACAAGGTATAATCAAAGAAAAACCATATTTATCATGCAATAGAGGTAGCATTTTTCATTGGATCTTCATAAACTTTGAGTCGGATGTTTTCCTTGATAAAATAATACTGTAGAATCGAACAGAAGATACATGTATAATTGTGTACTTTAAATAATTGAACGCACACCAAATACAGGTACACTATCGCCAAATATATGTGTTAGGGTCTGTCGGGGCTTGCAAAAAAATTAAGGTTGGTTTACAGCTTTTTATCTATTAGATACTTGAAAATTGGTATTTTTGGTCTTATTTTGTTCATACACTAGAAGAAATTATTGAATAAGAGGCCTACGGGGTATTCGTTATTTGCACTTTTTGTATAACCTACACTGTTAACTTCTGGAAATAAAGAAATTATTACTGTAACAGCAGTTATTATTATTATCTTTACAGAAAAAGCAATGTACACTGTAGAAGGAGTAACAACACCTTTGCATTGAATTAACACAGCTGTGCAGACCCTATATACCAAGCATGCAATTAAAGACTGTATACAATTTACACAAACTACAGAACTGTCAAATATACTGCAGAAAATACAATGTATACTCTGCAGACTATACCATGCATTCTCTGCAGGTCTGCAGACTATATCATGCATAGTCTGCAGACTATACCATGCATAGTCTGCAGTTCTGCAGACTATACCATGCATACTCTGCAGGTCTGCAGACTATACCATGCATACTCTGCATGTGTGCAGACTATACCATGCATAGTCTGCAGGTCTGCTTGCATCTGCTTTCATCTGTTTCAAGGCAGAGGTGCATTTGTTCATCTTTACCTTGCTTATAATCAGAATGCGTGCAAATCTGTTGAGGTGCTCTTTTAATGGACTGCGTCTTGCCAGACCTTGATTCATTGATTATTTGATATGCAACACGATTCATTGATTATTTGATATGCAACACTTCAGATTACATACAAACTCAGGGTTGGCGTGAGTTATACAGGCAGAAAGGCTGTCCTACTAATTAATATCCTCATGACCGCTGTCAAACTGCTACTATGCGACTAGTTCAAGCAATCTGGACAATTTTTCTTATTTTCAAGATTTTTCTCGGAAAAAAAAATAGCGTGTTATGTATGATTTGCTTATCTGTTCTTATAGTTCATAATAGTAATTTTAACTTTATGTACAACGCCATTGGATATACTTTGTGTAAAAGTAGGCGTTTGATTAAATAAACAAGTTTCAGTTTCATTGCAACCATCTGTATATTGAGGTAAGCCAACTCTTGTTCCATTTTTACAATTTTGGCACCATTTGATTCCACTGATTTCAACCTCGAGTTCATTTCTTGAATAAGTTCATACATACTAATACTATAGTCCTGAGAGGGGTAATTGAGAAATGTTGGTCGAAACATTTGAAGTGGAGCCTGAGCTGGTAGTCCAATTTTTATAAATAATCCTTGTTGAGGGGCATTTCGTTTAGGTCACTCGTTTGAGATCAATATTTGTATTTTTAGACAAAGTCTTCGCCGCTATTATTTTGTTTTAGTTTTTTTCACATGGCACTTTACGTCTTTACCTTAAGTCGTTACAATAAATAAGCTTAAATATATTGTCGTCTGTGATTATGTATACCACTGGCTATTGTGTCGTGTGCACCGATAAATATGGACGTAATTGTTTAAGCTCTTCTTAAAGTTTAAAATACTGACGTTTTACCAGGAAGTTCAGAGTAATATTTATTTGTATGGATTGTAAATTTTAAGGATTATCAAATGCTAAAAGGATGTTTAAAAGTGAGATTGAATTTTGATGTATTTGTCTGATTAACTTCTTCACATATGACCTTTACCTGTTTACCTGGATTTTGATTATTGATCGAGAATTACCTATATAAAGCAGTGTATACTATGTATTGTACTAGTATAGTATAAACTATCATACCTGTGACTGTGTAGTATTTGTTTATTTTTCTACGGAAGCGTAAAAGGACCAAAAAGTCGTGTACTGTTGGCACTTCGAAAACAACGATAGGGATCGACTTAATGGCATAAAGGGTTAGAATTGGCATGTTTATTTTGTGTTACAGAACATGTACGAGACAAAGAAAGAATGGGAAATATAAGCGGACACATTCTAGTACTGACATGCATCTGAGAAGTTTTGTGGTCAATGTATTCTTCCTTGTATGTTTCTGTGCAGTGTACGGGGTTATGCGGGGCAATAAGTACTATATTGACAACTTTGCCGGACCGGACATCATTTTATGCGATAGTGTTAATATGTCTTCTACATCTCACGGTTCATCTAGCGATTGTGTGCAATTGGTTTATTGTGCGAACTATGCATATGCAAGAAGATTACTAATTTTGGCAGCACACATAGAGTTAAATCTGGGACCTGGAGGTGACGTTACTGATAAGAATACACAAGCTATTAGATGCTGTCAGAGAGACACGGAATGAAATAGGTGATGTCAAAAATGAAGTAAGGGGCATTAATTCTAAGATTATGTTCACGAAGTCAAAGCTGAGTTTTATGCGCAAAAAAGTCGACGATGTTGAATTTAATGAAAAGGTATTGGACGGCAGATTGAGATTTATCGAAGAGAAAGTTGATTATTTGCGATATGACCAAGATGTACTGACTGGTGATATGGAAGCCGTGTCATATGGTGCAGATAGAAGATATTCGCGTTTACAGAATATTGAAAAGCAGTTGTTTATTTCAGAATCAGAGAGATTAAAGTGTTCGTTGAGAATTTTTGGTTTGAAAGAGAGCGAATCTGATGACTACAGTTTGAAAGAGCTAGTGGAAGATGAAGCATTAAAAGAAGCTGATACGTTGGAAGCCAAATTTGATAGTAATACTTTAGTAAAAGCAAAGCGGGTTTGTGTTGTTGATACTAATGATGGTAACGGTAGAATGGTTATTGTTCAGTTTGCAAACAGTGACGACAAATTTAGACTATTCAATTTTCGAGACAAGTTGCGCATTAAGGGTATACGAATTTCAAACAATCTCTCATTTATACAGCGCCAAGAATTAAAACAAGCGAGGTTAAGGGGCTTACATGGCTATTTTAAAGGTAACAAATTAGTGACATACACAAAAGTTAACCCTGAAACTGAATCTAGACCTCGTGTATTTCGGCGCGTTGTCAATCAGATAAAAACGCTGAACTGCTAATCGAAGAGAACATGGAGGCGGCACCCTCTGTAAGTGGTAATGGGGGTAGCCCTTTTCGAATATAGGACGGCGGCCAAGGTCCAACTCAAGAATCTACTAATATTTGTGCAAACATATTAAAGTTACTGAGTTGGAATATCGAAGGGTTGAAGTCAAAATTGACTGGATATGAATTACAGTTGACTCTCGTTATCTCGAATTTCAAGGGACAAGGCCTTTTACTTCGAGGTAAACGAAGTATGAGGTCAAAGATGGGGCTTTTAGTTGTTTTTATTTTACGTTTATGGACGTATATGGACGAATAGTGCTCAACATTCCCGGTTTTCAAGACAGACGTTTATTTGTATTTATTTTATTGATTCAAATTTGCCCTTAAAGGTCCACTACTAAGCGAAAATTAAGTGGAAGTTATTTCAATGGCAAGTACATTACCTTATGCAAGACACTAAATAATGAAGATTGTCAGGTTAAAATTTACAGAAAGTGTTTGGAACACGAAGAAAAGTATGTGTATTATGTTGAAATCTCAGTGATTCGACAAAATGACTACCCAGGTCTTTTTAACTTTCTTCATAATGCATAGAAAATAATTGTACATGTACTGTGGTTTAATTAGAATTTCTACAAAGCAACTTTCATTTTATATTACAAATAACTTATTTTTGTGTTTTTTTAAAGTATATTTGAATTTTTGCTTTCGTTAGTATTCGACCTTTAAACTTTAGAACACAAATTCAATTTTAATTACATTTTATTATTGCATAATTATACCCAATAATCATTCAATAATAAATATCAAGCACATCTAAATACTTGAATCGGCCCGAGCGAAAACGAAAGTACGCATCGGGCGTAAGTAAAAGTAGCGTTTCTTGAACCGGAAGTCAGAACATTCGTATATTCGAAACATAAGAACAGCATCTAACTACAAAACAATTGTTTTACCGACTGATACATTCGTTCAGAAATCCTCCTTTTTTTAAAGCCCAACCACTACTTTCATTTAACTTCTCAAACAAATTAAGTCTTTAAAATAATTTCCGCATTTTTCATCATTAATTACACGTAGTCAACGGCAATTAAAGTAAATCCATGAAAATCGAACAACAATCATTACGACACGTGTGAATTGGAATGGCGTCTCACCTTTTGTTTGACCCGCCGCATCTTTGTTCCGTCGGCGGCTTTCGCACTTCGACTTAACGAGTTGACAATACACTGGAATTTGATTGATGGGACCAAAACAACCATTTGACACAGCCGGAGTGTCGGTATGTCAAATTTTGTCTTAAAAGGAGTTAAAGTACATCAATAAAGAAGGACTTTTGACGGGACTTAAACGGAAATTCGAGGTAAGAGAGTTTGAGATACTGAGTATCAACTGTATCTGAAATGCTTTCTTCTTATGATTTGATTAGTTTTCAAGAAACATGGGATGTCAATGCTGACGTTTGTGATGAGTATTTTACAGATCATGTTTTCATATTCTTGTAAATCTTAACGGTCTTAAACGGGTGGACGATCAATGGGAGGCGTTACTGTAGTGATTAAAGTAAACTATCAAAAACTATAAACTGTAAACTATATGTTAACCGCGTATGTTAGAATTTTAAGTACGGTGTTATACTTCTTTTTGACAAACTATTATTTGATACACCTCGAAGTGTTTTATACGTTGCTATTTATATTCCACCTGTCAATTCTCCTTTTTATGACGATGTCCTAAGGTCAGGCTTTGAGTAATTAGAAGAGTGTAAAGATTACATAGATACGGAGTTTCTGCTAAATGGTGATTTTAATGCGCGGACTGCCAATCTTTCTGATTGTACTACCTCAAGTGTTTATATACCAGATCTGTATGAATTTCATGACATTTTAGATTGCAACGTACATAAAGATAGATTTGCATCAGATACAATAGTGAATGCTAATGGGTGCAAACTTATATCTTTTTGTCAAACATTTGCTTGTTTCATTGTTAATGGGCGGTTCGGTCCCCATAGTAGTGGATGTACATTCTTAAACCAAAATGGTAGTAGTACTATTGACTATTTTATAGTGTCTAAAAATTTGTTTGATATTATCAGCAATTTTGAAATTTTAGAGAATAGTGAAAGTTGTCATTTTCCATTATCACTATCTCTGAAAGTGCCAGATGTTGTTCATAGTTTCAAAAGTAACGGCACCGGAAACAATACATGATTCAAATATAGTTTGACAGATGACAATTATTGTGAATATAATAGATACTAAGCAGAAAATATTATTAATGGAAGTTTTGATAACGTAGAAATCTTAAATGATGACGCCCGTGACATAAATTCGGTAATAAGTGCATTTTAAGATGCCATTCTGGACAGCAATATTGCATTTAAGAAATTGAAACGCTATGGTAGTAAATTTAGTAACCATAAGCCATGGTTCGACACTGACTGCAAACAAGCCAAGGCTGATACAAGAAAACAATTGAATCGTTTTCGGTCTAGCCGAAGTGAAAATGACTTATTGTTATATGTAAATAGTAAACATGTTTATAAGAATATATGTAAACGTAAAAGGTTTGTATTTAATAAAAATGCATTGTCGAAATTAGAAAATACAACTGGTAACTCGAAAGGATTTTGGGGCGAGGTTAAAAAACTAACTACTAAACTTTCATTGGACGATAGGTTTAATCATTTTAGCAATCTTTTTACACATGTGAACAATGTAGATCCAGAAAATGAAGAACGAATTGATGCTGAAAATGAAAATGATGAATTTGATGATATTGTACAATTAATTTTCAATTCCAGTATCACAGACGAGGTAATAAATGATAGTATAAAATCTTTGAAATTGAATAAAGCTACTGGTGGATTGATTATTCCACAGCATTTAGTATATGGTGTAAATGTGCTTTTACCTTTTATTCGTAAGTTGTTTAATAGATTGTTTCACAAAGGTGAATTCCCAAATCAATGGACAAAAACAGTTGTTATACCCCTCTACAAAAAGGGTAGAGTAAATAACCCAAATAATTATCGTGATATAGCTTTTTTAGATGTTCTGAGCAAAGTTCATATAACAATTATCACATAGCGTTTAACATTTTATGTAAATGCTTATCGTTAAATTTGTGGAGCCCAGGCGGGTTTTCGATCAGGATATTGCACTGTGGATAATACTTTTATTCTTCAAGCCATTGTAAGTAAATATTTATGTATAAACTAGAAAACATTGTATGTAGCATTTATTGATTTTCAAAACGCGTTTGATTCTGTGGATCACAACATATTGCATGAAGTTCTAAGAAAAGGTAGCATAAAAGGTAACTTTATAATGCAATACAGTCTATATATGTTTCTGTAAAAGCGTGTGTTAGAACTAACAATGGTATTACCAAAAGTTTTGAATGTCCAATTGGATTGTGTCAGGGCTGTTATTTGAGTCCAATTCTGTTTGCATTGTTTATCGATGAACTATACTCACTGTAATGTAAAAATAGAATAAGAGGTATACAATTATTTCCTCATATTGTTGAAATATGTTTGCTTATGTTTGCGGACTGCAAAAGCAATTAAATATATTGAAACATTTTGTATAGTTAGTAAACTTGTTGTAAATACCGCTAAAACAAAAGTTTTTATTTTTAAACCAGGAGGTAGATTAAGTGTAAGAGAACGATGGAAATACAATGAATTGGATATAGAAGTATTTAATAGTTTTACTTACGTTGGAATATATTTTTCAAATAAGCTTTCTATGTACAAACTGGCGGAGGCCATATCGCTTAAGGCAAAGAAAGTAGCAATGCATTTATTTAGTTCTTTGCACAATTGTCCATGTCTTCCATATACAACGTTTTTTAAAATATTTGATTCAAAGGTTGCATCTATTGCATTGTACGGTTCTGAAATTTGGGGTCTTAAGAAACAAAAATGTCTTGAAAATGTGCACACTTTTGCTTGTAAAAGGTTTATGAAAGTGAATAAAAGTGCATGAAATGATGCAATGTTAGGTGACTTATGCAGATTCCAGTTGTATATTTTTGCTGCTAAGCGTACAGTTAAATATTGGATACGTTTGTTAAACTTACCTGAAGACAGAAATATACGAATGTGTTACGATATGTTAATATATTATGACAGTATTGGCTTTAATAACTGGGTAACTGATTTACTATCTCACTTGTATGTAAATGGCTATGGATATCTGTTGGAAGCACATAATGTTGTCAATCCTAATTTGTTTCTATTGCAATATGTACAGAGAAGTACATGTATATCCAGGAATGGAGGGATAGATATTATCATAACACAACACTTTTTATTATGCTAAGTACAAAACAGTATATAAAGTTGAAAAGTATGTAAATGTTGTTGATATCAACATATTCAGAAAGTGCATTGCAACATTTAGAAGTTCTTGTCATTCACTCATGATTGAAAAGGGTGGACGTTTTGGTATTGAAAGGTTAAGAGACTGTCCCTACTGTGAATGTTATGTTGAAGACGAATACCATTTTATACTTTTGTGTCCGTCATATAGCAGCATTCGCTGTAAGTATATTCCTAATACATATATTAAGAATACGTCAATTTACAAGTTAAATAACTTAATGTCTTCTTAAAATGAACATATCAGACGCAATGTTACCATGTATATATATTATGCATTACAAAAAAGGGAACAGTACTTATCAGTTTTTCAAAAGTATGTACTATATCGATTCACGAACCTCTGCATGATAGTCAACTTTGTTGTATCTACCAAAATCTTTTGTATATCGTCATACTTGTGTATGGGCCGGAGGCCTTATTATACGATGAACTATTGAATTGAATTGAATTGAATTGAATTGACAAAAATTTATCAAGTTTTATCAAAATTTGACCCTAGACAGAGGTACGTTTTATTCCTATTTTAACAGGTTCCAAATAAAACACCGCCATTCAGATCAGAGCCTCAATTAAATATTTCAACCTATCTTAATATACATCATTATACATGACCATCGTCAATTAAAGAGAAAAAAACAACAATCTTTTTGACACTTGTGCATTGGTATGACAACATCAAACCTTGATTATGAACCGCAGCGTCTATGATCCGTACTTCGACTAAACGAGTTGACTGACGGGACCAAAATTTCCTTCCGACATATCCAAAGTCTCGGTAAGTCAGAATTTGTGCTAAAAGGAGTTGAAATTTATAAATGAAGATGCAAAATTTACGGGGCTAAATTTCTTCAACTTAAACGAAAGTTCAAAGTAAGAGATACTGAGAGTCAACTGTATTAATGATCGTAACTTTTGATTGATTATGTATTTGAATATCTATAGCTATAAATATCCTCATTACTATATTAAAGGGTTTTTTAATACCTCTAAATGGTAAATATGAAGAAATCTCTTCATAAAATGTCAGAAATTATTCGGCTCTATGTGTCTGTCTGTTTTATGCTTCGTTTACCTAACCGTCAGTCTGTTGGAATACTCATTTGCCTTTAGTAACAGTCTACTGTGACATACACAATAAATATCTTTAAACTAATATATTAATGTGTACTCCAGGAGTAATGATCACCTCAGCTATGACGGCATACAAGCAAATGCCAACAGGATGGTATGCTTACATGACGTTCTCGTGTAGAGCTTACCTCAGAGTCCTTATAATTTCGCTAACTTGCCTAAATTTGTATTTCTGGCTAAAACAAATATCTGTGAATACAAATGACTCGAAGAAATACTTACCTGACACCGTTATTAAAACGAACACTTCAATACCAATGAAAAATGAAAATCAATGCTCAATAAGGAATACAGTTTGGGAGAGATGGTTGGCGATAGATTGCAACAGATACACTGAGAATGCATCCACACCGGAAGAAATGCTTCAGACCTTTTGCAATAGTGTTGAAACCGACTACACATACATTATGCCATGGACAAGTACAAACTTCTTAAAGTTACACCTAGCAAATGACAAGTTTAAACGTAATAACACTATCAAAGTTTTAGTAGACACTTTTGATAGCGAAAATAAAAGACAGTTCAAAGGTTTTGACCTCTTTGTGATTTGGTCTGAGCAAATAATCGGCGACGGCCGCGCTTCCGGTAGCATCATAAACTTTAAAAACGGATCTTATCTAGGTGTTGTTAATATCTTCTGGACGGGAAAAACTCTTATTTATGTTAAAATAGTATCTTCTGTTCAAAACTTATGCATTCGGCTAAAAACCATTGAAAGGCACGGGATCATAAAGTATACACTTAAAGCAACACATGTATGGATTTGGGCAAAATTCCAGAAAGAAAGAAAATATGAAAGTACAGAATGTAGACCAAGCTCGTTTGTATTTGGCAATAAGACACTGTGTAACTTTACTTCACTGAACGATGGAATGAGTTGGTTCTGTGGACATCCAAAGAAGGCACATCTTTCCTGTTCTAATATTAAGTCATTTCATGTAAAAACCTCGCAATATAAAGGCTTTAAGAAAAGTGAAAACATCGTGTATCCCGGTCACGCTATTTTTAATGTCGTTGCTAACGCGACTGAAAAGTCTCCTTCGATGTCAGACAGAAACGTCACCATACTTTGCAATGAGAGGACTCCATTGATATCATGGAAGGAATCCGTACCAACGGGGTTTTGGTTAAATGGAAAATGGAATTTTGTCCGGTGCTATAGCAAGCTCAGGCACACAGTCAATGAATATCGCGATTGTCTCAGAAACAAAACTTTAATTTTGCTCGGTGATTCAACCATCAGACAATACAATAACTATTTGAGACAGACTGTTTTAGATCTTCCTCAAACAGTGATGCTTGATACAATAAACGGAAATTCGTTTCATCGGTATACAATTTATCGAAAATATGGTATCAACCTAATGTTTTTCAAACATGAGATGCCATTGCATTTTGGTTCCCTTCCTTCGAAAGGCATTGTATCAATACCAAGCATAATCGATTCAATGAGAGAAAACAAAGATATAAAAAACTCGTCTTTAATTATAGTTGTCGGTTATTACGCACATCTGGCATCTTTTACACCAGCGATATTTCGGGGTCGTGTACGAAGACTTGCTGGGGCAATCCAACGGTTTCGTAAAGTTCATCCGTTGACGAAGGTGTTTTTCAAAGGTCCCCATTTAACAATAGGAGGTGACAAGTGGTTTGATCCTCGCACTGCACTTCTTTTCAGGCTGATTTTAGAAGAGGAATTTACTGACATATTACAACAAGTGACTTATCTTGACACTTGGGACATCACTGTAGCTCATAACAATGAAGATCTTCATCCCAAAGGGAATGTATTAAAAAGCCAGATTCACCAGCTGATGGCTTATATTTGTTGAAGTGATATAACCGTTCAGAGTGACCATCCAAATTTTAAATAGCACATCAATCAGTGATTTATACTCCTAGAATAATAAACATTGCCATACTTATAACCCAAAAGTAACGAGATGTTTCATTCACATATTAGAGGAAATCTGTAAAAAATCCTTTTTGACTTTCCTAGTCAAAATATGTATATTATATATATTTTACTTTGTATTTGTCAATAACTAAAATAACTTGGTTAAACTTATTTCTTAAATGTTTTAAAACATCTACCGTGTTGGGGCATCATTCTTAATTATAAACCAATGTGTCCATTTTGAAGGGTAATATAACTTTAAGTTATACTAAACTGTAAACTTGATTGCACATATTACAATAACTAGAAATTCAGGTTTTATTGCCACCATCGACTGAATGCTATATGATAGAAAGACTTCGCAGTATAAATGAGACTCAAGAGATTAAACAGAAGATCTATAAATAAGGGATTCTGTTTTCGAGAACTGTAGAAAATCAATTCAGTTATTATTGAAAATGATTAGGGTTTTAAGCTCGACGATTGTTTCAACTATCCTGATCCATAGTATAATACCTATTTTTTGTTTTTCCCCTTACAATTTGGGGTTTTCTCGAAATAACTAAAGTGAGACCTGAAATAAGATTTAAACCTTTTAAATCATGCTATTCCATCTCTACTAGCCAGCGGTGATATACAAAACAATGAAGTCGGTCGTTATAAGCTTCTTCCTCGACCATATTTTTGAGATCTAAAGTATGACTATTCTTCACCAACATTAATATTTGTTCCTTATAAAAAGCAAAATATGTGCCAAATGGTTGGAATCATGTATATGAAAATATTAAATAGTAAATAATACAAATATGTAATAAACTGAAACAAGATGGTCATGCTGCCAATATATCGCTAATCTGAGTGGCATTGCTCATCAAGAAAAACAGTTTGATACATTTTCATTTTGATTTAAACAATTAACTATTATAATATTTATTCATAAAATGTAAATCATTACATCTGTTTGTATAAAACAAAACTTATGCAAGATGATACCTTCTTAGAAACTACATAGTATTTACCCAATTAATTTGAGCAAAAGGCGATTTCTCATTCAAAATACACTCTCATTTCGTCAAGGTAAATTATGTATAAGAAGCCTATAAAAACGAAGATTGAAACTGCTTTAAAGTTGTACTGTTCTTAGGAATAGCATTCCAGCTATACATTCCTGAACATTATTTGAAGTATTGTGAACGCATTACGGAGCTTGTAAGATCTCCGTGGACCGTAGAGCGTAGATTTTATTTTCGGACTTTCTGATCAAACTACAAAATCGTCTTGTTAACTGTATTGTATACAAGAACGCCAGTGTGGTAATAAAATCGCACACAAGTTTCAAACATGATATATAAAAATGTTTTAAATGGAGGCTGTCAAATTACTTAAGCTGATCTCTTTTGCGGTTTCGATAATTTATAGATATTCATTTGAATGCGATATTCCCATGAATTAAATCAATAGTCATAATGGCAGAATATAGGAACTGTAATTAAAAAAATATGTCCTTTGTTATATATCCGTTTGAACATGTTCAATTTCTCATTTATATACAACACACTTTTCAAATGTGCACTATCGTGTTCACAAGTATTTTTCTTTTATTGCCATGGTGACCTAGTTATTGACCCCAGGTGACTCAGATTCAAAACATCATGACACATATTCTGACCAATTTTCATGCAAAGTGTCAAACGTGGCCCTAGAGTTATAATAAGTTTTCCTTTGATATGCTACAATGACCTAGTTTTATTCTCAAGATGACTCATTTTCAAATTAAACTATATTTGATATGGACACTTATTCTGACAAAGTTTCCTGAAGATCCAGTGAAAAATGCAGCATTCATTGCAAACGTGTGATTTTACGTGGTGACCTAGTGTTTGTCCCGATATTACCCATATTAGAACTCGGAATAGAATTTATCAAGACACGGATTCTTAAAACGTTTTTCAAATGCAGCCTCTATTGTACACAAAATTGTTTTCTAATTTTTGACCTGGTGACCTAGTTATTTATTTAAGATTTCCCTATTCGAACTCGACCTTCATATCATCAAGACACTCATTATGACCATGTTTCGTGACGATCCAATGTGTAGCCTCTATGGCATACACAAGGTTAAGTTTGGAAGGACGACTGACAGGCAAAAGAAAGATTACAGACGACGTCAAGCGATGACAATCGCTCATTGTGAGCATTTCGTGCTTAGATGAGCGAAAAATACAAGAGCTGTCACTCGTAAGTGACAAAGTGACTTATTCCCCCGAAAAAGTGTCTCATAGTATGTGACCTCGACCTTTATGGTCTGGACCCGATACTTGTGCACGATACTTTATATCTATGTGCTGAACATTTACGTTGCCATGGCGACCAGAGTTTTGCATGAAATGGAATTATTTTAAACAGTTTGATATAGCTTCATGAAAGGAACATCCTTGCCAAGATTCATCAACATTGAACTAATTGTTTTAGATACTAGACAAATAACATTCGATGCCAAAATTATATATTAAACACTATAAAACGTACCATTACTGGAGTGTTCGACGAGAGAATACCTTTTTAAAATAAGTCCTTCACTTTTTGTTACACTGCAAGTTTTAACGATATAGAATTTTGAAACGTATGTTTAGTCCACACATTGATAAATCACATTTAACCAGTATATGTTTGATATTATGCAGTCATGGGAACTTTATTTGTAATGTTTCGTCGGGTAAACTCCCTGAAGGATAGAGATTTCTGTAAACTAAAAAAACAATTTGTAAGGTATAGCAGTTTCATCTGTGACACATAATCTTGACCAAAATGAAACTGTCCTTTTCTGAATATCTATTGCTTTTAGGCAAGGAAACCTCTTTTTTTGCATCAGCGTTATCAGTTAGTTGTATTGTCAACGAATCTGTCACTATTATTTTTTATCTTCCCTTGCATTCTATTTGCCTTCAGTTTGAATATCATCTACCTAAACATGGTTAATTCATTTTCCATAAGTTCTGACTATATGTTCAGACAATGTGTATTCAGATAAGTGTTTTGTGACATTTCCGTTTGAACATGGAATTCAAGATAAGTGTCTTGAAGTTTGAACTCATTATCTGTTTAACATATTTTCTCACGCAAACGTAAAAGGTGATAGGACATATCACTGTCATATTGGCAGGATTTTTCAACTTTTTGTACACTTTTTGATAATGACAAATTCGTATCATGAATTGGAACCATCTTTCTATTGAGGTAAGCCAAATCTTGTTCCACTGGTACAATTTTGGCAACATTATATTCAATTGAAGTTAACCTCGAGTTTATATCTTGAATACGTTCATACATACTAATATTAAAGTCCTGTGTAAGCTAATTGAGAAATGTTGGTCAAACATATGAAATGGAGCCTGATTGGGCAGTCCAATATGTAGAAATAATTATTGTTGAGGTCCTGCATATGTCGGGATCTCTGGCATTTCGTTTAGGTCACTCGTTTAAGATATGTCCATGTTTGTATTTTAAGACACAACCTTACCCTTTATATTGTAGTCAATCATTTTAATGCATTTTCTTCAGAAAAAGAAACACAGATTCGATAGATTACGTTGACGACGTTATTTGTATTGCGATGTCATAATAGCGTCGCCCAATCCGGTCCGGGCGTGGACTATATATAAAATTGAATGAATAAAAAAACATTTTAGTCTGTTATAACAAGCTGAGATCAAAAAAAATAATTTTGGTCGCGAAGGAGGGCAAACTCAGTATTGTATAATTTGAGATTTGCTAGATGAAGCAAGTCTCTTTGTAATTAGGTGAGGATTTTCTCTCATAAGCGAGTCTTGCTAAGGCAGTACGTCTAGCTAGTGAAACAAGTCTAGGAATTTAGCAAGTCTAGCTAGAGCAGCATGTCTAGCTAGTGAAGCAAGTCTAGGAATTTGCGCAAATCTCAGAAGCGCAAGTTCAAAAAGTGCAGCAAGTCAAAGGAGTGCAGCAAGTCCAGGAAAACGAAGCAAATTTAATAAGTGCAGCAAGCCCTAGAAGTGCAGCACGTCCAAGGATTGCAATACGTTTTAGAAGTGCAGCAACTCCAAGGATTGCAGCAAGTCAAAGAAATGCAACAAGTCTAAGAAGTGCAGCAATTCAAAGGAGCGCAGCAAATCGAAGGAGCACAGCAAATACAATTAGCGCAGCAAGTCCAAGTGCGGCAAGTCTAAGTTTAGCTAAGACATTGTCACCTCAGTAGATAATCCCACTTGGATGACAGTATCCTTACAGTTAGTCTAACGGTTATAGTCACACCTGTATATTTGTGAAATGTCATATGTTAAAGTCAATAAGTAGACCGCAGTAATTACCGTTTATTTCGTAATTAACCTTAGAATAAATGTCTACCTTTTAGCCACTTAACAAATCACAAGAGCTAATCATGTAAAGACTTAAGTAGCATATATACATAAAAAACATATAGGAAACAAACAAACACTCTAACAGCGTCGTCCCCCGACTGGGTTACCTAGGTGGTCGTGGGCAACCGGGACCTGGCGGTCTGTGGAAACTAGGGGGTAAATATGTCAGGAGCCTGAATTCAATCAGTTGCTCGAAAAAGTGAACTGCACACGTTCTACCATCATTCAAAATAGCATCTTTGTAATTGATTTATTTACAATCGGAAGAGATAGATAGATAGAGAGAGAGAGAGAGAGAGAGAGAGACAGAGAGACAGAGATACATACATACATACATACATACATACATACATACATACATACATACATACATAGAATAAACAGTGGTATTAGTGTTTTTTTCAATTTCTTAGCCATTTATGTGTACTAAGCCTATTTAAGGAAGTGTGTTTTGAAAATATGTTCACATGTCAATAGAACTTCCTCTTTTTCTTTTAAAACACTCGTACATCAAGGATTTCACACTGTTTACATGATTCATAGGACTACTTAAGTCTTTACATGATAAGCTCTTGTGAATAAGCACTTGAGGAAGATTATAATGTAACAATATTATGAAAATACGGCAGTTAAAAAGAAATAAAACATTCCTGACCAAATAAAGATACATAATTCATTGTATATTTTAGCCAATCACTTAAGAAAATTTAGTCCATAGTACTACCAAGTACGAAAGACCGATTGTGACTTTTAACTTCACGAATTCACGAATTCACGATTTTTCTTCACGAATTCACGATTTCACGAATTCACGATTTTTCTTCACGATTTCACTAATTCACGATTTCACGATTTCACAATTCACTTAACGAATTCACGATGTCACGAATTCACGATTTTACGATTTCTCGATTTCAACTTTATAATTTCATGAATTCACGAATTTATTATTTCATTAGTCACGGGACAACTTGTATGACGTAATAAATCTCGCGAGATTCGCTATATTTAAGATGGCATGTGGATGTGTTTTTGCATTGGTAAGTGTTTTCTTTATAAAACAAGGATTAGTTAGTTGATTGATCAATGTTTGCAAGTATGTACTCTTTGTACAAAAATTTCTATTTCCTTGAATAAAACTAATTAATAAAACTTTAATGCTAAAAACGACTATTTTAAAACCTCATTAGAGAATAATTGGTCAGATTCTAAGTTTTTTATAGAACACTCTTAAGAAACTAGAAGGGTCAGACTTGTAGTAATATCGGTTAAAAATTGATTCAGAAATTTGTTTTGACAAGTTCAAGTTTGCTGAAAAATTTAATTCCTTTAACACGTCTGTTGAAGCTAAACCGGTTGAAAAATTACAATTTTTACACATCTAAAAATGTTTTACCCGATAACTATTCGTTTTCTATTGTTCTTGAAAACAAAGCTAGCATACCACATTTCAAACACAGCAGACAATTTAACTGTGCTATGTGCGAATAACAACTGTAAACATGCGCTATGGGAAAGTAGTGCAAGACAGACAAGATCAATCTTCTATTTGAATGTCGCATGCGATAAGAACATATTATAAAAACATAAATAAAAACAGTACATACAATTTTAAATGATTGCAGAAAGGTCCTTAGCTTACGGGCTCTATTACACAATTTTTTCATGGACTTTGGTTTAGAAATTACTGCGCTGTTAGCTGATTACGGAAGATAATCATATGCACATCATGGAAAAGTACGGATATTTACGGAACGTACGGAGCTCTATATAAGAGTTTGTAGTTTGATATTCAAATTGCTAAATCAGATGTTATTTCATTGATAACTTTCTTATTTACGAACGATTACATAATTATATATTTACCCAAAATTAAATTTCTTATTAAAAATATATATAATTTACGTACATTCCCGAGAAGGAAGTCACGTGAGCAAAATCACCCGCCATTTATCGAGGCTGACCTTAGCAACATCATGTTTGTCTATCTAAACTGTTAGTTCAGTTCATCACTTGTTATCCCGACCACCTCTAACAAGGTAAGCAAGAATCATTTTTAGTTTTCCCTGTTATATGCATTGTACAGTAATGTATTTATATTTCATTTCTGTTTCAGGGTCTTGTCCTTGGTACACAATAATTTTCGATCCACATCGTCTCGCTAGAAGTTGAACAAAGCGCAGATCGAATTATTTTTTATTAGTCTCTCAAATAATTTATAGTGTTGACCATGTGATTATTTTTCATTTAACGTACGTTCTATAATAAAACTTTCTCTTTTTGTGTCGTATATTAAATTTCGTCCTCTGCACATTTCGACCCGCGCTTTCACCGACTACAAGGTAAACAAGTGTCCCTGTTATACATATTGAACAGTATTGCATTTATATCTCATTGCTGGTAGTGCTTTGTTTATTTCTGTTTCAAGGTCTTTTCATTGGTACACAATAATTTTCGATCCACATCATCAGATCATATCGCTTGAAGTTAAACAAAGCGCAGATCGTATTATTTTTATTGGTCTCTCAAACAATTTATTATGTTGATCATGTGATTATATTTTATTTAAAGTACATCTTATAAACAAACAAACTTCCCTGCCACCGATATCTTTGTTAATCATTCATTTTATGTCGTTTATCAAATTTTGTCCACTGCATATTTCGACCCGCGCTTTAGGTAAGGTTAACCGCAAATCACGAAGGTCAAAAAGTGTTTTTAGGGGAGTAAATCTATAGCCCCCAGGCCTTCAGCGCTTGCAGCCATTTGATTAATATATGTCAATGATATGCCAGCAGTGGTCAAACACAGCTGATGGTTCTTGTATTTTTGTCTCTGGTAAAAACAGACTCGAAATTGAATCTCTTCTAAGTGAAGATATGGTTACGGTTAGTGAGTGGCTCACTTCAAACAAGCTATCTTTGCACCTTGGGAAAACAGAGTCCATTCTGTTTGGTTCTAAACCTAAACTAAGATCTCAGTCCAACCTTAATATCTCTTGTAATGGTCATGTTATTGAGTCCAAACATTCAGTAGAGTACTTGGGTGTAACCCTTGACCAAAGTCTAACATGTGAAGCTATAGCTAGGTCGGTTATTAAAAAAGCAAATTCAAGGATAAAATTCCTCTATAGAAAACGTGAATTCCTCACTCAGTATACTAAAAGACTTTTGGCTATGTCTCTTATCCAGTGTCATTTTGATTATACTTCTACTTTCTGGTTCCCAAGTTTGACACGAAATCTTAAAAATAAACTACAGGTCACTCAAATTAAGCGTATTCGTTGTGTAATGAATCTTGATCCAATGGCTCATAAAGGTCAAGATCATTTTTCTTATTTAAATTGGTTACCAGTGGCTAAGAGAGTTGATCAAATCACTCTTTGCCATGTCTTTAGGATTAAAGAAAACACAGCTCCAGCTTTCTTAAAGGAACATTGTGTTGCTGCCAGCACTCTACATAACCATCGCACAAGGTACAGTGTCACTGCAAGGTCTAAGTTAAGTAAGTGCCCTTGTTTGGATTTCACAGACAGTGGTCGTTTTTCAATCCCCAAGGTCAAAGGGTTCGGTAAAAAACATTTGCATACCGTGGCTGTCAGTTATTGAATGATTTGCCACAGGATATAAGAGACACTAAAGTTCTGAAGGTTTTTAAAGCTAGGGCTAAAGATGTTTTGTTGGCATAGGCTTGTGATAATCTTAATACTCAATCTGTGATAATTATGTATTTTTATTAAAGACGATCGCTACAGTTTAATTCTTGGCTTTATATCAAATATCTTTATATTTTGATGTTGTTTAATTAAATGTCACAAACAATTACTTTAGAATAAAAACATACAAAAGGATTATGTTGAGCAATAATATCACTCTAACATTTTTAAACATATAACTTTAGCAAAAACATCAGTATATCAAGAAAACTTATTACCTCCCTTTAAAAGCACCCACAACAACTAGTTTCTCTTTATGGGCTTTTTCAGTTTGAATACATTTTGAAATCTCAAATCATGTAGTTTCATAAGATAGGATCAATTGCTTAACATTTTAAATAAAAATCAATGGTGAGTTGCCAAATTTAGATAATTTATTATTGATAAACATGAGATAGGGGTCATTTTCACTGCTTTCGGGGGTATACTACAAAAAGTGTCCATTACTTCTAAATAAGGCTGGTGACCTACCTTTTTTATTTTACATTCTGACTAAGCAGGTATTACCCTAACAACAAACGAAATTTCATAAAATTCTCATTGCTTTAGGTTAATAAACATGTCTGCTATGTTGTGCCATTTTTATCAAGGACCACAATGGAAATAAGGGGAAATTACTTTTGCCTTTTTGTGTTATCCTTGTTATTAAAGTGCCGGACATGGTTCTCATGAGTTTTTATAATAATTTTTATCATTGTATGTATCATGTTTTACAATGCATGTACATTTCTACCGAAATAAATCTTTCTATCTAAATTGTGGTTTTATTAGCGAGTAATCACTAGTTTGGTCGATAAGATTAGTAGATATTGCTTGTTTTCGAAATAGCACGTAGTTGAAATTATACGCTGCTCAAGTTATAAGGATCAGCCGGTGCATTTTGAAAACATAATGATAAAAAAATTATGTTGAAATATTTTTGGCTCAACATTTCTTTTTCGGTTATTAAAGCGTATGAGCTACTGTCAAGTATAATTCGGACCGTTTTTGGAAGTACGCAAGTTTGAGTCTTGGTTAAGTTTTAGGATTAAGTCCACTTTTCTCCTACACTGTCACGATATCGCTTTGAAACTTTGAATACTTACTATTCTTCATAAGGACGCCGTGCATTGTAAATAACATAACTCTGTGTTGTTTTTCGCATGAAATATGGTCTGATTTTGGAAACAGAAAGTTATAATTCAATGTAAAGATATATCCACATTACTCATAAGCAATTGCTTGAAACAAATTTTAAACGTCATGTGACGGTATGCAAGTTTCATAACCTGGGGTCCCATTTGCATGAATTATGGCTCCTTTTTTACTTAGAAAATTGTAATTCCTGTTCAAGTTTAAGTCCACTTACCTCTAAGATATTGTTTTGAAACTTGAGTACATACTTATCATCTCAGACAAAGTTCATTACCCTTGATTACATTTTGCATGAATCATGGCCCCTTTGTGTACATAGAAAATCTCAATCATTGGTTAAGATATGTGTTTAGATTATTTTAACTTGTCAACTGCTTTGAAACTTGGAATGCTTACTTATCATCAGAAGGTTACTATGTAATACAAGTTGCACAACTCAGAATTGGGTTATGTGTGTGTGTGTACATGATTGTGTGTGTGTGTCGTGTGTGTGTGCGTGTGTGTGTGTGTGTGTGTGTGTGTGTGTGTTGGTGGTGTGCACTTCTGGGTGCTGTGGGGCTCGTTTTGGGGAGGCTGCGTTTTTGGTACGTGGCATTCCCTGTTTGATATTATTTTTGTTTTTAGTTAGAACTATATGACCGTCCATTTTGGACTTATAAATTCAGCATCAGTTTCATACTTCCGATAGTACATGTACTTTGCAACAGTTCTTACTCGACAAAGTAAAAACCAGATGAGCGCCTGCACCAGCAAAGCGATACTCTTGTATACTACTTACGGATGGTCACACTAAATTGTTCAGATACCAAAAGTTAATTTCTCACACCAGTCCAGCAGCCGTAGTCCCAAGAATCAAAATAAAGCCTTTTAGTTAGTATACATAATTTTTTTAAACAGCTTTACAGCAAATTTCAAATGAAATCGTGTTTAGACTTTTCCGTAATCATTTACTCGAAATAAGAACAAATCATGCGAACGATCCTTTTTAACAATGAACTCAAATTGGACTACAATTATTATTTCCGTTTTTTTTTGCTCACGTGTGATATAACTCTACAAATCACGTGTTTAAGTTAAACAAATGTATATAGGAATTTTATCCAAAGTATTTGATAAAGAAATATTCCGTTGATTGTCAAATAATTTGAATCAACCCGTTCAAATCAAACTATTTTATCATGTAAACGGGCCATTACTGGTGGATGGATTTTGTACGACTATCTCTTATTTTCCAGGCCCTGATTTTATCAGCCTTTGACGGGATTTATGGTGTGTTTACGTTCAGAGCACCAGCAGCGCATCATGAAACAACCGTGCTTTTAATAAGCCATTATTTCTTCATGGGATACAAGTACAAAGAGATACTTGTTGCTCTTTTAGTAGTACATGGAATAAGATTAAGTTTAAGACATTTAAAACGATTACTGAGGGCACTAAATTTGCGCCGAATGACTCCTGAATCTATGATAGACGACACAGTTCGTGCGATACTCCAAGAACTTTTAGGGAGTGGGAAGTGCATTGGCTACAAAACAATGTAGAAAAGACTGAAACTGAAGTATGGGTTAAACGTACACCATTCGACAGTGCTACGATTAATGTGGATTGCTGATCCGGCAGGAATGGAAAGGAGAAAGAGGAGGAGGTTACTCCGTCGACAATATTCTTGCCCGGGTCCTAACTTTGTGTGGCACATTGACGGATACGATAAAATAAAGCCATTTGGGTTTGCCATCCATGGCGCAATTGACGGATTGAGTAGGCGGATCATGTGGCTTGCTGTTAAAAACAGTAATAACGATCATAAATTAATCGCAAAATATTTTTTACAAACTGTTACAAATGTATGGGGCGATTGTCCCAACGCTAATTCGGAGCGACCGGGGAACTGAAGATGTTGTAAGCTACAAATATTCTTCAGACAAGGCCATGCCGATGAACATTCAGCAGGGAGAAGCTTTATATGCTTTTAAGAGATATATGTTGCAATTCATTGGAAGTTTTTTCAACTGTTATTCAAAATAGGCATGCCTATTCATGTACAACCTATTTGCAGCCTCTATCTGGGAATCTTCTTGAAAATTACAAACATATTAGAAAACTTGAAAACCTACTTTGTTTCCAAAAAGGCAAAACATAATTCATTAATTCTTTTGTTACACTCAACTGTTCAACACAATAGGCCAAAGAGAGAACACATAATTCAAGCTCACTTTAAATAGGCCCAGTGATATATCATAAAATATTTATATTTTTAGACCAGAAGCAATGGTTTGCACTTCCAGCATTTCTGGAGTAAGACTAAATTATATGAAGCATCATATATGACATATTACACTCAACAAACACAATGTGTCCCCTTTTGCAGGAACATAATAACAAAAGGGCATGCCGATGAACATTCAGCAGGGAGAAGCTTTATATGCTTTTAAGAGATATATGTTGCAATTCATTGGAAGTTTTTTCAACTGTTATTCAAAATAGGCATGCCTATTCATGTACAACCTATTTGCAGCCTCTATCTGGGAATCTTCTTGAAAATTACAAACATATTAGAAAACTTGAAAACCTACTTTGTTTCCAAAAAGGCAAAACATAATTCATTAATTCTTTTGTTACACTCAACTGTTCAACACAATAGGCCAAAGAGAGAACACACAATTCAAGCTCACTTTAAATAGGCCCAGTGATATATCATAAAATATTTATATTTTTAGACCAGAAGCAATGGTTTGCACTTCCAGCATTTCTGGAGTAAGACTAAATTATATGAAGCATCATATATGACATATTACACTCAACAAACACAATGTGTCCCCTTTTGCAGGAACATAAGAACAAAAGGGCAATGATGGCACTACATTTCTTACCAGAGTACCAGTGCACTTACCTAAGGAAGTCAATTTTAACCCGAGGGGCATAATTTTAACAAACTTGGTTGAGGACTACTATTTTTTTTTAATTTGAGGCCCCCTTTAGGGTAACCCCATTTATTTAAATACAATGTAAGCAGTAGTACAAACAAGCTCTGTGGCTTTTGAAAAGACTACATTAACAGTTTTTTTGTATAGACTACATCCCTGAAAAAGAATTGTTTACAACGAAAAATATCAATTTTTAATACATAAAGTATGTTCACGTATTATGTTACAATAACATATACGGTACCACAACTATGTGTTTCATAAATCATATATTTTATGTAGAGGACTACTAGATAATGTTAAATACCAACTATCTTAGCTCTATAGAAGCCTTGTGGTTAAGGAACAATTTTGTTTTCAAGTTTTTCCTAAACCAACTGACCCCAGAAGTTAACAATAATTTAACCCGTGGGACATGATTTGAACAAACTTTTGAGAAAAAAATAAAAATAAAAAAAATAATAATAATATCAAACAGGGAATGCCACGTACCAAAAACGCAGCCTCCCCAAAACGAGCCCCACAGCACCCAGAAGTGCACACCACCAACAAAAGACAGTGTTACTTCACTTTAGCCAAACCCATAAAATAACAGTTACTAGCATTGGATTAGAAAGTAACTTTCAAATTGTATATGGAGAAGTGAGACCCTATATCACTCACCTGGCTTCCATTGGATACAAGGTCATCAATAGCAAAAATGGTTAATATTGACCAGGGGTACAACATTTTGGTACAGATCCACTAGGTAATGGAGTATATTTTTTTTGAATAACTATGAAAGGGCTTCATACAAAAAACACCTCTGCCATTAAAGTTGAATCATCAATGACAATCGTTTCAGAGGAGAAATAGTTTGATGGAAAATGTTAACTGACATACGCCAGACAAAATGCAATCCTAATAGCTTAAAACATAACAGCTTTTTTCATATTTTCACCTACACTAAACCCTGGCACAGGATTTCAACATAAACAGCTACCTGACTACACATAGTTTTTGCAAAAACATCTCAGAGATTAGCTAAATTCTTATTTCCCTAATAATCACTGCTTGTATACTTACACATTTATATCAGCTAACGCAATCAATAGCTACAACACACATATATACTCCCAAGACCACTTGTTCTCAAAGCCAAGTTAACAAAACCTGTAACGTTAAAGCAGTTCAGTTAATTACATTCTGTCACAGCCGACAAGAACTGCAAAAACATTTCAACTTACTTTAAAATAGGCAACATTTACTAGCATAGGATAGATGTCTACAGAATATTACTTATACATGTAGTAATGCGGTACCAAAAAGCATTACAGCTATTTTCATACTTCTTTAATTGATTCTCACACCAGATTTGTGTCATATACAAACGTCTCTCATTTTTGTAGAATTATCTTACTAGTGGGCACATCTCTTCCTGATGTTTCAATGCTAAAGCTCTTCTCCAGATGATACGTAAAAAAAACAAAAATAATATCAAACAGGGAAAGCCACGTACCAAAAACGCAGCCTCCCCAAAACGAGCCCCACAGCACCCAGAAGTGCACACCACCAACACACACACACACACACACACACACAACACACACATACACACAATCATGTACACACACACACGTACACTACCAACACACACTAGCATACAAAGCACGAGGACAAAACGAACAATTAAAGGAACACAGTGGGGCACCGCCTTGGAACGGTCAGTGGCAAAAACACCACTGGGGAGCTTTAAACCGGTTTATGGTGCGCATCCAACCTCACTCTTACCCCCACCATGTTCCAAAAAAACAAAAATAATATCAAACAGGGAATGCCACGTACCAAAAACGCAGCCTCCCCAAAACGAACCCCACAGCACCCAAGCCTAAGTAAGCCTAAGTAAGCTTAGCACTGGAGTTTTGTGACTGAAACAACCTCGCATATCTTAAGAGACAACATCAAAGTATCCTCCCAAAATAAATGCACATATACTTACATGCTGAAGTCAGTAAACCCAGGCAACAATTACACACTTCTAAAACCAACTGCTCACCAACCCATTTAACGAAACCTGTAAATACGGAAGTGGAAAAATAAAATTCTGTCACATCATGTCAACTTAACCTACAACTGAAAACATAGACTGGCATTGATAAAGAATGTAACAAATATTAAAATTTAGAAATGCATTTTCTTGGCTTCACCGTGACGTCATGTATGCTTATTAGCCAATCATATTATCGGATCACATTTATTTACCAATTCGAGTAAAGGTGAAAAATTACTACTTTGATAGTGTATTCCAGTTGCCAGTTAATTGTAGACCGCAGTAGGCTCATTTGCAAATTTAAAATAATTTTAGCAAAATATTCCAAACATAAATATGCTTAGCTATAAAAAGTAAAAAGCAAAAATACATGCAAAATTTGGTGTTACAGACTTTAGTTTGTTCATCCAGTTCATAGAGGTGTGGGCTAGCTGCAAGCACATAATAATACAGTTTGTAAATATATAACTGGGACACAAGCATCACAAATACTCTACCTAGTTTGTTTGTTTTCCACACTTACAAATGGAGAATTCGAAACTAAGGGACGTAACTACTGGAACTTAATTTGATTTAATGGTAATTAATTGAACGAATTCTAAATGTAATTTAAGGTCGCAGTAGTGACTTCAAACATAATATTTAGCCTTGAAACGCAATGATTTCGGAACATTACTGTAATTTTACTGACTTTGAAAAAAAATTGCGGTCAAGGTTCATGTTCCTCCAACCCCCCCCAACCCCGACACTGAGTCTGAAAGTACCCCTCCATCTGAAAAAGACGCTTCCTACCCCGGTAACGGACATGCCATAGGCCGACGATATCATATTTCACTTGATGTCTCTAGATCTATAACTAGAAATCTATAACGATTCTATTATTATAGGCACAACGTGTTTAAATGTTAAACGATATGCACATTTTGATCTAGATCTACTTTAAATGTGTTATATCAGAAAGACCTAGATTATAGAAGTAAGAAAATAACTTCAACAAATTAGGTATTCCTTATATGAAGTTCAAGCATACAACATTTATAAAGTACTCACAGTTTATTGCTACAATCACCTTCTGCTCCTTTGTCCCATAAGTTATTTTAATCAAATATTTTCCCGCGCGTTCGTTACGTCACAAATAAAGAAAAGGTGAAATGATGAAATTCACGATTTCTCGAATATAACTTCAATGTTTCCCGAAATCGTGAATTCGTGAAATCGTGAAATAAAATCGTGAATTCATGAAATCATGAATTCGTGAATTCGTGAAGAAAAATCGTGAATTCGCGAAATAGCAAAGTCGTGAAATCGTGAATTCGTGAAATCTTGAATTCGGGAAGAAAATTCGTGAATTCGTGAAATCGTGAAGTCTAAATGTCCCCACCGGTCTTTTGTTACCAAGTTTGACTTTTTGCGATAGACTGCAGATATTATTAGAAAAAGCACAGGTGCGAACATCTATTCATACTCCGGTTCAGTTATTCTGAGCGAAGTTATTGTCCGTTTTCGTTAACCCTAACACTCACCTTAAGGATGTACTGAACTGAAAAGTGGAATTTTTATAAGATTTAACTTTTTTATAACATTGTTGTTTTGAGAGTTGGATGTATGGGCACTACAAGAAACACCAAAAAAATTATATGTTGCTGTGCTTTATGTTTTGCTAGATTCATTTATGAAAGCCTTGTGATATGCAAACAGTTTTCTTATTTAAGCACATGGGAAAAGTAGATTTTCATGCAAATTACAAATATTTGAAATATGCTATGCTAATTGTTTCTTTCTTTGTGGTTAAAATCACATTCTGAGTTTATTTCATCCAGATATCATATGTTGCAATTACACCCCAAAAAAAGACATTATTTTGTCCTTATGTGAACCCATATTTTTCAGGTCTAAAAGCAGACTGGTTCAGAACATTCTTATAAGAAAAAAAAAACACATTTATAATATTTAACTTTTCCTTAAACTTCTGCAGATGATGGAGTGCACTACCAGTTTTCAAAATTTGAAAAGAAAAGTATAGGTCGCTGATCAAAATTTTGAGTTTTTCTTGTTCAACTTAACTCCCTTGTCTAAAAAATGTAAAATATGAATATGTATTTATCTAATTTTTAAACATATCTTCAAATGGATAAAAAGTATGTCAAAATTTTCTACTTATTTTCAAAAGAATATGATACTATAAAAGATACTCTATTTCTATAAATTCCATAATAATTATTTCATATAAACGGTTGCCATGGCAACAAAAAAAAGAAAGATAAATAAACATGACTAGATTGCTTGTCTTCCACAGAAACAGCTTCTCAATTCATTTTAAATTGCAGTTATGTGTACAAAATTTAGCAAAATCTTTGATAAACAATTATTTATGTGCCAATAATGATTATCCATTACATTTGGACAAATAACTTAGCAAAAAGTTTAACATCAGAAATATTGCTCTATTTTAGTTCCATGACATCTGCTGAAAAGATTAAAGCTAAAAATGAATACAAATTTCAATGTATATTATGTTATGTTCACACCTGACTTTAAAGAAAATGATTTGTTTCATCTTTCAGCAACAAAATAAGTATACACAAGTTTTAACACACTAAAGTGAAAACAATATGTAATATATGTGGCCATGAAAACTCGATTCCCAAGTAATATTATAACATCCAATGGTCTACCTGTAAGAATTAATCAGTGTTATAACTATGTTTCATACTAGTCAAAACTAACAACAAAAACAACAAAGCTGAATAGCTTTAAAACAATATTCATTGCATATAAATGCAATTTCTGGTACTGACACTGTCATTTTGAACTGATGTATTTCTAAAGTCATGGCAATAGTTTGAAGTTTCCTTAGCGGAACTTTGGCTTGTTATGAAAGGTACAGATTATTCACAACCCCATGAACACTCCTACTCTTTTTAAGACTGCTGTAAAGTAGAAGCAATATCTTGTTAGCAGTGTACTCTTTCCATTACATGTTTTTTAAATGAATGACATATTGACATTTTCTGGTTTTATATATGACATAATGTTAATATATGACTTTAATTCAATGCAGTAGGACATGTATGTGTCTTTCAAGAATATTCCAAACTCCAAAAGTTAAGTAAAATATAAGCCTGACTTTACTTTGAGTATTTCCACAGAAAACATCAAATTCAGAGTAGAGTTGTGTAACTTTTACTCCCTGTCCACTCAGTAAGATTGACATATGGTACGTAAATGATGCAATATTTATTAAAAATGCAAATAATGATAAAAATTTATATAGATTACCTTCTACAGATCAGGTTGAAGAAAATTATGTATGTCTAGTTGCCATGTGGCTTTAAATCTGTACTGCAGATCTAGGTAATGCACATGCATACCATTCATGGCCCTTCACATGTCAAATGACAGTTTTTCATTTTTCTGTGGAATTGTTCATTATACAGGTTGTCCTGGAAATTTTCTTGAATAATAGATGAGAGATGTTACATTTTCTGTTTTTCTCCTTTCCAACAGTTTACATTTTTTCTTCAATTAAGAAATAAAACAAGGATCCTGCAACCATGTCATGTTTATGAACATTTATCATTTTGACATTTTCAAAATGAATTATGTAAATATACAGAATGAAAACAAACAATATGTGAGTGGAATCAGTTTTTGTTGGTCTACATTAGATGAAAACATCTACTTAATTAGAGAAAAAAGAGTACCATTTTACTCTCTTTTTTTGTAAATACATTTGGAATGTTTACAAAATAGAACACTGTCACATCCATTTTCTTGAAATGTGTGCAACTTATGCAGAAATTTCTCTTACCTTGTGTCACATCACGCAATTTTAAACACTGGAACATCCTTGGAGTTTTAGAATGGGTCAGCCTGTAAATTAATTGATACAGATAAATCAAACAATGTAATATGATATAATGTATGTATGTACATGTTTTTGTGAAATAAAAACTAAGTTAATTACATAAAGTATTAGGTCAGTTAACATTCCGTATTTGATAATTAATTAGATCATTTATGATTGATCATTATAATCATTACTTGAATTGAACCTATTATACACATATAGAAAACAGTTTCTAATGTATACCTTGAGCAGGGTATGGTTAAATATCTGCTTAGCATAATCAAAACAATACTGGAGCGTTATGCTCCAGTATTGTTTTGATTATGCTAAGCAGATATTATCCTTGCTGCATTGAGCTTGCACTGAAAATAAAGTGTAATAATGTGCTAATTATCTCAAAAATAAAACAGTTCAAACTTAGAAAAAATAGATGAAATGAAGTACATAAATGTTTACATTTTGCATTTGGAACTATTACTCATGTCACATAATCTTTGATTTAATTTACCTACAGGTACAGTAGATACATTATACACTTTATATGCCATAGACATGCTTATAGAAACAGTCAAACAGGAAGTCATGTATGAAACATTAAAGATATAGTGACTACACATATCCAAAAACTTAAATAAATTGTTTTTCCAACACACACACTCATGCACATGATGCAATAAATGTATTTATTAAAAACATCTTGTACTAACTTGACTTCTTGTCAGAAAATGATTCAGGTATCAGGAATTATAGATCTATTAAGAAAGTCATGCCTGCATCAGGAATTGAGCCTGGATTTTTCAGAATTTTTAAACAATGCCACAATTCACTACACCCTTCCCCCACCCACTCCCAGTCAGTTTTCAAGATACAAAATTCATTTATTTTAAAACAAATTCTATACTGTCTGGTAGAGCTCTTTAAATAACAGTGTGAACTCTTGTTGCACTTGACTGAAACCACCATCAGATAGTATGCAGCTTGTATGATTTCTAACTCGGGACTGTAGCTACTACTTCTACTTGAATTGTCAACAAATTGTATGGGTTTTATGTGCAGACTGACCAAAACAGTAATGCACAAACTTGAACAAAGAAACAAGAACTCACCTTGTGAAATTTCATTCCCGATTGAGCCGAACAGATGAAGAAATAATCCAAAACCATTGCAAAAAACACTGTAACATTAGAATGTGGAAGATTCTCAAGGTTTCCTTCTATAATCTTAGAGCCTGTGACAAAAATTCGACTTCCGAAGATTGTATTTTGGTATATTCGATCGCAAAATTGGCATCTTCATTAAAAAGTTGAAGGCCGAAAAATAATTCGCCGAAACTGTCACCGGCGTCCATTGTGTGTAAACAAAGTGGAAGAATACGCGACGTCATAGGTCAAGTGTCTAAAAATAGTTTTATTTATAAGACCGTACATGCGGTTTTTAAAAGCCGCAACTTTGGAGTCCACGGCCGATTGAAATTGGCGTTACAAAGGAAGTACGTTATAATGGATAATATACAACCAAGTGTTACTGAACTAGATTAAATGAAGTCGCAGTCAAATAAAGTTTCAAATCAATCCGACAAGTGGTTACTAAGATATGTGCATAATAGAAAACTAACCAAATTTTCTATTATAGGCAACATGTAACCATTTTCATTAAGTAAAACAAGACTCATTATTCGGGTACAATTCACCAAAGAGTTACCTTACTTGATTGTGTGATGCCCCTGATCTCTCAAGTTAAATTTAATATCGATTATATGTGAATAATAAAAGACTGCATAAAACACTTTAACCAAGGCTACAATAGCAACAGCGAACCAAAAATAACTGTGAGATCTCTCCTTATGCTTTTAATCGTCAAGTTACAATCACGTCTGTGACAGCAACACAAAAGTACAAATACCTGTAAAAGCTTTCCTTTGTCTTGCAATAATCTAACTAATTATTGCCCACATCGTTTTCCAAATCTGACAATAGGGTGGCTTGAAATAAATGCTTTCTACGCCCTGTAGTTACGATTTTACATAATTTTGTTTTGTCTGGCAAAGTCTTTAAATATAAATATTTTTATATAAAACTGTACAGCCAATTAACTGCTTCATTCTTCTGCAGGATTACAAACATTTAATAAAAGTTACCCAAAATGATCATGTTATATCATTATCACCCATATTATAAAACATATTGGTAGTTTTCCTTCTTGATAGAAATTATATGACCCATATGATTAAGAAATAGTCTTCGTTCTACGGAGTTCATGTCCAAGCTTGCAAAAAGTATAGAGAGCCTGGGCCCATTTGAGTGGCATAAACAGGAATTTCAGCACCTGCCATAGCACATGCCTCTGCGACAGAATGCCAACCAGACCAATGAGACAGACCAGTTTTGGTTGCAAAAAGATAGGGATTTTTCACTTTGTTGTACCTTTCTTTATGTAAGATTTTGATGGCATAAACAATATCAACTGGAACCAACACTGGCACATATTTTCTATATTTTCCTTTAAGATAGGCAAGCTTGAATTTGCTGACCAGAACTGCTCTGCCAAGTCACTGACCGTTTTCTATGTCTTCCTCTGCTTAGCACACCATCTTTTCTGCTTCCACCCATTCACAAATGAGCATTCTTCCTGCCTCTTCTCCTCGTCCTGCATTATACAGAGTTAATCAAGCCACAACAAGAGTTCGAAACAAGACAAACTTATTGATATCAAAGCTGTTTAGAGTAAATTCAATCTCAGTTTCTATGAACGCTTTTTACCCCTTTAAGGACTCCTTAATCGGTAAAGGTAAAGGTCTTCTAGCTTTTTCAAGTGATTTTTGACTCATCCCTGTCTAGCACTTGGATACATTACTAAAAATATATGATTGTATGCTCTTTTGAAGGCTTTCAATTAAATTCTCTTCTCATCTTGCATTGTCTCGCTTCACTGAACATTAAGCGTTTCAGAGTTCTCAGTATTATTGCATCCACAACTACATTTTGTCCATTTTCTCTCTTGTGTTGTTCATCAATTCTGAAATGTTTAGTCGTTTGTTGTTAGTTTGGCAAATATTATCTATTGATCATCACTTCCACTGTTTTATCCTCTCCACTTATTGACTTATCGGTGAAAGTATTGTCAGTTCCCTCATTTATACCATTACACATTTCCGAGATTCATCCTGTTTGCCTGCTTACAATGTAATAATTTCGGAGACAAAAGTGTCTTTATCCTACTAACCGTATCATCTTATTTGCAAAAATTACCTAACTCACCATCCCTAAATATATTCAAGTTTGTTTGTTGCTCAATGCTTGCAATAATTTAAGTTTAACTTCCTGGGGAGAATGTTAGATACTATAGTATACATTTGTATTTGAAGACAAGTCTATTTGAGTAAAATCTCAACGGTCATAACAAAAACGCAAATGATCTTCCACTCCACTTTTTGTATACGTTCTCGTTTAACTGGATCTTTTCAATCAGCAATCAAAATAAATTATACTCATCGATTCCATGACGCGTCATCAAAAAGGAGCTTTGAACATAACCAGGTTCTATCAGAATTTATATCATCTCTTTCTCAGTTCTGTGACGATTTTAATGTAGCTTTAATTTTCCTTTAAAACCACATACTTGCACTACACACAGTATCGGTCTGGTTTTTGCAATATAATTCAAATCAAAATAATGACCCAGTATAATAATTTCAAATTTAAGTATTTGACTGTTTCTACACAAGTACAAATTTAAACCCCATTAGCTTTGCAGAAGGACATTAAACTTCTGGTAACTTTGAGGCTCTTTTGGCACTATTATTCAGTTTCTTATTATGATCCTTGATTTTGTAAATGATATCATCTTCTGTGATTGGTTTTCCACCAATTACCTTGAATGTTTGTAGGTTCTTTTTGCTGTTTCAATATTTTCAAGGATCTTGCCACCTTCTCGCAACAGGGAATTTTCAGCTAAATTCGTCTAACTGGCTTTTTAAAAATTTACAGTCACCGTTTCCGTTGGGCTTAAATGATAATATTTATCAAGAAGGTAATATCTCTAAAAACCCTGATATCGATATATTTTCAATTTTAAATATTAGGAAACGTAAATCTAGGTCTCATGGAATTAGACGCAATGGTAATATTAAGCGCAAATCAAAAGTCAATATTTCTGTTGCAGACCTCGATATAATTCTTTCAAACTCTGGTAGACATTCAATGCTTTCTCGTCTCACATCTTTATCTATTCAGTCTCTTAAAAAACTAGACGAGGAAGCGGACCAGTACGTTATTCAAACAGATCCGTTTTACACTGTGTCATATCTTATCCAACATTACACACAACACGTTCTCCGTCCACATATTGACACTCAATCTGATCATGATAGACATTTTCTTAAAATTCATTTCATTAATAAAGGTATTGACTTCATCGATATACCCAGTATATTTCGTGATAGACGTGTCATTGATTCTGTGCCTAAGTATTTCCGAAACTCCGAAGTTCCTATTATCTGTTATAAATATAAAACACCTGTTAGAAATGTTATATTCAATTACAATAAAATTGTTTCCGACCTAGATGTTCAAACAAATACCCCTTCTTACTGCGAATGTAAAAACTCGAAATTTTGCTATTCAGATGCCGGTCATGTCATCACTGGTAATTTTGATATTATTAAAGACAAGCGTATTCGTAATTTATTCTTTAAAGGACCAAAATACAGAATTCCTTCTACTATTGATTTTCATGCTTGTCGTGGTCATATTGCGGAATCCATCGAAACTTTTTGTGTTAAATGGTGTCGTCGTGAGAATGCTGATCCAAATGCATTAACGTCTTGGAAACGAAGTATCTTTAACATTGTCGATTCTCGTATAAAATTTTACCAAACTAATGAACACCTACTTCCATCAAAACCCAAGTTTACTTTAAGACATCTGAAAAAGGAAATCCAAGAATTTCATTCTAAGTATGTCTTAGTTCCAGCAGACAAGGCGGCCAACAATATTATCATCATTTGACGCCTACATTATATTAATGTTTTACAAAACGAACTAAATAGCACTAAAGCTTATATATTGAGTCCTTCCGTTGAACAAAATGTGGTCACTGATCACATCAGTGAAGTGTCTAATTTGAAAGTTCGTATAGATGATCAACATATTAAACTTCCTACTATGTACTGGATTCCTAAATTACATAAACAACCATATAAAGCCCGTTTCATCGCTAATTCAAGCTCTTGTACCACTACAAATATTTCAAAACTATTAACATCTTGCCTAACTGCTATAAAAGCCCACGTGAAAAGATATTGTGATAAAGTATACGAAAACTCTGGTAAACATTTATTTTGGTCGATCAAAAATTCTGGCGAAATCCTGGATAAGTTTAAAGTTAATAATTACAAAGTAACTTCAGTCAGTACATACGATTTTTCTACACTGTATACCACTTTACCACATAATTTGATAAATGACAAGCTAACTGCCCTAATTCAAAAGACTTTTGCCAGGGAGAATGTTACATTTCTCGCCTGCAATTTCGATAAAGCTTTTTTTACTAGCTGTATTGTTAAACATTATACTATGTGGACCTGTGACGAAGTTTGTAAAGCCCTTTCCTTTTTATTGAACAACATTTATATAAGGTTTGGGAATGCAGTTTTCAGACAAGTAATCGGTATTCCCATGGGAACAAATTGTGCACCCCTTGTCGCAGATTTGTTTTTATATTGTTATGAAAGAGACTTTATGTTGAGTCTTTCTCCAGACACGCAGGCAGACATTATCACTGCTTTTAATAATACATCACGCTATCTGGATGATATTCTAAATATGGATAACCCGTTTTTTGGTCAATTGGTGGACACTATTTATCCCCGGGAACTCCAGTTAATTAAAACTAACAATTTGGATACTGGTGCTTCATTTTTAGATTTACACCTCTCTATTTATAACAATATTATACATACCAAAATTTATGACAAGAGGGATGATTTTAATTTTAGTATTGTAAATTTCCCCCATTTGGATGGGGATGTACCTCATGCTACATCTTATGGGGTATACATTTCTCAGTTAATTCGGTTTGCCAGAGCGTGTAGTTATGTTGAGGATTTCAATGAACGTAATCAATATATTACAAATAAACTTCTTCAACAGGGCTACCGTTATTACAAATTGCGTAAATATTTTGCTAAATTTTACTATCGTAATTCTGATTTGGTTTTGAAATTCAAAAGTAATCTAAAGACTCTTCTGCGAGAAGGTATTTCAAAACCCGATTTTTATGGGGATGTGGTTTACAAACTTCGTAAGATTTTGGGTCATGGCAATTTTCCAACTGTATTTGCTAAAATTATAAAACGTTTTGTTAAAAGAGGTTACGACCCAACTGTTTTGAGACACACCGCATGTTTGGTGTTCAACCCGTTTACAGTTGGACGCTATGCTTCCCTCTTTGATTGTGTCTGACGGAAGAGGGGGAGGACTCTGTGATGGGCAGTTTTTAAATCCCACTGGGACGAAACTGTTTTGATTTCTGTCCTCTGGCCTGTTTCGTCGGGCCCTTAAGGGTGTTTCTCTTGGTGCTCTGCCTTCTGCAAAGGCATTGAGTACATACGTTTTTTGGTTCTCAAGGTTTGCTTTTTATATATTTATACACGAGCATTTTTGTGTTTTACATACCATGCCTTTTGTTTCCATTGCGTGTGTTAGAGATTCACCTAGCAGGGATTACTTTTATTTACACTGTCCTGTGACTTTGGAACATGGTGGGGGTAAGAGTGAGGTTGGGTGCGCACCATAAACCGGTTTAAGCTCCCCAGTGGTGTTTTTGCCACTGACCGTTCCAAGGCGGTGCCCCACTGTGTTCCTTTAATTGTTCGTTTTGTCCTCGTGTGTTTGCTTTGTATGCTAGTGTGTGTTGGTAGTGTATATGTGTGTGTGTGTACATGATTGTGTGTGTGTGTCGTGTGTGTGTGCGTGTGTGTGTGTGTGTGTGTGTGTGTATTGGTGGTGTGCACTTCTGGGTGCTGTGGGGTTCGTTTTGGGGAGGCTGCGTTTTTGGTACGTGGCATTCCCTGTTTGATATTATTTTTGTTTTTCTGCATAGTGTTTGGGGCTTACGATATCTGTGATATAAAGGTCATGGCAGGCGCAACCTCAGAATAACACATTACTTAAACATTGAATGGATGGATTCCATACCGCTTGAAAGCCGCAATGATGTTAAGGACAGTGAAGGTAAAGGAATACATCTTACAAGCTAGTCTGCAAACATCATATCTAGCGATGACGCGCTCACCAGACTCTCTTTTGTATCTCTGGCAAGCTGAATTCCAGGCAACCTCAAACGGCATAGAACAGCTGACATCAAGGGGCTGAAGAATATGAAAACAGTGTGGTGGTATCACAAAGTGTATGATCGTCTCTAACCATCGTACATAACTAGAACATACTCATCTTTACGTGGAAGTAGGTATTCCAGTAAATGCTCCTTCATATATTAGCAAAATATGTCTGTATTTGACCATCCTGTTGGCGAAATAGTGTCCATGGAGCCCGGAGTTGATCCTTCCATCAGCCCGTCTATCATAAGTGCACCAGGAAAGATAAATAATGGAGGAACCTGTTTCCCAATACCATTGACACACCCAATAACAGTGGTTGTCTATGATTAGCCTGATGTAACAGCTTGTGTCTTGTTTAATTTACCGGCAACAACTTTTGGTGGCTTGTGGTCGGTCGATGTCCTATTCGTCTTGGCTTGCAGGTCATACATGTACTTCAAAAAGATTCTTTTAAGTTATCTAAAGAAATTGTCAACAGACTGTTGTGTAGCACTTTGTGCTCGTGCCACCATCAAAGCTCTAGGTGTTTTCAGTTTCAGTTGCGGCCAACGCTCTAGAATGTTGTAAAGCAACTTATCAGTTACAGGTTAATTATCCTTTGTTCGTAAACCATGTTCAGTGGCATAATCTGTTGCCAAGTTAAACCCCCAACTGGGATATAAAAGCCAGAAGATGGCGCTTGGGCAGGTTTCTATATAAATTGTACATGGTTAACATCAGAGAACCCTTTTTTAAACCCTGAAAGAACTACAGAAGTAAATAAATTCAAAATTTGCACAAGTGTATTTTGTAACATTCTATTTCTATTGGTGCATTTAGTTTTTTCAATAAAAGTCAAATAAGTATTCTTTCCAAAAAAGTTTAAACGCAACTGTCAAAAATGTGAATTTCCCGGGAGGAGCTTAGAGGTCATAACCCTAGATAGAGAGGAATGTAAACATTACTAGCACGTGGTTTTGTTTATCATCCACAAGGCGAGAATTCACTGTAAAAGAACCTCTAGTTAGAAATTTAGTTGTAATCACCTTTTTGTTATCAAACTGATTTACAATAATAATAGTGATAATTCATCAAGTTAGTGAAAAAACTTTTTATCTGACACATAACCAGTATACTACCCAATCCTTTGTTAATTTGTCATGATAATTACATACTTCTTTTTCTCACCACATGCATTATGTTCTGGTGCTAATTTTTCAAGGCAACAAAATAAATGCCAGTTAAAATTGCCCAAAGTTTATCAGTAAAATTGATGCCATGAATGTGTATTGTTTTGACAGTCCTCCCTAATTGCCTATATTATCTTAACCCTGTTGATAAATGAAATTAATTGATTTCGTGATGGAAGTAGGCCTGCACCATTCCACAAAATTTTCATTTTGTGCCTTGTCACTGTATTTAACATAAGTCTTACATTGACTTCGGATTTAAGAAAATATGATATTAAAATAGTCACGGATAGTGACAACAGTTAGCCTCCACAAATTCCAGTTGAAAAGTGACGGATTGCCAGTTTATAAGAAGCAGAAAAGTATAAATACTGTATGGACACTCATTACGTCTTTCAACAATGCTCTATTACAGTTTGTAGACAAGAGATTCCATTTACAAAGTAAGGATTGACTTAGCATTACTAGACTGGAATGGAAACATAAATAGGGACATTACATCTGAAAAAATGGTGGTCTATAAAAGAAATCCAGAAATAAGATACAAAATACCAGTCCTTTAAAAAAAAAACATTTCATTATAAAGAAACAATTTGGAATAAATGGATTGAAAGCTTATACAATGCAAAGCATGGCCAGTAAATTTTATGCTCTGCTCTACTGTAGTGTTTGTTTACTTCAGTTATATTTAGCACAGGTACAGCGTCCCTCTGCAAGAGTGATAGCTTGTTATCTGATAAACACGCCTACCAAATTCTCCCTACCAGGGCAGGGATTTTTGCGGCTTTAAAGTCTCTTGACGAGTGTAGTCATATCATCCTTTAGCTATAGTGTCATTATGTTGTACCAATAAAGCCTCCTGCTCTTGCGAAAAGAGTGGAATGGCACAAGACTTAACTGTGTCTACACATATTCTGCCAGCAATTCTGTCTTCAATGTTGCATAAGGAATGCCATAGGTGACAGATGCCCTTCTTATTGATAAACCTTCACTTTTTACTGACTGGGTTGCCCATGATCCCCTAACAGATATTTGTGACTGACAAAAAGAGACAAATAAAAGTTTTTTTATAAAAATTTTCAAGTGTAATCATATTAAATTCCAATTAGGAAAATTAATGATAAGCAAAGTCATGGCTGTGTTTGTACGTATTTTTCTTTTGTATGTTAGTATACTTTGAATTTCAGATACAATGAAATTTGGGCCCTGAAAGATATCCATTTTAGCAGAAGTGAATGTCGACAAGTTCGACTTTCTAACTTTTTGAGAAAACATTATGTGATTATAAATTGAGAAATTTGAGAATATTTAAAATACGCCATTTTGTGAGATTCTGGGTATATTTGTGTGCATTTACTCCATTTTGACTGGCATAACAATTTTGACAGCACTAGTTGTCACTGTGAACAAAATGCGCACAGACGGTGTCGATGTCAAATAAGGTTTAATCTTAAACATTTCCGGGGCCGATCGAATCAAGGTTGTGATCGATTATTGCGGGGAAGAGGATAGTTTTAACGTATTTCAATAATGCAATTAAGGCAAAGGAATCGGTGCAGCCTTTTATAATACAAAGAAGGTCACAGTCTGCGTCTTTTCAGACTCACAAAAACTTTTAAAATGATCCATGGTTTTAATTAGAAAAACACAATCCTTATCTACAGGCGTAACAATACCCTGGGTTTTGTATCACTTGACCTGGATTTACTTAAGATCACATCCAAAATTAGTTTGTTCAACCTAAATTCACTTAGAGCTTCACAATTCTCAGGTCAAGCAGAACTCTCGACTTTCACGATTTTTTCATATGGATCCTCACTCATACCCTTACGGAACAATTCTGTTACGTTCTCCGCTGAAATGGTATCAATATCGTCACTACAAATGTCCTAGGGTATGAACTCATTTGATAAACGAGCAAACCGTCTAGGCCGAGCTAGATTACTATTACTGTCAGTACTAAGGTTCAAATCTGAATATATAGGACCCACGGTCATCTATCTCTTTGGTACAGGGACACCTGACTCTGTCTCATAGTCCTCACAGTCTGAATACTGATCACAATTATCAAAATGAGTGTTCAATGTCATCTAAACGTTTTACTAAACTTAACTGCGAGCTTGTAACAGATTTGAGACACTCGGGAATGACGTCAGTTTGCTATTCGGCAGCGAGTTCGATTATTCGTTTCCCCTAACATCGTTACATGTAGGTGCAATTTCACCAAACTATCGATGGTGGTAGACCTGCATGTTTGTTTACTTCCGGAAAAGATCGAAAAAAAAAACTTTTTATGATTTTAAGAGTTGATTTAAAATTTTTAACCCGAGACATATCAACAAAAAAGCTCATAAATTATCTGATGGTAGTTGTTGTGTAGTTAACGTGCCAGCGAGTTTATTTTTGGCGATGACTTTTTGGAAGAGTACCCCACTCATCATATTTAAAATACGGATGGTACTGGTATTACTGGTTTTTCTGTGGGACTGATTTTATGGGTGCAGAAGCAGAAAATTATATATATACAGATACAAAAACAGTTGGATTTCCATGAACTCATAGAATCAGTCTTTTTTTATACAAGTTATAATAATGAGTATGAAAACATTTTACTTTGGGATTTAAATACAAATGTATATATTTTATATAACTGTGCTTTAATGAAAAGCTTGGGCTCTTTTATGGAAATGTTTAGTTTATTCCAGTTTATAAATGAGCACACCAGGATAACAACATCAACATGTTCAACAATTGACTTGATATTAGTTTCTGACAGTAGAAGATCTTCACCTTGTGGTGTAATTGATGTCTGTATTAGTGATCACCAGATGATATTCTGTACCAGAAAGCTTTCAAGAAATTTTAGTGGTGAATATGATACCGTGAAACATTTAAGAAATATAGTAAGGTTTTCAGTATTTGTATTTGTATTTTTTTTTTCAGTACCAAGTACCAAGGATAACACAATAAAGAGCAAGCTCTTATTTTTAGAGACAGAAGCAGATACAAGGGAATCCGGGTACTAGACCCTAGCTCTTTTACGAATAGATCCCTTGGTTCTTTTCTACGTGCCCGGTGTATAGCACCGATAAACGCGAGACTACCTCTGGGTTTCTAACCAGTTCATCTCAGGTAGGTGGGAAACACTGAAAAGCGTTTCTGAAATATCCAGTGCCCCGGCCGAGAATCGAACCGAGGACCTCCGGATTGGTAGTCTAGAGCGTTAATCACTCGCCCACCACACCACCAGCAATGTTTGTTACACACAGATTGGAGTTCAGATATCACTAGTGACACTGTTGGAGATGCATGGAGCAACTTTAAACTAATTTTCATGTCAGTTATAAATTATATTGCTCCGGTTAAAGAAGTTCATATAAACGAAGTACAGAGCCTTTGAATAATTCTGAAATTTTACAATCTATGAAAGACAGAGATAAAGCTTTTATATTATAAAAAAGCCGTCAAACATCACGAGTGGTCCTTATTTTAACGCTGTGCGTTATCATTCATAACGATGTCTTGCATGTTTTAGTGTAATGCTTGGATATATACACTTGGTATATTACTTTTTATTTTGTCAGTGTTTTATTATAATAAGACTGCTTGATATAACTGAAATATTTAGTCATACAGTACTTTGATCTCATGCATACACAGTTGTTGTAAATTTCTAGGTCTGTGATACTATGAAAATGTGATGCAATTGATTCGTTTGAAGTAAATAAGCATACCTTTCTGTTGTGTGCAAACAATATCAAGGACCACAATGGAAATAAGGGAGAATAATTTTTCATATATGCATCATGTTTGTTTGAACCATGTCCTTAGGATGAAATATGCAGCCGTATCAGGTTTTATGCAAATGTTTTATTAACAGGTTCACGTCGCACGGAATGTAATTGAACAAATGCAACTTATTCAAACTGTCACGAACATACATAGATTGAATGATTTTTGAAGAGTAACCCGTGGATATTTTTATGAATTTGTCTACATTTGAACGTTTGATTTTGAAACAGAATTTACGTCTATCTAGCCTCGTCACCACATTAGATGATCATATACTTCATAAACGCCAAATGTGTTCAGCCCTTTTTTCTAGCCAGGCTTGATCATCTAGCCTAGTGAAATCTGACAGGCAAGAGAAATTCAATACCATTGTACATTCAAAACAACGGCTAACTGCCCCTTAACTTACCAGCAAGGTATTTACTGAAGGGACATCAATAAACATTGCATAAGATGATCGTTATCACTAGCTCCATGTTCAGATGAACAAAATAAGTAACTTCCGCTGTGTTTAAGTGCAGATGTACGTAAATATGAAAAAAGGGTCATATTATTTTTCACATGTATTCCAAGAGTATTTCAATGTGAATTTGTGTGTAAAATTTTATCGCTCTACGTTCACGGAAAACTGATGAAATGGTTGATTAAATGTGGTAGGGGTCGTGGACCGAAATCACACATTAATACCGGGTATGGCCAACTTGAGCATCGAATACTGCCTAGCATCGTTGGCGCATAGAATCGACAAGTGGGTTGATTCCGGCCTGTTGAATGCTGGTCCACTCCTGGATTATGGGTTGTGTAAGCTCATTGATGTTCGACGGTGGAATAGGGCGACGTCTACCACGCTGGTCCAAATTACCCCACAGGTGTTCGAACCCTGCCATTACTTCGATGATGGAAATTCTCGAGTCGTCGGAGAAGAGAACGCTATTCCGTCGTTGCCTTATCAAGCGATGGTGTGTACGTGCCCAGTTAACACGATTTACGCGGTGACGTCGCGTCAATACATGTAATTAACGTAAGTTCGACGTCCACGTAGACCACCCTTGCGCAGACGATTACGTACAGTTTTGGCAGATATTCGGTTGTTATGTGTACAAGGGGTGTTAGCAGCAGTGGCAGTTTGAAAACGACTGCATAGGTGTGTGTTCATGATAAAGCGGTCTTGACTAGGCGTTGTGACCCGCGCACGTCCACTACGTGGTAAATCTTTCGTACGCCCTATTGCTTGAAAACGTTGACTAAAGTTTCGAATAGCACGTTTAGAACTGCCAACAACCATAGCAACCTCATTCGTCGTCATACCAGCATTAAGCATGCCGATGGCTCGTTCACGAAAATTCGGTAGAATTTTAGACATATCAAAAGAAAACTTAATAAAAACAAAACATTTTCAACGTCTTTTTCTTATTGACAAAGTCTATAAAAAGAGACTGAAAGGTTTGATTTCATAAACACGGATTATACTGGTCCGTGCATGCATGAGAAAATCGATTTAAACTTTTTATTTTTTGTGTCATGCGTACAATCCAATTATAACTTATTTTATTTGACACATAATTGTTCGTCCGAACATATGTAGGGCATTGGACATGTTGATTTCTTTTTACAACATTAAAAAATATGTATAGAAATCGGACGTTTCTGTTTTGGTTCAGTATATATTCTGAAGTAGCTTACAATGATTTTGGTGCATCTGAAATGGTACTTAATGATTTAACATAAGGGTGACAATTTCTTAAAAAATGTAAACTCAAAAATAGTCATTGGTAAGTCTTTGGCAATTATTTTCAGAAAAAATAATTACCCTTACATTAGAAAATATGTATAAACATGAAATGTAACGCTCAATTAATCAAAAAGAGAAGATTTTTTTTTTAACTTGAAGATTTTATAAGATATAATTCTTTCAAACATTCACCTTACTCATTCATTGACATAGCTTAAACACGCCTTGAAAACAGATTGAGTGCCTACACTATTTTAACAGATAAAAATACTTTCAACAATTCAGATATTCCTCTCAGGCGACCAAGCTACTAACAATTTTAACAATATCTGTTTTAGCTTACAAAGAGTATAACACATTATAGATCCAATTCGATAACGCTTCTATAATCGGAAAGTCCCATTTTAACGTTTCATGTAAGGAAATAGTATTATGATTAATACGTTTTAGGTAAGGAAAAAGTATGATGATTAATATCTTTATAGATATATTGGAAAAAGAACGATGCTCAATCGAAAATCCGCAATGGCGTAGAGGATTAGTTGTATTCATTCGGACCAAATTATGCGTTGTCAGCGGAAGACAACGCGTAGATGTGTTATATTATTCTGGGGGTTTCTAATAAATAACACTGAGCGAATATACAATAGCTTTATTGACTGAACAATAAGAGATCTTTACTAGGCCGTAGCCAACACTAGATTGATCCAGAATGCATGTGGCTTATAAGTCAAGCGTGTATAGAGGGAGTTCCCAATTACCGTAGATACTAACACTACACCTCCCTTTCAAGTAGATAATGTTTCCTTATTACTAAATACTTAATTAACATTAATTAGTGAAATGTCTGCACTAATTATTGCTGTGTTATTCAATTCAAGAAGAGTGTGCAAGTCATAAATTTAGTTTCTCTGGTGGTCTAGAAATCCGACCTGACCTTGTTACATAATGTTCACTTGATTTCTCTTGATCTTGTTGATAAGGCTGGTCAATTATTTTCTGCTCAGAGTTTATTGATGGCTCATTGAAAACAGGTGTATTGATGCACCCCTGTGTGGTCTGGCGATCCGTTTGTTTATGCAATGATTCCCTGGGTAGTGACCTGTCGAATCTCGAATTTCTTCTTAGAATACTGGTGTCCGTTTCTATGTGAAGTGATCGAGGATTTTTATCTTCTGATATCACGGTGCCCCATTTTTCTTGATCTCTTATCCACACCCTGTCCCCTACACGCAGAGTTGGAAGATTTCGCGCGCGATGTCGATTATCATAATTCTTAGTTTGCTTTTCCTTGGGCGCGTTTTCCGCGGAAGTGACATTTTCTAGACTGGCATTTTATTTTTTGAGTTATCATCCGGAAACTGTTTTACAGTTCAGAGTCACTGTGACCTTGACCTTTGACCTACTGACTCCAAAGTCGAACTTGACCTGTGTTTCATAAAGTTGCACGTGTGTATTAAAAATTATTCAAAAGGGTAAAGTCGTTCATGAGTTATCATCCGGAAACCATGAAAACCAACAGACCGACCGACCGACAAACCGACAAGCTCACTCCTATATACCCCCCCAAACTTCGTTTTGTGGGGGTATAATTAACCTAGTGCCTTTAAGTAACAGACCATTATTGACCGTGATTTCGCCCTGGTATTGCTAGTATGGCAGTAATTTATCAGGGAGTGCCGATTTTTCTGGCCATTTAACAGAGCAGTAGATCAAAAGGTTCCTACAAACTTCATTTTCAGGATAAACAGACTTGGTTTGTTCCAGACGGCTGTTTGAAGCGGGCAAACCCCCAATCACCTGGTGTACAAAGGCATTGCTTTCAAGGAATAAATCTAAGTCTTTGTGGGATTGACTGGTAACTGGAGCTCTTGACAGACAATCTACAATAACCAAATCTCTACCTGCTGTATGAGAAATGGTGTAATCAAACCTCATTAGCTTTACATTCTTGGGGGTAAGACTGCCAAGTCTTTGGTACCAAATAAGGGAATCAGGGGCTTATGGTCCGTTTCTAGTTTGAATTTAATTCCTATCACAAAGTTTGCAAACTTTCCTCAGATCCATGTTAAAGCTAACCCTTCCTTTTCTATCTGAGCGTTATGACGCTCTGTTTCAGACAGTGACCTTGAGGCATATGCTACAGGCTTCTACCCTTGCTCGTGCTTTTGCCGTATCACTCCCCCTAGTCTAAATGATGAACTATCAGCAGACACATGTGTTTCCAGGTTTGGATCATACTGAGCTAAAATCTGAGGGGAACCTTACTCTTTCTTAATGCGCTGGAATGCAGATTTTTTGTGAACGTTCCCATAACCATTATTTTAAAGTATTTCTCGTATTGGTTGTGAATACTCTGCCAAGTTTGGCTAGAATTTTTCTAATTGATTTACAAAACTAGAAATCTTCGTACGTCCGAGACATTTTGTGGCTCCGGCATTTCTAGTAATTCCTGGATCTAATTAGTATCAGCCTCAATTATCCCCTGGGCAATGGCATGACCTAGGAAAGTTTGGATTTGTTCAGAGTTATTCCTACATTTTGCGATTTTTCTAACACATTGAACAATCTTCTGTCGTGCTAACTTTTTGTAGCGGCATAAAAAAGGCAGTCATCCATTTGACAAATGACCCCTAAAATAGGTTCGAGCAGCTGAGACAGTTTCTTTTGCAGATACTCAGGTGCTGAATTGATTCCCATAGGGACCCGATTTAAACAAAATCTCCCAAAGGGCGTAATAAAGGTACAGAATGGGCGTTACTCTTCTGCAAGTTGAATTTGCCAAAAACGTGCTGACAGGTAAATTTTGCTGCACCAACGACCCCCTGAGAGCTTTGCCAAAGACTCATTTACTGATGGTAGATGGTGTTTTTCTCTTTTGACAGCTTCATTAAGGCGGGACAGGTCTACACAAATCTTAATATCTTCCCCATTGGATTTTGGCGCGACTAACATACCGGCACACCACTCGGTAGGCTCGTCTATTGGAGATATGACCCCCATTTGCTCCATTCTTTGTAATTCACACTGCAATGTTCCTAGCACTGATAATTCCGTATTTCCTACACCAAATAGGGATTTGTCACATTTCCTCAAGGTGATATTTTGTAATCGATCGTAATGTTCCTCGGAAACACATGTTACGACTGCGCCTGTGTCGATCTTGAAGGTTACCGGTGATTTCTCTACTAGTAACTGTACAGTCCATGGTTTACTTTCGGCGCATTCAACCGACCCAAGAAACGACTCGGATTCATCCGAGCTATCGTCACTTTGATGTTTTGACGCGATTTCCCTTACTTTAGTCCTGCAGCATTTTGCGTAATGACCAATTACATCACATTTTGCGCAGTTTGCTTGCTTTGCTGGACATTGGCCACGTTTATGTCTGGATTTTGAACCACATCTATGGCACTCACTAACTGATTTCCTTGAATCACTGAAGGTTCGATATTGTTTGGGTGTTTGTTTATGCCGATCGTCACCACGACAATTGTGTTTGCGTCCCCTGATCGTATTACCCCCTGATGGGCTTTTACTGACTCATTTTGACGGGCTTGTTTTATGGCCTTTTCAAGTGTTAAGTCTGGATCAAGCTGTAGCTTCTCCGACAGTCTGTGGTCTTTCAAGCCCACTACGATTCTGTCCCTAATAATTTTGTCTTTTAAAGAGCCAAATTCGCAGTGGCATGCCAGGGAATGTAGGGTTGTCACGAACGATTCCACAGTTTCTCCAGATAACTGGCTTCTTCAGTTGAATTTAAACCGTTCATAGATTATATTCCGTTTTGGCACAAACTATTTCTTAAACTGTGCCGTGACAATGTCCCATTTCTTCATGTTTTCCTCTTACAGGCTGAATGATGCTATAGTTTTATCTGCTTCTTCCACCATGCAGTAAATTAAAGTGTTCACTTGCACTTCTTCTTTTTCTTCGAGTGCGGACACTGAACGAAATCTCAAAAATCTTGTGAACCATTTGTCCAAATTTTCTGGTCGCATGAAGTCATATTATAAGGATGCTTAAAATTGAAACTAGCCATATTTAATATCCACCAATTGTCTCAAATGTTCACACAAATTTAATCCTGGTTGTTTTAATTATATATTATCCGTTTTAAATGTCCGGAACAGCTGCCACCATGTTATATTATGCTGGGGTTTGTCATAAATAACACTTAGCGAATATACAATAGCTTTATTGACTGAACTATAAGAGATCTTTACTAGGCCGTAGCGAACACTAGACTGATCCAGAATGCATGTGGCTTATCAGTCAAACGTATACAGAGGGAGTTCCCAATTACCATGGATACTAACACTACAAGCTTGAATGCCTTTTCTTAGGTTTGTTATGTTTTTTGCACATTTCCTTTCATTTGTTTGGCGCTGTTTCATTACCACTCTACTTTTTATTTATCATTACAACTCAATTAAATATATTTTATTTCATTGTTCTTTTCTATTTTTGTCATATTTATGAACAGCATATCTTTTTTTTTCATTCCAACGTGTCTGCTAGCCGTATCAGTGGCTTCATCATCGCTAACATCTATTATAAACTGGTCTACGGCACGTTCAATAGCCACGTTGTCTTTCCAAAACTGAGTCTGCACACTACAGGTTTTAGCACAATTTTTAAGCCATAATCGTGATCTACACGGTGCTTCTTTCTCTAAATTCTCTACTATACCCTCATGTATATAGACAGAATTCTGAATTCATTTTACATTTACTTTTATAAAATCCCGTGCATTGCGTGAAATGTTAATAGACTAACACTGATGCAAAATCTGTAAAATGTTAATAAACAAATCTTCTGCAGCCATACTAATCCACCGCAGACATACTTTTTTTGTAAGGACTCATTTATTTTTAAATATAATGTTTAAAAATATACCAATAACATGTATTTAGTTTTAACGAAATGATAATTTTATTTTATCTTAATGTAATAAAATTTGAATGTATTTCGTGTTCCTAGCAGTGTTGACTATATTTCTAATCAAAATCAATCGAAATTGAAATTGACGAGGGACCGTCTTGCTAGCTGGCACAATGTTAAAGTTATTTTACCCTTCAAAATGGTCAACTTTTTTATAGTTAAGAATGATGGTCAAAGCACAGTGGATGCTTTAAAAACATATAAAAATATGTTTTATTTTTATCATTCACAAATACAAATAAAGATATTCATGACCGAAATGGTTCATTTTTTTATTTTTGACTAGGATAATCAAAAAATATTTTTACAGATTTCCTTTTTATTCAATGTGAATGAAACTGTTATACAGATTGTTATTGTTGGGTTATAACTCTGGCAATGTTTATTATTCTAGGAGTATAAATCACTGATTAATGTTTCATTTAAAATCATAATGGTCACTTCGAAGGGTAATATTGTAGCAGGGTCAATATTTTAAGTAATTAGTCATATTGACTGCTTGTATTATTTTCCCTACTGTTCGCCTCTTTCAGTTTATCCCCGTTTGGTTCCCCTTTGTTTTATTTATGTTTTCTGTTTTATTTATGCATTTTGGGGCAAGTCTCGTTTTGTCCGATACGAGAGTTGGTGAGTACTTTTCAACACGAAGCGCGGTAAGCTTTAGTTGAAAACATGTGTTAGAAGGTTGAAGGTTCAGTTGATATTGCAAGGGGTCTTGACCGTTGGGGTCTTTGTCATTAGTCCTTCAGATCTTCAAAGGTATATTATGGTTTGCTGAAATGATATAACTTTCTTAGATATGTAATTTGGCATTTGTAAAGCTCGCATTTTGGCAAATGATTTATTTTACAAGATGGCAGTCGCAATGCAAAGTCTTCTATTTTCTACAATATCTTTCCAATTGCAACATGTATGTATTTATCAAACAATTTCTTATTAACAGTTCCATGCACAGCATCCAGCACAGAATGTTTGTACGAGAGTCCTGGGAGTGTCAGGTGCTTGCAGATTCCAGAAATCTGGTGAGTTTGACGTTTTTGATTGTCGCTCCAAACTGTATGTTATTTACCAGGGGAAGACATGTATATTCTTCCATGTCTATGTCACGAGGTTGAACACCACATTAATTTTGTTTATATGTTATATGTCCTTGTTCCTAAGTATATGTTCTGTCCATGTCTCTTGTATATATATCTGTTGTATTTGTCAGTATATGTAATATTACAGGCCATACACCCTTTACCAGACCATACATCCTATAAATTTCCCACGCATTTAATTTTTCTTCATCCACATTAACATTCATCTCATTTCATTACCTAACGACTAATTTTGCATGACTGGCCTCTTTCACGAATTTTACATTCCCGGGTTTTCACCCGGCGCATGCGCACTTGGAATACAGTCGATATGGCTTACGCCTGACTTTTTCTTTTTCCACCATAAATTATTTATTTCCTTGTGTAATTGTGCCTTTGCAGGTAATTAGTTGTTTCATTTCATTTGTTCATCTTATTTGCTTTCGTTTCATGCTATGTGTTAGCATTGCGCGCCTGTAATATTGTAATGATATGCATTTTCATGCATTGGGCACTTGGAATACAGTCGATATGGCTTACGCCTGACTTTTTCTTTTTTCCACCAGAAATTATTTATTTCCTTGTGTAATTGTGCCTTTGCAGGCCTGGTAAACACATGCCCCATCACAGAACAGAAAGTAAACCTACGACATCTAGTTTGTGTTTTAAATACTTTTAAGATTTTTGACCACTGAGCTATGACACTATATTATAAGTATATGATGTATTATTTGTATGAAAATCAAATAATTCATTCTTTAATTATCTACTTGGATTGAAGGTTGTACAATATAGTAAGGACTGTATTAATATATATTTCAGAGCCAAGAATGATTTCTACAGGAAACTTTTGATGTAGTACATTTAGTGTAAATTTAATAGTCTTACACAATGTCATGGATTATTATATAAATCTACAGAAAATAAAAAGAATATAAAGTTATTCACGACCTCTGCTCATTTCTGAGGACACAAGAACCATCCCTGGAAAGTACGAGTGTAACAATATCACTTTAGCATAGCAACATCAACGTTTGTCTGGACACAGACAGGAAGTAAGTCCCTCAGCCTCGTGAAGGCAGCCAAACGGCACCTAGTATACCCTACTCGTAGTTTCCTGCGATCCAAGTAACTTACCGTACCAATGCAGACCCTAGTTAGCCAATGTCTCTCAGTTCCTGTGCCCTTGCGAATTAAGATCCGTGTCATCCCGGTTACCCCTTGTCCCCTTTTGTTCTTCTGCATCCCCATGAACTAAACACCATGTCCCGAAGTATCAATCTGGACCCTTGTAACACCGCCTCCCACGCCCAGTATCCCGTAGTACTTGAATCAATTCAGTCCATTGTAACACAGGACCTTCCAAATAATCTCAGAAGGCTCTCGAACATCTGTCTGATTACCTCGCTTCCTTTAATATTCCCGAATCCCTGTGGACTAAGCCCACTCTCTCCAAACATACCCGCAGGCTTGGACCCCGTGTAACACCACCTTCCATGATATGTGTGCAACCTAATTAACTCGGCCCTAAACAGTCTTGTTCAGTAACAGCCAGACCATAAATATCTATATGGACGTTCATGGTGCAAACATGTAAGGAAAACAGCATAATATTCAAACACGTGTACAATGAAATGTAAAGAGCATAATACTTTTATAGTGCAAAATTTTACTTTCAAATAAAAATTGTCAATGCCAGGCAAGCACTTTTATACAAAAAGACGATAACTGACGTCAGGCATGGCCCTTAGGCAAAAATGCGCGGTTTTTGTTCTTTTTTAATTTATATTCATATTTCTTGGGCCGAAATGGCAATAATGGCAACAATTACTGCAGATTTAAAATACCAGCAGCACTTTGGATGTAAAATCACTTGTTGTTCTTATATTATTAAGAGAGATGTCTAACCGGCGAAATCGACCGTTGTTTGTAAGAAAAACCCTATAACATTACTTTTTAAATCGAAACTATATGCTATGATATTTCAAAAAAAGAAACACTTTCGGACAACGGTTTTAGGAAAGAAGTGACAAAAGTAAGAAAGGTATATGTCGGCGATTCTTTCTTTCCTCCGAATTATAATTTCCTCATTTTGTACAGTTAAAGTTACAAACAATAGCTATTTCATTTAGAATGTAATTGTTGTATAAATAGGTGAATGATTAAGTAAAAATTAAGATAATCAGGACTATTGAGTTATCAAAGTAAGAGAGCTCCTAGTACCATTTTTCACGTCTTTGGTATGACGCGGCCGCGACACTCTTAATACTAGGCCAAGAGAGCGGTACACATATATAATATCACATGATATTATGTATAAATCTTTTAATTATAACGACATATATATTACACGTGAAAAACGTTATTTAACGACCTTTTTTGTCAATACAAGAAGATAAACGTCATGAAAATCTTTTCAATAACAAATTTTACACTGTATAACGACTTTTTTCTCCTTTTCAACAAGAAAACCTTATCATTATAATGATAACAATTTTACGTTATTACGATTTCTTAAACATGTGAGCACAGCTGTGGAACTTCAATTCTCTTATGTATGTGACACATCACACGTGACATCTGCAAGTGCAAGCAGTCAACACTATGTCGATAGATCTCGATATGAACACTTTTTACATTGCAGTGCTCTTTTTTCCCGTTACAACGGCTATTTTTTAGGTTAAAGTTTCTTCGATTTCTCCTTTCCATGAAATATCAAAATTATTATCACCAATTATTTTCCTCTAAAAACGGAAGTTTATGCAAAATATAACAGCAGTTGTAACGACCACTGATATTTTCATAATATGCAAAAATGCTGGATTATAGATCGCCTTTAGCCCTCATGTGCTGTAAGATATGTTCTGATCATACAGTGGCGCCTGCGTGTAGGTTCCCAGTGTTTGCGTGAGAAAGCGTGTTGCACGCGTGTCGGACACGATCGTGTTGCACGGTATGTTACTGCGCATGCCCAGCGTGCAGCGTGCAGCGTGTAAAACCGTGCAATTGCTAGTGCGCATGCCCAGCGTGCAGCGCATATGAAACCGTGCAATTGCTAGTGCGCATGCTCAACGTGTAGTCGCTAAACGTGAAACGTGCAATTTATCATTGGGCTACATGTCTTGCTCTGGATAACACCTGGTCAATTCCAGCATATTTCAATCAATCACCTACATTTTTCGCCAATAGTCATACTGTTCCTATCATCCAATTAACCTCGCCGATGCTAAAGGAAGTCGGTAATCGGCATGTTTAGATTTATCCAAAGAAGTATGGAAAATAGCCAATTTTATTAAAATGAAAACATCAGCCCAGATACTAGTTATAAACAGTACGCAAGACAAAGCCTCTGTGACGAGCTGACACTAGCTGTTGTTCAGTGGTAAGTTACATTATGTGACAGGAGATATTTACGGTGGCACTGAGGTGTTTCTCACTATTTCCAGTACGAAGACAGACCGATTTTACAGGTTGACATGACAGTAATAAAATATTAGACCTGTGAAATCAGGGATCGTATATACATATAAATCCTGGTGAAATGGGTCACACTGAAACGCCAAATTAATTAATCTTGTTGTTCCCACTACTGCTACTGGCATGAGACCAGTTTCCAACTACCCGTTATCATAGCTTTCCAGTAGATACTTACTGGAGGGAAGGACTTAGTATGTCGTGGTAACGAGTTACTAAGTGGTGGGCATGACATCAATAAAAGAGAAGTTAATGTTACTTTTGCAATTTTTTGTTTAGTGGCTTGACTTCAGCAGCCGCCCACATTTTTATTTTTGAATGACATTAATTTTTGATATTTTTTATTCTTTCGCATAATACTTTAATAGGACTCCAGTACTGGCAAACTTATGTTTTATATTCCGATGATAAACAGTGTCGGACAACTAAGATGTAACCTTGGACACTTCACAGTAACAAGTGGAGCGGTGGTGTAGAGGTTAAGCTGCCACCCACTCATCCCAGAGGTTGCGGGTTCGAGCCCCATTTGGGTAACAACCGTACCTCCTCATATGACACCAAGTACTGGTTTTTCCAGGAAGCGGACTCAAGAGTGATTCAATAAGCTGCAAACTTTCTTCACAATCAAACTAAAATAAATTTTTACATGCCAGGTGTATTGCGCCCATACATAATGGGACCTCGGCTTTAAGTAGCATCTGAAAGACTGTTTCGGTAGTAATTTTAGTTGCTCAGCCCCGGGAATCAAACCCACAACCCTGAGATTACAAGTCTCATGCTCTACCTATTGAGCTAACCAGGCATACGTTTCTATTAGCCTTTCAAATTCCCAATTTCAATCGTTAAGGTGAATTAATCAAATATATGTAGCTATAATGTACTCCTGCAATGGATTAAGGAGTAACATGTTTTGATAAGAGAATACACTCTGTGCATAACTGACAGGTCAGCCCTTTTTAAACTAGGACAATTTAAAGTACCGACTGAACCAAAAACATATCTGTGGGCCGAGCTTGGGGCTGCAGCCCTAAAGCCCAGCTATGAATCCGCGGTTAGGTTTACCATACGACGAGCACCCCCAGACGATGGTTAGTTATTTTAGGTTTCGGAGGATCCCAATTCCAGAGATACCCCTGGTTCTTGTACATGCCAGGTGTATAGCACTCATACATGGGACCTTGGTTTTTAAGTTTTATCTGGAAGACTGATACTAGCGATAGTAATTTTAGTTGGTCAGCAACAGGAATCAAACCTGCAACCCGGAGATTACAAGTCTTATTCACTACTGATTGAGCTAACAGGGCTAACTTTTGAAACTTTTTCAATGGCTATGTCCATCTAAATTTTTTTGGACTATTTTATTGTCTTTACTTCTTTGAGAACACAGATTACACATCTGACAGGTTACTCCTCAGTCCTGAAGGCAACATATACTCATAAAATGTGCTGTATACCCATTACTTGGGTAACTATGTCAAAGGTCGTCACATGTTGTAAGATGCAGCCTTATCAGGATAATCCAGTAAACTTGTACCTAAGTGATTCCAATTATGTTGCAACAATATACTGGTAGTTTGTAAAACAGGGCCGGGCTAATGTGTACCACAGTTCAAAATTACTGTACCGCGAGTAAAATGAACTACTCATTTTACACATTGTTAATTTAATTTAGATTGACACGTCTCGACAAAAATAGCACATTACATTGTAATTTATTAAGGTCGCTGCCACTAAGTCTTGTCGGCCAGTCTGGTGTATGAAAAAAAATGCCGCCTGGTTATATAAAAGAGTTTGAATTTTGTTTATAGCAATAAAAACAATTATTGCTTTATATAATAAGTCACCTGTGCAATAAAAGAATAAGGAAACTGTCTGAACTAATTGCTGTTAGTTTCCTTAATGTACAGTGATAGCCATTAGTGAAATGCGTCAAACGTTTGCCGGTTTCATGTCATAGCTTACACTTTAAAATGCAATTTTTTTAAGAGATTAACCAAGAGGATCCAAAGGATCTTGTAATGAATGGTGTAAGGTATTCACTGTCGGCATGATCAAGTGCATAAATCTCTACTTACAACATGCTAATTTTCATTCTATGTTAATTTCAGGAAAGAAAGATATTAGTCCAACATGTTAAAACTGAATGCAGACAAAACTGAATTAATTCTTTTTTCGAGTCAAAAACACTCCAAACATGTGGAAAATCTAGAACTGAAAGTTGGCGATTCGAGCATAAAACCATCAAAAACTGTTCGAAACCTTGGTGATACGCTTGATTCGAATATGCACATGGACCATCATGTTAATTCGGTGACTCGAACATGCTATGGCCAAATACGACAGATTGGTCACATTCGACCATATTTGACAACTGATGCCACCAAAACCCTTATAAACTCGCTGGTGACCTCACGATTAGATTACTGCAATGCTCTCTTGTATGGCGTGCCAAAATCAACAACGAGCAAACTGCAAAATGTTCAAAACACAGCTGCACGTCTTATTACGAAAACAACCCGTTTTGAACATATAACACCAATCCTTAAAGATCTTCACTGGCTGCAAATACAAGATAGAATCAAGTACAAAATTCTCATTCAAACATTCAAGACCTTGCATGGGCAGTCGCCGGTGTATATGAGAGACTTACTAGAGGTTTACGTGCCAACTAGAAATCTGAGATCAGCAAGTGCAGCAACAACCCTTGTGCCATAAAAAAGTCGAACGGTCTCCTACGGTGATAGAAGTTTCAAAGCTGCTGCCGCAAAACTATGGAATTCTCTCCCTGACAATCTCAGAAAAGATTCATCACTAAATTCATTCAAAAGAGCTCTCAAAACACACCTTTTCAACATTTTCTACAACGCATAAATACCAACTGTGACTGTTTCTACCCATAATAGATATGCTATTGTTATTTTTTATGATACAGAACTATGGCAAGTCATTCGTCGCTAACGAATGATCTCACATTTTAAGGGTTATGACATTCTATGTGTGTGTTTTGCAAGACTTGAGTTTCACTTGAAGTTGTGCTTATGATTGCAAATGTCATTTGAGTTTCCACATATCTGCGATATGTCACATGTTTAATTGTAAAGCGCCCTTGAACGTATATTTCATATGAAAAGGGCGCTCAATAAATCTGGTATAATAATAATAATAATAATGATGATTGATCCAATCAGAAACTGCGAGTCACTTTCCCAGTGCTCAGATGTACTAGCTATTGTCCATAGTGCCACAGTCAGCAGATTTGTCAAGAAAACAAGTGATCAAATTTGTGTCAGGCACTGTCTGAATAACTTTATATTAAAAGCCTTGATCAAATAAAGATTAGAAAGTTCAGTGTTAAAATTTAGAAATCTACTGTGAAAGAGAAAGTAATGTTTGAGTGGTTGCTGAAAAATCCTTTGGTCATAGAACAAAGACTTCCAATGCACAAAATATTTCTTAAATAATTTACAACTGTGCAGATATATGGACTACTCATTTTATATGCGCTTTGCAGCATTCTCATGTTTTTCGCTCACATTGTAATCGAAAGCAGGATATACAGATGAACTGCAGTGTATATCATAAGTACATGTATATATTATGAATACATTGTACTACCTGGATTTTTTAATCATTTTGTTAATGTTGACACTTGCCAGTCCTAAGACGTTCCTTTTAAAAGCAGGCTGGCAGAGCAGGTAGGAGTTTGGAAAGAGTGAACCATTTCCTGCGTATAGTAAAAGAGCAATAATTCTGACCATGAGCTGAAAAACTACACAGTGACACTGAATACACCAAGAGTTTTGCCATGCAGTTTTTCTAGAAAACAATCAAAGTATATATTTTGATGTCTTTGGTGCTGTAGTATTTGTGTGCGACTGAGTGACAGAAGACCATAGATCAATCTAGTTAGTCATGTTCAGGCAAGTTTTGCATTAGTTGCGTGGCGGACTCAGACAATGAATAAGATGGAGTTAGATAGAGACTACAGCTTTGGAGCATTGAATATAACTTACTGAAATAGAGAAGTTCCCTAATAAATATTTCTAGTTTGAGTGAGGAAATATGAAATATCTCATGATTAAAATGATGATGAAAAGAATATTATATCGGTGTGAGTGCTGGTCAGAACACAGGGGAACAGTCATCATGAGTAGATAATATAGATTGCAAGAACTTGTTTGACAATCAGAGTTAATTAAATAAGTTTTAACTAAATGATGTTCTTAGTCCATCAGTACTGATGCTTCATTTAATTGAGTGTACACTTCATATTTCAAAATACAACTGTAGATTTATCAGTGCATTCATTGCAAATGGTAGTCTTCTTTAAAATTTACAAAATGTCCATTACATAAAGTTAGTAAGAGACAAGATCATGGCTATTTTTCTTTTCTTTTACCCATTAGGGCATAGAAAACACATTATTGGCATGGACCGCCACCACCATTCAATCACAAACTGCCACCTCTAAGCACCATAGTGTACAAAGGAATGAATTGGATAATACAGTGGGATATTTTCTAAGTGCCTAGCCTCAAAAGATGTGCAGGGGGGATATGCCCTATCTCTGGCTTAAGGTTTTTGCAGTGGAAAATATCACTTCAAATCCATTAGTGTGATGTTAATAAAATATTTAGAAAACAAGTCGTTAGAGCTGTCGTTGGAAAGTAACAAATGCCCCAAAAGTGGTGTCTCACAGTCTGTGACCTGAACCATCAAGATGTGGACCAAACTTTTAATGTGCCTTTTAAAGTTCCTTCGGGAGCATTGAAATACATGTCGCAAAATCCCCTTTATTCATCACTGCGACAAGTACATGTATGAGGGATGCAAAATATTTTTGAGCCATTGACCTAAGTCTATGAATAGCTTCGTGAAAACAATTCAAATTGTAAATTAGTGCTTACAACTGAATATAGTCAATGAAAATAACAGTTGTTATATTTATGTAATATAATTTAATATATTTAATTCATATAAGTAATATTGATACTGAACACTTATTTACTGTTCTTAACTTGTAATACAAAAAAGTGAAATATCAATTTCCTTTTAATATATGTTGGGAAGCACCTGTCTGAAAATCACCATAACCAGTCAGAGTTGTAACTTGTTTTAGTTATTTTGAAAATAAGTTATTTTGAAAATAACTTATACAAGTTATATTTATCTTTTACTCATCACTCGCTAAAATAACTTCTGCCACGACAAAACCCTCTGAAGTAGGACATTCTTTAGGTCATCTCTAAGACAAGTTTGCCAATAAATTCATTATGTCTAACTGAAGTCATTACTGTCAGCTATAAAGAAGGAACTTGCATTTCTCTCTCTTATCTAAAGGTAGTTGCAGAGGTAATCTGCTTGTAATGAAGAAATTCAGGAAAAACCTAGTTTTTGAATTGTTACCTGTACAAGTTGTTTTCAGAAATTCCCATTATTTTGGTCACCTCAACTTTCAAGGGAGTTATTTCTTTCAGCAAAAGGAAGCAATTTTATTGACAAAATGTTTCAATTATCACTTACTGTAGTTATTTTCAAAATAACTTAAACATGTTACAACTTACACCCCTGGCTGGTAACAAAAAAAAATATTTGAGCTCTTCAGAGGGTTTACTTCCTTTTACACTGAAAACCAACAGTAAAATTAATACTGTGCCGTACTGTACAGACCAAATTTTGGTAATGGCTTGCCGTGAACTGCAAAAGTAAAAGAAACCGCAGTGTATCGTGAACCGCGATGAATCATATCACCTCTAATACTGACAAAGTTACATAAAGATCCAATATAAAAATGCAACCAATATTTCATACACAAGGTTTTCCTTTATTTGACCCTGTGATCTAGTTTTTGACCCAAGAAGATCCATATTCAAACATGGCCTACATTTTATTAAAGGTGGATAATCAGATTTTGGCCATGTAACAGATTTGTTTGAAACTTTAACATCTGATCAGTTACACTCATTTATGTTCTCTTAGCGCTTAATTCAAGTAAGATTTTCACTGGTTTTTGTTTTAATTTGATTTTCCTATCCTGGTTGTCCACCCAAGATAGAGTTATTTTATCATAAGTACAATTTTGATACACATACTTTGCCTAAGGAAAGATATAAATATAAAACCTATTGTATTATATTTGTAAAATATTTGCATTAACAATTATATATGCATTATATATGCTTGTGGTTCTAGAGAAGAAGATTTTTTTTAAGTTTTTCCTATATTAACCTATGTAAAACTAAGTGACCCCTCGGGGGGTCAATTTTGATCCAAGGGGCATAATTTGAAAAATTTTGGTAGAGGTCCACTAGCCAATGCTACATGCCAAATATCTACCGGTAAGCTCTAGGCCTTTTGGTTTCAGAGAAGAAGATTTTTAAAGTTTTTCCTATATAAGCCTATGCAAAAATAAGTGACCATCCGTGCCCCGGGCGTCATTATTTCAACAACCTTGGTAGAGGTCCACTAGATAATGCTACATGCCAAATATCTAAGCTCTAGGCCTTGTGGTTTCAGAGAAGAAGATTTTAAAAGTTTTTCCTATTTGTTGCCATAGCAACCAGAGTTCTGCATGGAATTAAATTCTTTGAACAACTTTGATAGAGCTTTATGCAAGGAACATCCCTGCAAAGTCTCATCAGCATTGGCCCAGTGGTTTCAGAGGAGATGTCGTTTGAATGAAATGGACGGACGGACACCGGACGGAATGTGATCCTAATAGCTCACCCTGGCACTTTTAGCCAGGTGAGCTAATAAACAAGAGGGCCATTATGGCCCTTTATCGCTCACCCGAGTACAACTGCTTTTAACAAAGTTGCTAGAAATTATCGAAACAACCTTTCTGACAAATTTCCAGGATATTTGGGCTGAAAATGTTACCTCTAGAGTGTTAACAAGGTTTTTCCATATTTGGGCTCTGTGGCCTAGTTTTTGACCCCAGATGACCCATATTCGAACTTGAGCTAGAAATCATAGAAACAACCTTTCTGACATATTTCCAGGATATTTGGGCTGAAAATGTTACCTCTAGTGTATTAACAAGGCTTTTCAATATTTGGGCTCTGTGACCTAGTTTTTGACCCCAGATGACCCATATTGAAACTTGAGCTAGAAATCATCGAAACAACCTTTCTGGCAAATTTCAAGAATATTTGGGCTGAAAATGTAACCTCTAGAGTGTTAACAAGGTTTTTCCACATTTTGGCTCTGTGACCTAGTTTTTGACCCCAGATGACCCATATTCGAACTTGAGCTAGAAATTATTAAAACAACCTTTCTGACAAATTTCCAGGATATTTGGGCTGAAAATGTTACCTCTAGAGTATTTACAAGGCTTCTCCATATTTGGGCTGTGTGACCTAGTTTTTGACCCCAGATGACCCATATTGTAACTTAAGCTAGAAATCATCAAAACAACCTTTCTGACAAATTTCAAGGATGTTTGGGCTGAAAATGTAACATCTAGAGTGTTAACAAGGTTTTTCGACATTTGGGCTCTGTGACCTAGTTTTTGACCCCAGATGATCCATATTCAAACTTGAGCTAGAAATCATCAAGTCAACCTTTCTGACAAATTTCCAGGATATTTGGGCTGAAAATGTTACCTCTAGAGTGTTAACAAGGTTTTTCCATATTTGGGCTGTGTGACCTAGTTTTTGACCCCAGATGACCCATATTCGAACTTGAGCTAGAAATCATCGAAACAACCTTTCTGACAAATTTCCAGGATATCTGGGCTGAAAATGTAACATCTAGAGTGTTAACAAGGTTTTTCCATATTTTGGCTCTGTGACCTAGTTTTTGACCCCAGATGACCCATAACCGAACTTGAGCTAGAAATTATCGAAACAACCTTTCTGACATATTTCCAGGATATTTGGGCTGAAAATGTTACCTCTAGAGTGTTAACAAGGTTTTTCCATATTTGTGCTGTGTGACCTAGTTTTTGACCCCAGATAACCCATATTTAAACTTGAGCTAGAAATCATCAAAACAATCTTTCTGACAAATTTCCAGGATATTTGGGCTGAAAATGTTACCTCTAGAGTGTTAACAAGGTTTTTCCATATTTGGGCTCTGTGACCTAGTTTTTGACCCCAGGTGACCCATATTAAAACTTGAGCTAGAAATCAACCAAACAACCTTTCTGACAAATTGCCAGGATATTTGGACTGAAACAGTAGCCTCTAGAGCCTTAACAAGATTTTTCTATTTTTGGGTCATGTGACCTAGTTTTTCATCCGAGATGACCCATATTCGAACTCGTCCGAGTAATTACTGGGACAAACATCCTGACCAAGTTTCGTGACAATTGAGGCAAAAATGTGACCACTAGAGTGTTAACGAACTAAGTGTGGACGGACGACGGACGACAGACGACGGACGACGGACATTCATCGATCCTAATACCTCACCCTGAGCCAGCTCAGGTGAGCTAAAAAAAGAAATACTCCACTTTTTAAATACTTTCATATTATAGGGGAGTAACAACAAAATTTTATAAAAAATAATAAAATGTAAATTTCCAATAGGCATCTTACTCTACGTAATGGGTCTTTTTGTTCCTTGAATAAATCTGCAACAGATTATACAAAAAGTAAAAATTGTCATCAAATGTTGCTTTAATGTGATTGACCACCTTTAAGGCATTTATTGTGACCAAGTTCCATGAAGATCCAGTGAAAATGCAACCTCTATTGCATACACAACAGACACAAGGCAATAACTCCCCTTCCTAATTAAACTAAATTCAACTGCCATCTGTCATTTTCTGTTCATTTAACTGTTTAAAATCCCAGGATAACAATTACAAGTAGCTCTTATTTTACCAATAAAGACGTCTTACTGGCTCTTTGAGCCAGGAGAGCTAAGAAGGAAGGCTTTCTGGCAACTTTTCATGAAAATGACATTTGTCAACATAGTTGTAGGGTAAATAAAACTTTTATCATCATCCTATCAGTAAATATATTTTTCTTTATCAGTAAATCAATGTGATCCTGGGACTTTAAGCAGTTAAGTAATATTATGATGACCTTAACAAAATTCATCCCCACTATTGAGAAAAAAAGAAATGTTGAAAACGTATTTTCTGTTTGCTTCACCCATGTTATACAAACATTTTGGCCTATTAAACTTTTTTTTATATTTAGTCCCTGTCATTCAAATATAACTATTCTGCTTGTGTACTGTTGATTAAACGCCATTTCTACAGCTGTTCTCTCTTAGATGATATGTATTATAATTCAGGATGCATCCTTAAGAATGCACAATGACAGAAATTTCATATGGATTTCTCCACCACAGTTTGCAGTATGGCACATATTTTCATGAATATCAGCCTGTTTGCTTTCATGTGTTTCCATTCATTCAATTCACTTTCTTCGATCACTTTGTCTCGTTATCATGTTAGCTTTCATATATTTTACCATTATTTTCATATATAATAATGACTTGCATATAATTATGACTATTGCTTAGGATGTTGTTTAAAAATTAATGCTACATACTACTAAGTCAGCACTGATATTCTAGTTGCCCAGGTTATAAAACACATAAATATCACATACACTAACATGATTGTGCCAGAGCTACAAACTTTATTTTGTTTAGCCAATCAACCTTTGAAATGGTAATTTCTCATGTTTTTTCTCCATCTTTGTGCTCTAAGATAATCATGGTGTGCAGCTGAAGTCATCTGTTAGGTGGCCTTTCACAATCATTCTCTAGTGTGACTATCCGTTCATGACCTCCAACAAGGTATCTTTTACACCATTTTACTGTTTATTTTTTTCAACACAAAAAGTCATAATATATTGACTACTCATTTTCATACAATCGAGCACATCATGTAACTAAAAAAAAATTTAGTTGCTCAAACAGGACTTTACAGTATTTCAATGGCATGTAATTTTCACATACATGTCATTTTTTGTTTTAAACAATTTGCCTTCTGTTTATCTGCAAACATCAAAGGATGCAATCTTTGCTGGAAATTAATCCTGAAAGGCTCCAATGTTTTCTCAAAATATATCCGGTCATTACATGAGTAATGGTGTGATCTGTAGAAAAAAGAATTATCTAATGAAAGTAATTGTTCATACATGTATTTGTTAACATACCTTATTTATATAACTATATTCAAAATATTGAGCAATCTGAAGGCCCTGATACATCTTTTCTTTAAGAGTGATGTAATTAGTTGGCACAAAAATCGTATGAAAATTTGTTAATTCTTTTCGCTAAAATTACTTAGAAGTAGTTGTTTCACAATTGAAATGGCAATCAAATTACAAAACAGTAAGAATTCTCCAATTTGTTTGAAATTTGATATTAAAAGTGACCTTATTTACAGGGGGTATTTTCTTTCTTTCTCGTGGAAGACAGCAACTTTCTTTTTGTTGTACATTGCCATCTGAACATGAAGCCCAATAGATATATGCCATGCATAGCTTTTAAAACTGAAATTTTCAAAGGTCAGGTAGGCAAATACTAGTACTTGGTAGATAATAACTTAATGGTATTCATTTATTGCAGTAAATGCATTAAAATGAACACTATATAATATAACATACAGTTTTTAGAGATGTAAACTAACAAATTTGCTACAACAGTAGACTGGTTGACTGATTTTAGAAAATGGGATGTGAAAAACTTTAACTAGTAATTATATATATATGGTTTGCTCAGTGTTTCAGTTTGTGACCTGAAGAATATTGAGGTAACGTTTCCAGACAGACGGACAACGGACAACCACCATCATGACATGACCTCTGCATTATTATTTTCAGAAATTCCCATTTTTTTGGTCACCTCAACTTTTAAGGGAGTCATTTCTTTCAGCAAAGGGAAGCAATTTTATTGACAAAATGTTTCAATTATCACTTACTGTAGTTATTTTCAAAATAACTTAAATAAGTTACACCCCTTGTTAGAATTTAATCCTGATGAAGGTCTGGATAAGACCGAAACCGGTAGATTTATTAAAATCAGTCTTAATCTCCCCGTTGTTTGACGTGTTGTTTCTCCATTAGTCCCCCCCCCATCCTCCACCCCCCCCCCCCCCCAGTTATAAGTTACACCCCTGTCTGATAAATAAATTATGATATGAGGGTTTTATTGATTGAAATAATAAATTGATCAGTTAAAAGTCAATTTTGAAGAATACATGGGTTTACAGTTGCAAGACTGTACAACGCAGATATCAGAAGTGTATCGAGTGGACTTGATAGTTATCTCCCTTGAATTTTGAGTAAACTGGATGTATTAAGCTTATAATCTATAGAAAATGAGTTATTTTTAAACTGTCCGTCTGATATGGTTGCTGCTGCTGATATTGTCATAAAATACATCATTGGAAAGCTTATGATCTTAGTTTTCTAAAGATATGCAATTTGATACATTTTATTTAACCACAAACATTGAATCAGTTGCTAAACCTGACCATATATCGGGAATTTTACATAGAAGTAACATACAGTTATCAATAGCCAGTAACATTTACTCGATAAAAATAGATGGGAAATAGCCCTGTTTGAAACTGTAAACCCGTGTATCAGTCAGATTTTGTATATTTTAAGTAACCTGTACATAATTTTACATCAAAATTAGTATAAATTTTAATTGAAAGCCCCTTGTATATAAAATGTAACAGATCCCCGAAAGATACATTTTCTAGGAAATAACATACTGTAAGGATTTGCTGAAAAGTAAATTATAGTGCAAAAGTACTGTAACAGAAGCTGCTTTGGTTTTTACATATTTATGAAGCAAAGTCGTCACAAAGTACTGTCAGCAACAGGGGACGGACATTACACAAAGTTACTATTTGAAATATATTAAGTATTTCAGGGCACATATAAACTGGTCTTGAGATATTTCAAACTATAATAAGGAAATGTGATACTTGTTACTGTTTTAGTCTGTTTAAAAAGGTAATAACAGCATTTTAACAAAAAAATGATGATGTAACTGAAATTTTCTCTGCTAATAGTTTACAAAAGTAGAACTGCAGCAATGAAGAAACATAAGTTGGATCTTTCAAACTCTACAACAAAGATTGTTATGGAACACTGGTCACTTGATTACAAATTGAGCTTTAATTCATTTTTTTACCAAGCTTTAAGTACTGGCATGACTAGTATAGAAGTATTAGTATCTGATGATTGGGGGAAAAAAAAAAAAAAAATGCTTTTTTTTTCAACATAATTTTTATATAATGTAAACAAGGTAACACTGATAGTAACACTTGTGACATTATATTATACATACTAAAATATGTTTTCAGTAAAATGTATGTAAGTTCATCAAGAACTTTTTGCATCATAAACAAATTTTGGGTAATAATTTTGAGTCTAATTTTTTATTCAACGATACATAAACATTTTTTTTTTGGTTTCCATAAATTTCGTAATTTTGTATTGGATGTATAATTTTCACATCTTTAATGGTGCTCCATATGCATATAGTGCACATGTACACTTATTCAGTATCATGTAGAAAGTCTGTTTCCTTCAAAACAGTTTTTTTCTTTTATTTCTATTTCTCTTTTCAAATTAATGAGCTATTTCAAGTGCAGCTGTGTCCATGTTTAATTTCTTAAATATTTTCATTCTGTGCAACAAGGCAAATCTTATACTGCTAAAAGGCAAATCTTAGACACTTCTGAGTTGTCACTAACAATAATATTAATGTGTTGTTTTAGTATGGAATGACTGGAGGCTTCAGAGGGGTTTTATGACTCTGTGTATTGTACAGTTTTAATCCTGCCCCATGGGGGTTCTGTGGACACCTGGTACTTTATGACATACAGTACACAAAAGTAGATCACCAACTGATTGTGTTGTTTTAGGGAAGGGTGGTTATGTAATATACATGAATCTGAAAGGACCTGAATATTTTATTTCCTTCACAAGTCCAGAAAACTTTCAGTTCTTATTTCTACTGTACTAAGTTGCATAAAGTTAAGTTTCGCCACTTTCGTTTTCATTCCACAGTCTCTAATATATAGTTTTAAATGGTCATACCCTTATATTACAAATAGTATTTTGGAAGAACTTAAAAATATAAAACTGATATTGATTTATTAAAATAAATAATTAAAAAGCGCTTCAATTGATGGAATTTACAGAATTCTATGGACTTTCCCTTCATAATTTTACAGAAATGCAAAACCTGTTTTTTTACTGCAAATTTATTTGTTTTTAGATCATTTTAGTTAATAATAGTAAATTTAATACAAATGACTCAAAAAAATTTGCAAGATATTCAAATATATGTGTTTTTTAAACATCATGTTTTGAGGGGACGGACATTACGGAGACGGACATTACAGATAACTTTTACACTTTCTTTAATATTATAAAAAGTAGTGGATAGATTTCTATCATTTTTGGAAATGTTAGTATTGACATCATTTGTAACAATACTAGGACAGAGATTTGCACTTGCATAATCCATACAAAAATCTAAAACAGTTACTAGTGCATTGACATTACAGGTTTTTCTTAACAAATTAAAATTTCGCAACATATTAAATCACGAAATTTTTATGGTTTGTTGCACACTTCTGTAACTTGGGCAGTGTAAACTAGCATTATTTCCAGCTTCATCTGTGATATTTAACAATTTCAGGTTCTCATGATTAAGAGTTTGCTGTAATTTCAGCACATTCACTTTTTTCAGATTTTAGGGGTGTTACATAGGTATCACTTTCATTCAAAGGAAGAAATTTGGTGAATGACCTCAAACAAATACAATGTACTTTATACCAAATTAAAGCTTACTTTCTTGTGATTAGAAAAATATAGATAAAAAGCATTTAAGTTGTCATCTCCTTTTGTAAAATCATTTCTAAAAAGGTGAAATTTTCAAAGCTAATGTGCTACAAGTGAAAATCACCATTTTTTGACTGGTTTCCATAACTAAATTGGCCTTTTATTGTGTCAGTTGACCATATTTAGTGAGAGAAATGAGAAATAGGAATATTAGCATCAAAGACCTTGGGCTATTCATACCAGTTTCATGAATTATCATTAAAATTAAAATTGAACTTTTTACATCGTTTCTTTGTCTTGTTTTACACAGTGATTAATACAACTCAAAATGCAAAACACTTCAATAATGAATATCTTTTATTTTCCCTTGTTTATATTTGCACCTCTCATACAAACCGTAAAATTAGCAGGTGCGCGAAATGATGTCACTTACATCCTCGGTTACCTCCATGTTTCAGGGCTTTTCATCCTTATATAACAGAGGCCGATATTCCTCCAATTCCCAATCCAAAAATATATTTTTCCCAACTTTGCACAGCAAGTACCCAAAATGCAAGGTAAGTTTTCCCCAAAGTTTGTTTACATTTTAGTATTTCCGGAGGAAGCATTTTTCTGGAATGATGGCATATTAGTCATAATCCCCTTGATGAATTTTACAAGTGTAAAAGCATAATTATACAATGTATTGAATAAAAAAAATACTGAATGTTTTATTTGTCTCTAGTTTAACTTAACTGTAGCGAATGATTGAAAAAAAAATATTGAAATTAAAATGTAAAATATATCAAGGGGATTATAACTACTATGCCATTGTTGGACCAAGCGGATTATGACCAAAGGGATTTTGAGCGTTTCCCGTCTGGTATCATTTTTTATTCGCACTATAACGTAACAGCGCACAGTACCGCGTGTTATGCATTACCAGTCTAATCCGTTATGTTCTGGGCCTGAATTTTAGTCCGTGTCTCTGGGGAGGTAAATTTATTTCGACTTCCGGTTGACTTTGACAATTTCGCAAAACAGAAAAATATTATTGTAAATCTTTTCCCAAAATGGACTTTTATCTCGCATAAATTTCCCAATTGAAAGGCCAACGCCTCTTCCGAAATTCCTGATGAAAAGCCCTGCTGTTTTAAGTATTAGATAGAGTACTGTTGGCAAGAATAATCATGTTAATTTTGAAGAAAGCTTGAAGCTTGATTGACAGTTCTCATGCCCTACAATATTGTGTGACGTAATATCATGTGACTTAAAAAAATTATGTGGTAGAGGCCTCAATCTTTTTTACTGAAAGAAAATCAATACATGTACTTGTTTGCTTTTTTAAGTGTTCTGTAGCCTACAAATCATATACAGTGTTCCCACTCTCGTAAATTATTATGTAAATCACATTTTTTCACCATGTGCGAGATGGCAGGCATACAAAATGCCGAGGACGAATAGGTTCAGCTGGAATCCCCCAGTATGTTCTAAAGATAGATCATGGAAATTCTACTTTCTCGGCAAATTGATCGGCATAACTGCTGATGATTTACCATTGCCGTCATGAAATGTAGACGGGTTGCATATTTTAATGCTCTGGGAAATAATATTCGCACTTTAAAAGTGTGACCAATCTTATGATCCGGGCTTCGTCTGCAAAAATGTCGCAGTCAAAGCATTGTGTTTGGCTTCGCAACGAATAAAATAAATGATGCCCAACAAAATTGAAGAGTTGCCATCCACGAGTACTGACACAACTACGAGTAGAAAAGTTAAAAGTCGGAAAAAGTACCCGAAACAATTTCAGAACAAGTGGTTGTCGCGGGTTGTAAAAATTTTCAACGGTCAGCACTTGTCTATCTTATAAATTTCATACCCCCAAAAATTGAGATTTACCTCCACTTTTTGTGTCCAGGGGATAAGTATGCCCTTGAAAAAATACTGAGTGGGAACACTGATATACCGGAGCATTTAAGTGTATTTGTTTTTTATTTTATTTTTGACCGGCTGATTAAGACTTTTCCAAATTAATAATGTAAAACAAAAATCTAGGCAATAAAAAAAATCTGAAGTTTTCTCTAATTCAGATAGATCATGTTCTATATTACAGATAGAGCACACGCAGTCTTAGCAGTACAGTGTTTTCCTATACAAATATGCAGTAGCCATGATACAAATAAGAGAGACAGACATGTTTACAGTTTCCGATGAATAAAAGCACAGTTGCAATGAAATAGAAGATTAATTGCATGTATTCTTGGCTTCCCACATCCGGGTACTGGTAAATAATTTACATTCGGGAAAGGTGATTCCTCGGCTGTCATCACTGGTCTCTATTTATCTAACTTTGAATAATACAATAACCAAGATTAGAAAGGAAAGAAGACGACTATCTCCCAATACCTTTAATTCTATGTGTCACAGGGTGAGAAAAATGTGCAGCCAGACCGGGGCTCGAACCCGGGGCCTTTCGCTTACAGGGCGAATGCTCTACCGACTGAGCTACCGGGCCGCTTACACATATTCTCCCCAATTGTGAACTAAGTCCGAACTGTGACATACTCCCCCACCATATTGAAATTCTTCCTCGAATTTCATACGGGTTAAGAGAACAAGGTAAACATGATCTTAAAGTATATATCCAGTCACAGTGCCGTGTTGGGCGCCAAATGTCACAGGGTGAGAAAAATGTGCAACCAGACCGGGGCTCGAACCCGGGGCCTTTCGCTTACAGGGCGAATGCTCTACCGACAGAGCTACCAGGCAGCTTACACATATTCTCCCCAATTGTGAACTAAGTGCGAACTGTGACATATGTTTTTTAAAAGCTTTTTATTTCATTTAAGATAAAGTTAAACGTGCATATGAGTCAATGGTAAAGACCGAGTTTTCACCTTTTACCGAATATAGAAATGAAAGCGACCTAATAATCTAATTGGTTAGCTGGTCAGTATGACGTCACGGCGAATCTGAGAAAAAATATCAAGTAAGCATTTCTGCTGCTTTCACTGTATAAATTTAACAATGAGGTACAAGAATGCTAATGTGCACGAAAAGTTGTATCGCTGGAATAAATTAATAGCCTAATTAATTTGGAGTTTCAGTGCGACCCCTTCCACAGATCTGATATTTTATAACTGTCATAGTCTCACAATTTCCACTTCGAAGGCAAACCAATTTTACAGGTTGACATTTTACAGCTGTCCGCCTTCTACGTCTCACTTTGATGTGCAAATAGCTGGGAACACATCCCCAACAAAATTCTGTCGGGCACTTATAAACGCAATAAAATCCAATATTTGAATGTATTTATGATTTAACATGATAGGATTAAGTTTAAAATGATACTTACTCAATTCAAAGTTACGTTTACCTATTTACACACCTGTATCAATCAGGAGAAATATGAAAATAGATGGCATATCATGCTGTATGTGTAAACTTGCATGTTTAGGTTTCAACATTCAGATTTTAATAAAGTGGTGAGAATTTTCATAAAATCTTAAGTTTTCATTTAAAAACATAATTTAATTCTTCATCTTAAAGCGGAAAATTATTATTTGAACTAGGTTAACTGTGTATTGTGCGCAGGTAGCCCAACAAATTGTGCGCCAGGGCTTTTTGTTATGAACGACGGCCGCCCTTCAGACAGACATCTATATAATATCAGTTTGTAAAATCGGTCGGTCTTGCAGTCGAAATATTGAGGCTATGTGCGCAGGTTACGTACCCAATATTGAAACTACACTTTCCGCCTATTATGGGTCACATTAAAATTAGGCGTAGAGGTGTGACAGTTATAAAATACAGTATCAGATCTGTACTGGCAAGCAAAGAAAAGCCGATGGATTTTGCATGGTTTTTTTTGTTTATTTTAGAAATAGATGAGACAGAATAAAACCGTTGGCTATTTTGCAAATCTTGGCCTTGACCTCATTCGGGGCAGATAATTTTTGTTTACATTGGTCGCGCATGCTCGTAAATATGGGGCCTTAAAAGGGGTACTTAGAGCACACGAAAAATAGGCATTACAGCAGGAAATGTCGGCGGCTTGCATTTATCGCCGATATATAGCTCATGTCATGTATAACACAAAAATATTTGAAAAGCATTAAAAATAGTTATTTTATATGGGTTTTAACAATAAATTGTGTTTGAGAAATTATATTAATTTACGGCTTGGTAAGTAGGTCTATATACCTACATGTGTCATTGTTGCCGGAAGTAACTGTTTTCTACTTAGTCAAATAGTTGTGATTTGTTTTGCTAAATACCCTGCATAGTCTCCAGTGGGAGCTTACATCAGATTAGAACTCCCAACATTTGTTTCTGTGTGTTTGTTTGGCAACACAGCCTATGATATCCCCGCATTGAGCCTCCCTCAAACAAAGGGGAAATACTATACAATCAGTACAAATTACTTCCCTTGAATTGAAGAGTCAAATCATACCGATATACTAGTGTACGGTTTGAATATGTTATCAATACCTTTTTATTGCGTCTTGAAATGTATTTTAACATGATTTTCTAATTTTATAAGAAAAACTGAAGTAATATTTTCGCGTGGAAATCAGAAGTTGACACCTGTCACATGACCCCCACGTGACTTTGTTGACAACATATGTCAAGGTTGCGAGTACGATGAAATGAAAAATTGATATCTTAGTAAATATTTAACACTTTGACTCATGATTTCTGTCAGTCAGCTTCAAAACAAATCCTCCGATAGATTTTGATCAAAACTTCCTTTAAACAGACCTGTTATAGAGGCATGTAACGGGAAAACTAAAAATCCGCCGACAATTCCTTGCCATCGGCTTTTCCTTGCTTGCCAGTAAAAGGGGTCACACTGAAACGCTAAATAAATTACGCTATAACCTTCAAAGTCGAAATAGTTAGACTGGAACAAATTTCATGACAAAGAAACGAAATATCTGCATTTAAAAAATATATATAGTTATGAGAGTTATCATTTGAAAATCTAAGTGAAATTTAGAAAATGTACGTATACACAGACTTTCCTTTGCAATTGTCCTAAGGAACGAGTTGACTAAGGTACGAGGCGACCAGGTGACTGGTAGCCTTGTATAAAGATGTAGCAATGTCATCACTTGATTTATTCTGTTTTGCAAGACAGATGGAATATATTTGCTGAAGCACTTACCAATTCTTATTAAAGGCATTTAGTTCGGCATACTGTATCAAACATAATCGTTGTCAAATATAAATCATATTTGTATCTGCCTAACATGTCCGTCTACATTATCTCGATGTTGATTGGCTGCACGGTTAGTGTGCTTATTTGATTGGCTGCACGGTTATACCCGGTTCTGCACGATACACGTTTTATTCATAGTTCTGATTGGCTACACGGTTAATCGAGTGGAACCGTGAAGCGTGTAGCGTTCGTGTTGCACGCGAAAGAAACCGTGTGCGCGGGGAACCCACACGCAGGCGCCACTGTAACAAGGCTTGGTATATTTTGAAAATATTTATGTTTTCAAAGATGGATGAGAAAATTATTATATTCGCCATTGCTTTTCTATTAACACTAAGCCAACTGTTGCCGGCATTTTAAGATACATTTGAGATTCTCATTCAATAATTACTATGTTCATGTGTTATATATGTTTCAAGATTGTAGACGTGAACATTTCTTCATGTTAGTGACTCGATGCATATTAATATATTTCCATTTAAGTGTACTAAGGATCATACACGTTTGATTTAATCACAGTGTAAGGAGAACCATTCATATAAGTCAGATAAACTTATTTTCCAGTCAAGGTAAAATAAATATTGGTACTCATTTAGCCATTTTACTATAAAGCGTGTTTATTTTCAGCTGTTACAACTGCCTGGTCAAGAAGAGGGAGACAGTCTGCCAGCAAATACGTAAATCAGTCACAATTCCTTTCATTAGATCTCAGTACGTCAAATCTTTCAAAGCCATTCGCACAGGATAACGTAAATATATATATGTGTGTGTGTGCTTAATTTATCAATAAAGATTGATTATACATGTAGATGACACTACAATGGTTTTCATATGTATTTGGCAAATCATTACGCAACACTGTTTTATGCATATTTAGGTATGCATAATGTGAAAAGTGATAATGATTCGAATTGTTTATTAGCACTAACTATTGTTTATAGTGAAGAACAATCTGCAAACATAGTCCAGCAGGTAGAAAAAAATCACTTTTCATCAATAGTAGAAACTCATGTTAAGAAAGACCACTTATTTACAAAAACCAAACTCCTGAACAATTACTTTAAAAGTGAGGTTTTCGCGAATGAAGCAGTTTGCAAATTCATCAAACTCTCTTGAATGGCAACCAAACAATGAATATATATATAACACATACTCGTTTGTGAATAAATAGATAATTAGAAACTCGCGAGAATAACAAATATAAAGACTTTAACAGTACCATACTTTCAGTCGGAAAAGCTGAAAAGTATTAAACAATCATTCGCTGCAAAGCTGTGAAAAAGGATATAAGTCACAAGAGCTTATTTTAGAAGAACCATAAAATAGAATTTATAAAAGATGAAAAAGATCTAGTTGAACTTAGGCCATTTACCTGTCAATGTGGAATACTGCCAGCACATCAATCTGACAAAAACATAACATTTTGTTTCATCATATACAGAACAGTAATACTTCATCTCACAAAATAACTCTTTGCAAAACAAAGTAAACACATTATACTGCATCCTGTATACAAACCTAAGTTCACCTACTAACATATAAACCACAGCTGCTGCTACTCTTGGTACAGTTTTATTGGGCTGAACATTTTGTTTTTGGTTACTTCTTGGTACTATATATAGTTTATAAGAAGACATTGTAAGATGGGTTGACAAATGTCAATTTCTTAGAATAATTTCAGATATTACTTTCAACTAAATAATATGTGTAATAATGATAGTCAAACCATTATTCAAAGGTGTTTGTATACATTATCTTCTTTTTGACCTTTGAGATAATGACCCTAAAACATAAAATACACAAGTAAGTGTACAAGAAATTTATATGCGTCCAAGCAAGTTTCATGAAAATCCATCAAGGATATTGTAGCCGAAACGCGGACAATGTATGAGTAGTAAAGTCCCCTATAAGATTGACACTGAAGATAAAGACCCCAAATCTGCAAAACTAGACCTTATACAGAAGCTTCCCAATAATTTTCTTTGATATCAAACAAGGGATTTTAGGGATGAAACGCGGACAAAGTATGATGAACAGACAGAGGGACAGACAAACTGGCAGACGGGCGAACAGACGGACAAAGAGATGAAAACAATGTATTCCAACATTGGTGGAAACAAAGTTATTTATGTCCGCTAATACGTAGAGGTTTTCATTTCATTTTTCTAACACTTTAGATAATTAATATTTTTATTACTGTTTTATCATAATACAAGTAAAATGTCAGGAACTAGATACAAAATCAGATGAGGCCAGTGTCTACACACGAGACATATCTACAGAAATAAGACAGAGGATGGTAAATATCAGATCAAAAGGATACTTATCAAATGATGACAATGCTAATTATAATAGGTAAGACTGAAAAATGTGAATACAATAATGTATAATGAAACAGATGTTTGAAACAATACTTGCACATACAAGTGAATAAAGTGCGAATGTAGTGGTGTACAATATGGCAACTCCTTTTCGTGAAAAAAACGACTTAAATACAAAAGAAATTAATATGTCAATTGTTTTAGAGTAAATAGAACACGTTTCTACGGAAGCCCTGGAGGGACATTTATTACTAATTAGTTATAACTTTTAATTTAGTACTTGTTATTTATAAATTATTATTTATTAGTTAAAAATGGATACTGTGTATCCTTTTTTGGCGGGAGTCGAGGCAACCATGAGCGACGATGATATCGATGAGCAGCCAGTCACGGTTTGTATGCATATTTTTTTTGTCACTTTTAAATGCATTTTATATACAATGGTAAGTGTTGATGCTGACACGGTTTCGGATTCAGGCAAACTGGTATATTTCGCTTTAAATTGAATGTTTTTTACTTTAATTTCTGAATTTGCACGTGATATTCGGTCCAAGAGATGAAACCTGACAAACAGGTTTAACAGCAGTACATTTTAAAATTCGAAATAAAAAAAACTTGTGACGGGATTCGAACCTGTATCGTTCGTGCAGAAACAAGGATGGCTAAACCTTTACCACGACACTACATCTACTGACTAAATGGCAGTATCAAAACATAACTGTTATCGAATTAGATGTATCGCTTTATTAAAGATTGGTAAACAAATGTTTACGTCACTGTCTAAATTCAGCGGTAGAACAGTAGCAATACTGATAGGGGACTATTGGATTGTAAACATTAATCAGTCACATGTTGTTTCAGTAGTTGCCCTCATAGTCAGGTGAGCAATCTGAGGCCATTATGGACCTCTTGTTTCATAACTTGTTAATCAAACTCTTTTTTTTCTGGATGATAACCAGTACTCACATTCGAGTGACCCATAGCAGTCATAGCCCTCCTGTCTAATATGAGATTTCAAATGAATAAGGATTAAAAGTATGTTGGAAAGTGTATTACTTAAAACACATATATTCCCTTTTTGTATCTCCCTTTCAAAGAAAAGGCAATACATAGGGATCACTTTTTCTGTCCGTTGGTAAGTCCATCTAGAACACTTGACGTTTGCTATAACGTTGCCATTACTTAAAAAAACCCTACATCTAGGAGATTATATTCTCAAAACATAAATAATAACAATGTAAAGGACATACAGTATGCTTTGCAAGTAACATAACTGTGGCAACAAATTTTATTGAGTAATCTCACCTTTATGAACTTCTGTAATAGGTTCAACCTTTTTCGGCATGTTGGATTTTTTTTCAATTTCTACAAATGCCTTTGACATGATCATATACTTACTTTCAAATATAATTATATGAAAGTCATGTGCCTTGGAAGTAACATAACTGTGGCAAGCAACTGAAGAGTTATTACCCCCTCCCCCCGAGAAAAAATGCAATATTTGACATTGTTTTCATTCTGAAAGCTTTAAGACTTTTTCAATTGTAACCAAACTTTGATAATTATAATGTGTATTGGTACAATTTTTTAATCTGGTTCATTTATCAGCTGAATGTGATCAGAATTTGAGCTGCGTCATTGGAAGGCCTGTCTGATTTTACCTTGTTTACACTCAGTGGGCCTCAATTGGAAAATAATTAATAATGTGTATTGGTACAATCTCCTGCTAAAATGTGATTGTGGGCTGAATGTGATCAAAACTTGAGCCACGTCATGGGAAATTCTGCCTGATCTTACTTTGTTTACTCTCTATATGACTCAAGCATTGATCAGTTGTAATCAAATTAATGTATTGATCAATTGATCAAGTTTAATTATGGGCTGAATGTGACTAAAACTTGAGCCGCATCATAGGAAAAACTGCCTAATTTTACCGTGTTTACTCTGAAGGCCTCATTTCTTGATCAATTGTGACCAAACTTATACAACGCTATGTGTATTGCAAATTCAATTATGGGCTTAATTGGACCAAATTTTAGCTACTTTATGTGAAAACCTGCTCGATTTTATCTTGTTTACACTCTGTAGACCTCATTTAGGGAAAAGTATCTTGCTCTTGCCTGGGGAATAAATGTCAAATAAATTGTTTAGCTGATCTTTTTGGCAGGCCCTATACACAACACAAAAATAAAAAAAATACTTATTATGGATAGCTGTAATAAGAAGATAATCAAAGTTAAAAAATATTTTCAACAGTGTCAAATCAAGTCGAAAGTAATTATTTATAAATAACAAATCTTAAGTAATAAGTATTAAGTTATAAGTTTTAAGTTATAAATATTAAGTAATAAATTTTAAGTAATAATTTATAAATAATAAGTTATAAATATTAAGCAATAAATTTTAAATAATAAACTATAAATAATAAGTTATAAATATTAAGTAATAAGTATTAAGTTATAGATATTATGTCATAAATTTTAAGTAATAAATATTAAGTAAAATGCCATAAATTGTGTAAGTAATAAGCAATAACTTACAAAGCCTAAACAGGCAAGACACATATTGATTGCATAGTGTATTATTGTCTGAATAGTCCAATTTGTATTTGTGGTACTTAGAATAAGCAGACTATTGAAATGTTTAATTTCAAACTGTTTTGCTATTTATTTATAGGGCAGTGCACCTCATTACACTATAAGTCGCCGCGGCAGGAGTAAACGGGCTGAATACAAAATATGTGTTGGATGGTAACATTGCAGTAGAAATGCATTCCGGGGTCTAACTACTGCCAAGGGTGGCGGAACAAGAACTATACCATGCAAAGCTGGTGAAGATATAACAGTTATCGAAATTATTGAGCAGGCCCAGAAATGTTTCTTTAAAGATTGGAGCTGTTATTTTGGAAAGTTAGAGAGTATGACAGTGTGTCTCATTAATCCATCATATGAAGTAGTGTCACAATTCACAGATACAAATGACAATCCATGTTCATACAATGATTATTTGAAAGCGTATGGAATGTATCCCTCTCAGTGCCATCTGTATCTGCGAACAAAATCTCAAGGTGTAAATGAGTCAGAATTGTCACTTAACAGTACAAAAGTATTGCATGTGAATGACAGCGGATTGCGATACAGTTGAATTGTTTGAGACAAATAAAAGAAAAACGTTTTCAGTTAATGAACAAAATAGTGGAATACTTGATATTATATATAGCAAAGCCAAACAGTCATTATATTCAAGTACATCCAGTGTCATATACTGCAGATCATATGAAACATGCATTTCTATGGCTAGCAACAATGAAATACGTGATGATAACAATGTTTTTGAAGACGGGCTTACAGTGAGAGGATTGTCTAAAAATGATTAAACTTATTCAGAACAGTCCAGTCAAACCAGTAGAGCGATACTGGCCTTTTTGGGCCTCTTGTTTCAAAAAACATCTTCTAGATAATATTGTTAACATTCTAACACATTTATCACTGAAACATTCTTAGATTATCCATATCTGATGCCGCTATTTGTTGCTAGCAGTGTGTTTAATTATTTGTTGTTCTTTTAGTAAATGCTTGACAATTTACTGACTTTGTTTTTTCTACATTCAAGATTTGAAGCACGTTTGCTTTGTTCTTTAAGCCTTTTAGATATCCCCGACTACTTTTATACAGAGTATATGTCAGTTTCAGTGAACACAACTTTAACTGAAACAACAGAAATAGCGCCCAAAGTTATATCTTAGGAATATGACCCTATTTATTTTGATGTTTTACATAGACTTATATAATGAAAATTTTGGGAATTTTGTCAAGAAACCTACTGGTTACGGTCCTACTTTCGGACACTTTTAGCACATATTTTCCTATAACTCACAAACTAGTTACCAGATCTTTATGAAATGTCACCTCAACCAACCGGTTCCTCGTGCTACTGAAGAAATATTTTGGTTACTTCCAAAAACAGATTTAGCTAACAAACGATCCACAACATTAACAAATTCAAGCGTTTTAAAACAGTGTCCGAAATGAAGGTTCTCCGAATTAACGGACCGTAACTTGTAAGCTTAGATATTTGGTGTGTAGCATCGTGCAGTGGAGTTTTAACAAGCTGACCCCATTTATTGGCTCACTTGACCCATTGAACTACTTTCTTGTCTTTAAAGCTAGAGAAATGAAATTAAAACTCTTTGTATAGTTTTGTATATAGATTTCAACTTTGGCATTTGCTGACCTTGAGTGATATACTGAACAACTTCCCAGTTTTAAAGCTGTAACAATATACACAGTTTTGAATGTAGGATTGATCTTTGACATTAAGTGTCAGTTATAGTTTTACATATATCTATATAATGAAAATTTTTTGTAAATCTTTTTTTAATACTATAAGGCCTAGAGATAAGATGATTTAAAGGTAGCTGCTGACATTACCCCTTGGGGTCAGATTACACTAGCCAGTTTAGCGTTACTCCTGGACCTCTTAGTTGTTGTTTCGTTTACAAAATTCACAAAAATGCAAAGAAAATCCCCCTTACATCTGAAGTTCGCCTGAGCACAAAGTCTAGATGGACTTTAAACATTGGTCATCTAGGGTCATACAATAGGTCACCAGGTCAAATCATAGATAAACTTGTGTATGCAATTGTGTTGCATTTTTATTGAATCTTCACAAAACTTAGAATGACTGTCCTGATGACATGTGGGTCACTTTCAAATATGAGTTATCCGATATCAAACACTAGGTCACCAAGTCAAATCATAGAAAAACCTTGTGTATGCAACATGACATGATTAAACTGAAGTAACTTATTCTTATTTTAATAGCCAGTAAGAAAACAAAGTCCCCATCCACAGTCACTAATATCTCCGTCGTCGTCTGCGATCATAAAGCGTCTAGAATAGAGTCGTCGTGCTTTTTAGGCTACATGTAACTAGAGACGATACTTACAGTGATAAACTACAGATTATGAGAGTAAAATTATATTTAATTCAAATTGAGACGGGAGAAATACGAATAAGAAGACTCCATACTTCGGAAACAAACCATTGTTTTGTTAGTCTTAAATACATATCATGTTTTTAAGGCACAATCTATATTATCTCACAAAGCATGTTCATAAAGATATCAATTCTTCGTATAACATGAAACCATCGTGTGCATTACGTGGAACCTCAAGGTATGGCTTAAGCAGTGAGCCAGTTCAATGTACTCTACACAACATCTTTGTTTTGGAGTAGCATACATTTCCTGGCAAAGTTTTTAATTTCCAGCATCAACTTTTCCACAATGGTCGTGTCCACCATACAGTTCTGGAGCGTTATACAAAACTTCAGGTTTACCATATGGAAGCTCATTGTTAAACTTCTGTTTGCGTATATTGTGTAGGTTCCAGTGCTGTGCTATGCGATCCAATTCTGCATGTAGAACATCCAATAGACAAAATCTTACACATTCTATATGGATATGATTGATTTGGTTGAATCTACCACAATCGCGTATAAATGTTTCACTTTATTTATCTGCCAGTGGACACCTTGACGTCTGCGGTATCCAAACCAGGCTTCAAATTTTTGATTTGCAGTGCTCTTCCCGTACATAAAACTTTTGATTCCCGCCATTGCTCCTTATTTGGCGGCTATATCCGTCTATTGCTCCGTGAATGCATAGACCAAATGGTTTCAGTTTGTCCTATCCATCAACATCTAAACGAAGTTAGGACCACATGCATAGTACATTCTTCTACTCATACTTACGTAAATACACACCATCTGCATCAGTTTGTTTCATCAACCTCGTAACGTCATTTCTTTTTACTTTAATTTTATAATCGTATGCCGCCACATACTTCTGTAACCTATACATTGTCCACTGAGCTGAATATTAAGTCTACTACATCTTGTAGTGGTTTATTCACATCTTATCGACGAAGCAGGTTGTTTGCCTTTAAAATGCGCTTCAAATGTCGAATACGCAAGTACTTAAATCCAGCATAATAGTAGTCTTTGATCAACTGAAATCTCAGTTGTGCACAGTGACTTTCCAATGGCAAGTAAGATTGCACAACAGCTCCAGAATTCTTTATTTGCAGCATCAAAATAACCAACGAAGACAAAAAACTACCCTCAGTAACATTGTTATCTGCAAATAAAGAAGAATCAGTTTAAATATTACTCTTTATGTCCTTATTTACTACTTTATAAGATTATAAACCATAGCCACCGCCCCCTTTATTTTACCTCCATTCCAGATTAAAGACAATAACAGTCTCCGACCAATTCAAATACGAAAACTATATACTTGGATAATTGATTATGGACCGTGAACCATAAATACCCCTTTTCAATGCCTTTACAGTAAAATGCAGAAAAGGGCAGACTATTCAGAAAGCTTCATATGTCTTTTTTAAGCATTCAACTTCGACAAATTTAAATATCAATAAGTATGATAATGTGTATTTTGTGTAGAATATGGTCCTTTAAAATGAGAATATGATATTTCTTGTAATGATGCTAGATTTTCTATTGTAATTAATTAACCCACTATACAGTGAATGAATAATTCTTACCTCGTAATAAAAACAGCCTCTGCACAGCAAGATTTCCCGCCATTATGAGTACATGTCGATGAGTTATAAATAATAAGTTATAAATTACAAGTAATAAGTTATAAATAATAAGTTATAAATTACAAGTAATAATTAATCACTAATAATTAATAAATAATAAATGTCCCTCCAGGGCTTCCGTACGTTTCTATCAATATCAGTATATTTATTTTACATTATCAGTAAATTCAAAAAGATCCTAGAACTGTTAACACTGTATCAGTTATTTTTAGATTTTGGGATAAATCATTTGAATGAGTAACTTTATAATTTGTTTGTGTTGTTGAGTTTTAAAGGTATTGTATTAGTGCTTCTAAATTAATTCTAATTAAGGTTTCAACAGTGTGTGATATAATAATTTTGTTTATACAATATCGACAACATAGGTTTTAAGATTCAGTTATTGCTGTTTAAAAGATAAAGCAAGTATGAAAGTTCAAAATATCTGATTGCCGAACTAAAGTAAGATAGTGATAAGGAAATATTCATGTGTTATCAGCAATGTCTATGCATCATTGAAAAATTACATATTTTGAAAACGTTCGTAAATAAAGTTAAGTTATGAGACTTTTTTCAAAATACTTGTTTTTGTTCATAGGCTCGGTGCTCATACATTCAAGTTTATATTTCGTCCACAGAAAGCGTACCTCGTATATATATAACGTACCCCAGAAATATGTATACGCTAGAATTAATACGGAACATACTGGAAATACTACAAATATGTTGGAAATTCGAGAATCTACGGTAAGCGTACCTGTTGCAAAATATTTGTATATCATTAAAAATCAGTAACTTGAAGCAGACATGATTATCAAAATTATACAGTAACAAAAAGTAGACGTTGAAACATTTAAAGTAACCGACCTTACAATTTAAAGATTTCTATTGATAAAAATTACTACGTATACATAAAATAATTGGTAATTTTACAGAAACGTCCACCATCTTATCAGTGCATTTCATATAATTATAGTATTAAAGTATTAAATGTTAATTTTTTGCGTTGATGTCATCCTGTGAGACCTGGACATAGAAAGGGTAATGTGAATACATAATTATTTTATTATCTATGGTAAAACGGTTGTAAGTCATTATACAACAACATTTCTTAGTAGTCCGTCTATAGGCCTCTGGTAAATCCATAAGTTAGGATAAGTAATGTTAAGTAGTATTCTAATATGCCTACGGTATATTTCTATAGTCAATTCGAGTGCATTAATATGATTAAAGCACTCGGAAAAGTAGGCGGAGTTTCGGACATGGAAGTAGCTCCTTCCGACTTTTCTAATTTACTCCCGCGCAAAAATATAGAAATGGAAATAATATCAGTATAAATACATCAGTCGCATGAAAAAGATTTGTTTAAGAACCTAAATATTATTTTGATTGCGTCAAGTAAGCCTTAGAATACCTTCACCTTGTTTTCCTTAAAAAGGCCAAGAAATTCAGGAGTAACAGTCATACAATGTTTTGATTCCGGGAGACAAAACTATGAATGAAAACGTTTACGTCATCACACTGACGTCATTACTCCACGTTAAAACGTTGTACGGTTCAAATTAACGGTACGCATTTAAATCGATTAGCTGCTTTGTTAGGTTCTGAATCTGACGTCTTCTGCATAATGTCAGTCAGGTATTTCTTTTTTATATTTCATGTATTAGATGATTAAACTAAAATAATTTTGTATAATACATGTATAGTTATGTTTGATATCTTGAATGGTTGCCCGAATAGGGGAGTGAATTCCAACAGCTACTATTTATGCTGTTTTACACATTACCACCGAACTGAAAAAAGGTCCGTAGTAGTAACGATAGTTTTAAAAAAATCGGCTTCTAAGAATCGAAATAATCTATGTCTTAGAGTGCTTTATCGAAATTGAAGCATTTCCCGTCGGAAATGTGCCTGCGTAATAATTCACTCGGGCTTCGCTCTCGTGAATTATTCCGCCAGGCACATCACCTCCGGGGAATGCTTCAATTTCGATAAAGCAATCCAAGCCATAGATTATTTCTTAAATAAATTACAGCAAGGTTTTGAATCCTCGTGTTCTTGTTGGCATTTCCCGGCATTGGTATTAAACCGAGACCTCCACAATCCCTTCTTTCGGCACGAGTAGTAGTCAGAACTCTTGAAAGCAGCCATCGAAGGTAGTTAATATTATATGTTTTTAAATGAGTGATTTGATATTGGCCCTGTTATTTGTCCGAGGGCATTCGCTCATTTAATGACAATTTTATTAAACTACTTATCAAACTAAAAATGATTCATTGTATATACTGGCAGTAACTAGTCAGAAACAGGCAGTAACATGCAGATCTGTAAATAAAAATACCTCTAACATATTCATTTTTTAAATAAACATATTGATGTGGGTATTCAATTTCTTAGTTGGAGCATTTTGTATCCGTCCAAAAGGGGTTTTAGGCAGAAATTGATTAAAGTTGTTTTTCAATTTTGCCATTCAATCTTCAAGGCTGATTTCAATAGATTTCGAGGTGGCGGCCGTTTTCGTTTTCGAGAAACAAAAAATCTGAACGTATCAGCCAATAAGAATGCTCAAATTTCTCAACAGCCAATCATTCGTCAGCAATCTTTAATTGGACCGGTCCAATAAGTGATATTGGCAATGGTTTTTTGTTATTGGCCCTGTCTTTCCATTTTATGGTAGCTCTTCATATCTTATTACGTGGGGTAGTTAACGAATATTTGAGCCAATAAACACTAGTTATTTAATAAATCAAGTTGCAAGAAATTGTTCTTTAATCGATGTAGACTTACTGCAGATTTCATAATAGTGTGCCGTTTCAGTGTTTGTTGAGTATCGATTGAATACAGGTAATGAATGACTAAAGCGTTTGTGGGCGGAGCTACATTTTACACAGTACGGAGAGCAATCAGATAAACTATGTCTCTGTGTTTCCATAGGTCCTTGACACAACTGAGAAAAAAATCGGTCATATTATTTACAGCATTCAATAGTGTTTAGTCAGTCTTTACGTTCATGTAGATCACTTATGTGATAGAGTTCCATCAAAGAAAGGGATATACGCATACAACATGTACTTGTAAATTTGGTACAAGTATCATTTTCACTTACATATATTTTGTGTCGCAGAAATAATAAAAAATATTGTAAATATACATTCGATTTCGCTCTTTCATACCAGTTTGTCTAAAAATAATCAAATCGCATTATAAACTACGACTAAACTGATATCTTGTTATAACCGCGCATGCTTTGCACGTGCTGTATTTGACTTACAAGAGTGCTAAACTGTTTCTGTCGCTGCTCTGAAATCTGTAAAATGATAATCTATGTATCAAAAAATGTTTTAAAGACCGTTAAATTTTGTTTATTTGATATCTGAAGTCAGGATTTATATCTATCATGTACACTTTTGACTATTAGATTATTTCTACAATCCCTGCTTAAGAAGTCTAGCGCATATCAGTGTCATCAGAGTCGTTGCGTAAAACTGGAATGTAGAACGTTTTCCTATACCGGTAGTCCAACTATTTAGACATCATGCTTGTTTTTTTTTATTTCTGATTTTTGAAAAAAAGTGAAAATGCGAGGTCTTAGTACCTATAGTGGTAGACAAGTGCATCACATTGCCAACAAGTTAACATATCGACAGTACAAATGAAATTTACTTTGTTTAATATAAAGTAGTTTTGTTCACTTCGTTGGTGACGATTACATGTACAAGTGAGCCAAGTTTTGATGTTTTCAATTTATGTTTATTTTATCGACATACGATTGATACATTTACCTTGATCTGAGATGGTACACGGAAGTTTGCTATACTCAGAGTGCATATACAATGTATACAATTGACCGTAACTTTAAAGTGTGGTCACTCATTGATTTTGACATTTTTTAAATAAATTTTACGAAGGTGAATTTCGGTTTTCTCGTAAAATACAATCGACGATGATGCAACAAACAACTATAGATACATTTCTAATCTCGCTTTAGAAAGGATTCCACGTATGAAAAATATACAGGAAAGATGATTAGGGGTTCTATATTATCTGCAGGTTCAACAGTGATATGAATATAAATTATCCTAAAACAGTTCATTCCAAACATCCTGCAAGACATGTTCTTGGAATCATGTTTATAAAACGTACTTTGTAAAAGTCAGATTCTATACAACCGTGTCTTCTTAGCACAGCAAAAGTTTCAGAGACTTAGCCGAGGCATCAACATTTTATTACATGTACATGGACTATAAAACATAAAAGTATAAAATCGTGTTGATTATAGAACACGCAGTACAGTTCGGTTTCGTTTGTAAAAATTGAATAGATCGGTTTGTATACAGATAATAGTTTCAGTACAGCTGTTTTAAGAAATAAACTTTCAAAGTTATGAATTAACCGATTTTATCATACGAATACATAAGCACTAGATTGAGATATTGTCGCGATGTGTAAACTTGAATATATGGCTGTACTGTCAGTATAGTAGTCAGCGTGTACGATAGCTGAAGGTATCAATTTGGGCGGAGCTTAAAACAGCATGGGTTAACTACGTCATTTACTACCTGTGTGTAATGCAAACACTGAAACGGCGCGCTATTATGAAATCTGCAGTAATGAATTTAAATAAAACTATTTACCATGACCATTCAAAAATTAATTTCTATAAACCATAAAAGGAACAAAATATAATTGTTTCAAGAAATCTGTAGAAAGTGCAGTAATGATCACACTGCGTCTTATTTGGACATTATTATTGCAAATTTAAAGGACTAGTTAGAATTGAAGAAATAATTAACAAAAATTACGAAAACTGACATATATATCTTTACCGTATGTTTCATGCATTTTTTGTAAGTATTTCTTTGCAACAACCTATTGTTCTTTCCAGATAGAAAGTGTTCGCCGTGGCACATTACCAAAATCTATAGTTCAGTATGGTATTGGGGGTACTGCAACAACTTTACAGTTTCAGATTTTATGTATTTTGCTAGCAATTTCTCACGAATCTGAAATCAACTCTGTAGGCTGCTATTTTGGTAGAAAGCCAGCTCACAAATATACCGTTATAAAAACGCATGTTTTAACAGACAGTTTGTTACTAACTTTGCAATCGGATTCATGGATTTTTATTACTTCTAGCAACTCTTTGTCACCAACAGCGATATCTGAATTAGAATTAAATAAACGCAAAATAAATGAACGGAAAATAAGAATTCCTTATATTCAATATATTGATATGGTATCTAAACGCGGTCATTTCATCGTATATGAATACCAACACATATTTGGAGTATCAGAAAAGACAATTGAACAAGTTTTAGATTATTTGCGCTATTGGGATATACTACGATTATGTTGTGGTAAACAAATGTCGGCAGATTGGCGGAACCATCTCTCACCAAGAAGAAAGTACATACCACATCATGACAAACATAGTTCAACATACCCAGCGTGTGAAATGTATAACATCAGTATGGTTGAACAACTTTTAATGAAAACATATATATTTGAGCATTTTGCAAACATCAGCTCATTAAAAGAAGTAATTGGAAGACCATCGAACGTTGACGGTGACATAGATGGAAGCTACTGTGTAAAATGTAACAACAATATTTCCTTAAATCATCTTACATACAATGAAGATTGTGTATGAATATTTGATATTTAGCTCACTAGAGCATAACGTGCTTAATGGTGAAATGGTGTTCGCCCGTTGTCCGTGTCTTCACACTAACCTTGTGAAGCCTAGAGGCCTAAGTTGTTGTTCATCATGGCAATTGGTCAGAATGTTTGTCTGGATGTTCTCTAGGCCAAAATTGAAAGCGGGTTACGTGGGGTTTAAAACTAGGTTACAAAGTCAAATTTGAAAAAAAAACTTTAGACGGAGTCCCAGACACACCCGTATATAAACCAATTTTAAGCAGTTATAGCACCATTTAGGCCCTCTTGATCTTTAATTTTGCCATATTTTCAACCAATAGTGCAGGTCTTTGTTCCCTGATAAGTGGTCCAGTTTAATGGGGTAAGGCCAGGAGGTCTCATCCACAAATTCAAGCTAACATATTTGCTCTTATGGACGGACCTTTATAAAAAAAATAATTTCTTCAAATCGGGGTAAGGCCAGCACGATATGGTTACAGCATAAATGAAGCGTCGTAAATGGGGTTCGGGAGCTCTTACACGAAGAAATAGTATATTTCTGTATGCTTTTATATGCGTTTATATTGTATCCAGCTTGAGATTTAAGATGGTATTTTGAGATAATTGTGTAACGATTTTATAGGAAATGTACCAAATATTTAGTTAATTTTAGCAGATATATTAAAACATTTTGATCTGCAACATGAAATCATTAATAGTGATTCATAGTGATACCTAGAGGATTTATGTGCGTTAAAGAACACACTAACATCTTTCCAGTTCGAAAATCCATTGCAAAAGTAAGCTTATCAATAAAAGTAACTATGACAAAAACGGAGGTCATTAGCTTCATCGTAATGAATAGCAAGCACGATAATACAAAGACTGAAAATGATTCAAACTGGATGTTTCTGACCAGAGGTGCTTTGTGTGATAGATTGTGTGCAGCAAATACAATTCATGTCCATAAGAAAGCGTACTTTACAGACATGGCCATCGAACTGCAGCATTTCCCGTTAGTATAGTTTCATACAGGGACGTTTTACACTAGTTAAAATCCAATACAACTTTAAATGGAAGATTTTATTATAAATTACCGCTCAAAATAGGGGTGTACTAATATATATATATACACCTTAGTAGCCAGGTCTCGATCGATAAATTACAACACGTGTAATACCCGACCTTTATTTTGAGTTGCATTGTTTAAAAAAAGTATTTACATTTTTGTTATTGAATAAATACATCTCAATGCTGTTTAACAAAATTCGTAACAAAGTTTAAACGGAAATATAGGTACTTTCCGTGACTGAGTAGATTACGATCGCACATCTTGAAACTTCAAACATGTTTTATAAAACGATAATACAATGTATTACAATCCTTACGGTGTCAATGTAAAATGGACATATTTAAACAGATCTGTACATATATTTTACGAGCATGGTGTAAACAGACATCCCTTATACAAAAAGAGTGACACCGATGAGTGTCTGGACTACAGACATTTTTCATATGCAGCTCTCCGGAATGTGATCGAAAGAGTACAAAAGTTATTCTTTCACGGTTTTATTTGTACTCGTATATTCAAGTTATTACATACATCAAATAAATCCGTGAATTTCTTGTGATTTCACCAATTTGCGCGCAGCCAGTGAGTTGATATGTCATAGAACTGTTACACTAATTATTATCATAATAATGTATGTGTGTAGCCAATGACACTGAAAATAAATTTGCACACGAGAGTAAATATAGCGGTCACACTGACGACATGTACATTGTAACGTTCTAGTTGAAACAAAATGTCCGTGTCAAAAGCATTCGGTTTTTGATCACACATAGTTTGTCGTTTTTCCGTCGTTTTATTGTAATGAAATTCGTTAGTATATGTTTTCTTTATCATTGATTGCATGTTTTTACATCAAAACGTAAAGTAAACATATGTAGTAAGTTAAAGCGTGATAACATGGTTTCGCTGGGATGCTATCAAGTTTGGTCAATGAACATTCACAAATTTCCATAATTTCATCATATATAATACATGTACATGTTAATGAAATAAACAAATTGTATACGAGATAAAATTACCCGTCTGCCATGTCTGTCGTTTCATTTTCATGTCCAAATTTTGTCGATTTGAATTTTTTTCCGAGACCTCTTTCCCGAAAAAAAAGGATAGCGGAAGCCATGGGCTTTGAAAGTAAAATCACCATGCCCAACAGAAAAGTTTCGTTTCCACTGTCGGACTGGCATTACAAGTAGACTGGAAATATTGATTTCACAGAAAGATAAATTCAATTTTTAACAAGTAAAGATTTAGGCAGGCAGGTAAATTTGTTAAAAGCCGAATACGACATAAGTGTTTGAAAAGATAACAAGTGCTGCGACTCAAATTATTAATTTCGAAGACATTTCAAACACGGCTTGAGAATATGTACCCAAAACTGTGCTTTTCGGTTTTATTTTATTTTTTTTTAAGTATAACATGACTTCAAGGAACATAATGCATTTATAATAATTCATTAACTTGCAGTAGAGATTTAAATTATCAGCCAGAGATATCATTGAATTATTCACAAAGAAATGACTCCTGCCCCTGAATCACCGCATGAATACTACACATGTAAAATTATATATTTTCTCCCATATAAACAACATCTCGGCGGATTGTAGCTACTTCAGACCGTTTTGGATTTTTGCAACGGGCTGTAAATATTACAAATACACATATCACACGGTAAAATAATGGTGTATTTCATTTTCTTATTTTGGAATTCAGAAACCATCATGTGACCTCGTTAGAAATCTTGACTCTATGGGTTCAAACTCTGGTTATGACAATTGGTTTTACGGCACAACCTGTCAACAATTATTATTGAGTAACACGGATATTTCATACTGAACTTGAATTGGGTATAAGCTACGCTTTTCCGACTTCTCGGGACAAACTGACGTGTAACCTAACGACTTTGAGAATCTATCGTTTGGGAATAGATTCCCCCGACTCCAATGATCTGTTGCTTCAAAATGTTCTTAACTCTATGCCGCTACGCCAATTTTACAGAAAACATTTTATGTCAAATTTAGGTACAAGTATTGTTTTGTTATCATCCATGCAGATCGTTTTCTGGTTCTGTTACTTTCTAGTATCAGAATATTCGGACGTAACCAACGGACTGGTGATTGGACAGTACATAAACTGGCACATGTAGTTACTTTCCGGGTCATGTGTACACAGTAAATGCAAACTAGCTGAGATAGAGATTTAAGATATCACTTTTTCAGATTTTTTTTAATCATAAATTCTTGACAAGTCCACTTAAAATAGTCGCCGGTCAGAGTTTTTTAGTCACTAGTTGAGAAAGACGACATTGTCTTTCGGAGGATGAAGAGCGATTTTCAAATCTGCTGAAATCTTTTTACTTTGTACATCAGATCCACACTGTATCGGCAAAACGCACTGGCTCCAATTTAACGATACTGCTCCGACTAACGTAACGACAAGGCTCCAACAAAAAATGGCTGATTTAGTAAACAAAACCTAAGTCAGTATAACAGATTCGTGTATTTTACGAAAACTCTTACGGAATGCTCACTTCTTTCCTGCATGACCGTAGCTAGTCGGCTGTTTCAGACATCAATGCGTGTGAAAGAAATGCAAGTTGAATGCAGATGATTCAACGGTAAAAAGTGCAAAACAGACTCAAAATGCATGGATTTTACTCAAAATTATCGAAGTTAAGGTGTTTAGCATAACAGATATGCATTAGCATGTAACTTTGGGTCAAATGTCGTAAGCATATACCAACAATTTACTGATCTGCTATTTTTATAGGCAAAACTTACCCATTTAAAAATACAACGATTCAGGCTCCAATTGACAATACAACGAAAATGTCCCAATTCGTGTTTCACGGATCATTTTCACAGACGTTTTTGAACAATTAAAAATATATAATTTTTTATCGGACAAATTTATGTGTTTCTTAGTGAAAAATTGAAAATTCAACGCAGCCAGAACTTTTAAATATTCAAAATATTTTCCAAAATGGCAGGATTCATGGACACAGTGTTTAACATTTTTTTCGACCTAGCATTTTGACTGCTATCAATAATCACATATAGCTTAGACTAAAATAGAAATGACAGCTATAATGAAAATTTGGAAAGCGACGGTTGAAGAAGTATATAATTTTGCATTCGCTATTTATGCTTCATCTTCTTCCTGTGAACTTGTACACGACCACAATATAATCTATCTGAGCTTTTTTGCCTAAGTGTACTTATTGCGATAAACATTCTGGAATTTCAATCCAGTTCGTGTTGAGTTTATTCTGGTCAAATACAAAATAGCAACGGTACTGGCACTTGACATCTACTGAAATAGTACTGTAGACTTTAAGACATAATTAAACGCATAAAACCATTCAAAAGTACACTCATCAACTTTTCTAAGTATACACCTTAAATATGTGTCATATCAAAATCATTTTGAAAGATACGGTCATGAAAATTTGTCAACAAATTATTGGATTCATTCTCTCAATACTCGGTATAAAGTTGATGAGCATTAATGGTGATTTCATTGTCTCAGAGAGTTTACATCACCACACCCCTAAATGTGAAATTCACAAAACTGTAAATTATGGTTATTCTAGATTTCTGATAAATTATCTAGAACAGTAAAGTTTTTGGTAAAAAACGGTTTCTTTTACCAATTTCAAATATCCCGCTTTCATAAAAATATTATCTCAACGCTGAATTTATTGACAAAGTTGATCTGTCTAACCTTTTCAGAATTTCCTTTCCCATGCATTTCTCCAACACACCTCTTCAATTGAATCAATTGATTCAGTACAGTGCTGTTTTTTCTCCAACGTGACGTTTCCACACCACAAACTGACCATTAGAGATTCATGAGAAGTACCAAATACTAATTATTGAAGATGAGTACGTCGAAGCCACAATTAGTTGAAAAAAACATTAGCGTGCACATTTTCCATCAAATCTTCATCCGATCGAAATGAAGTGGGGCATAAGTATCAGACACAAGTCTCAAATTTACAACTTTACGTCAACTTAGGAACATCCTCGTAAAGACTTTGAATGATCAAACATTACGAAATGTCTGCTAATTTAATTTTAGTGAATTATAAATGGTCGGATGTGTTACGCGCAGATTGATGACAGTTTGATTATTTGAACGTTTTTGTGACTTTTGAATATCGGGGTTATTGTGTTTACAGCGCTGCGGACCAATGGGTTTGGTGCCTATCTTTATAACTCTGATGGAATGTTAAATATGAATCTTTGATCTTATGACTTTAAAATATTCATCAAAATATCTTGAAAATTGACGAAGCTACAAAAATTCTTTTAGATGTATACTTAGAAAAGTGGTTGAGTGTAGGGTATTTGCCCAATTAGTCCAGGTAGACGTGGAAGAAAACAATGCCGGTGATTTATTTATTTGCCTAAATTTTGTAGCTCTACGGCAGCAAAAGCAAGGTAGACATTACATAAATATTTTTCAGTTTATCACTAACACACCGAGCAGAGCGGTATACGGTATCCATAAATCCTGTTATTTAAGGAAGTATTTTGGATACATGTATTTAAATGTCAGTAGTTTATACTTATTTATTTTGGCTCGATTGTATAGAAATCTTGTAGCATGGAGTCACACTCGAGTCTACTTCATGGAATAAAAACAGTACTGGTGTCATATTAGGAGGTACGGTCGTGACCCTACAGGGGCTGGAACCCGCAACCCATGGACGAGTGATGTTCTGCCTTTAAGTTTATTTTTTTAAAGAGAGTCGGTACAAGGTGACATAAATCTCTACATTTTGTTCGATAAGAGATTTCTCTTATGTTTGTTATTGTTCAAAAACGTCTGTGAAAATGATCCGTGAGATCCGCCACATTGTCTTCATTTTGTATTAATTGACGTAAAGAAAAGTTTAAATTTAAGCGCATGTACTAACGACGTGAGTGTACTAACGACACCCCTATTTTAAGCGGTAATTCTCCCACCTTATGTATCGACAGATATATCGTTTTTTTTGTCAGAAAGAAAGATGTATAGACGTAGTTAAACTAGTATGAAATGCTGCAGTTTGATGGCCACGGCTGTACTTTTCCGATCCCTTTTAATGAAAATCAACTTACTCTTTCAAACCATGATATACTTAATTTAAACAATTTGAAAAATGTAATTGATGAACCTACTTGGGTAATTAACAATTCCAGAACGTTAATTGATCCAATAGCAGTATTCGATAGTAGAGAAAAGTTTAATTATTGAGTCTCTATGACCGTAAGTACTGTAAGCGACCATTATGCTTCATACATTCATATCAAAATCGATCTCGAATTAAATCCTCCCTTCACATATCAGGTATGGTATTACAAATACACTGATTTCGAGTAATTTAATACGCTTGTAAGAAACCATGACTGGACATTTCTTAACCACGGAAATATTGACGATACAGCTGACCTTTCGTTAATAACATATATAAGCATTGCAAACTAGAACTATCAATTAAGGCGATGAATAACCCCCCGAACACCCCAGTCACACATTATTTAAAATTTATGTAATATTTGATACTTTCATTATTTCACCTGGACAATTCAAGGCTTCTGTAAAGCATCATTAAATTTTAAACAGCTATTTTGGAGGTTAAAAGCGCTCAAGATTTTACTATCTCATGCCCCTGTGACTTTTGATATAGTGACCCAAAACATAGACCATGCACAACTAGGAATGAGGCTTTTAACTTCTAAGAAGTATCATTAAATTCTGACCGGGTTTTTTTGAGACTTTGCGTGTCCACAATATTTTACTATCTCGGGCCCCTTTGACCGTGATTTTTAAAAACAAAAATAATATCAAACAGGGAATGCCACGTACCAAAAACGCAGCCTCCCCAAAACGAACCCCACATCACCCAGAAGTGCACACCACCAACGACACACACACACACAATCATGTACACACACATATATACACTACCAACACACACTAGCATACAAAGCAAACACACGAGGACAAAACGAACAATTAAAGGAACACAGTGGGGCACCGCCTTGGAACGGTCAGTGGCAAAAACACCACTGGGGAGCTTAAACCGGTTTATGGTGCGCACCCAACCTCACTCTTACCCCCACCATGTTCCAAAGTCACAGGACAGTGTAAATAAAAGTAATCCCTGCTAGGTGAATCTCTAACACACGCAATGGAAACAAAAGGCATGGTATGTAAAACACAAAAATGCTCGTGTATAAATATATAAAAAGCAAACCTTGAGAACCAAAAAACGTATGTACTCAATGCCTTTGCAGAAGGCAGAGCACCAAGAGAAACACCCTTAAGGGCCCGACGAAACAGGCCAGAGGACAGAAATCAAAACAGTTTCGTCCCAGTGGGATTTAAAAACTGCCCATCACAGAGTCCTCCCCCTCTTCCGTCAGACACAATCAAAGAGGGAAGCATAGCGTCCAACTGTAAACGGGTTGAACACCAAACATGCGGTGTGTCTCAAAACAGTTGGGTCGTAACCTCTTTTAACAAAACGTTTTATAATTTTAGCAAATACAGTTGGAAAATTGCCATGACCCAAAATCTTACGAAGTTTGTAAACCACATCCCCATAAAAATCGGGTTTTGAAATACCTTCTCGCAGAAGAGTCTTTAGATTACTATTGAATTTCAAAACCAAATCAGAATTACGATAGTAAAATTTAGCAAAATATTTACGCAATTTGTAATAACGGTAGCCCTGTTGAAGAAGTTTATTTGTAATATATTGATTACGTTCATTGAAATCCTCAACATAACTACACGCTCTGGCAAACCGAATTAACTGAGAAATGTATACCCCATAAGATGTAGCATGAGGTACATCCCCATCCAAATGGGGGAAATTTACAATACTAAAATTAAAATCATCCCTCTTGTCATAAATTTTGGTATGTATAATATTGTTATAAATAGAGAGATGTAAATCTAAAAATGAAGCACCAGTATCCAAATTGTTAGTTTTAATTAACTGGAGTTCCCGGGGATAAATAGTGTCCACCAATTGACCAAAAAACGGGTTATCCATATTAAGAATATCATCCAGATAGCGTGACCCTAAACATCGAACAAGCACAACTAAGCATTGCACTTATCACTTCTATGAAGTATCAATAAATTCTAACCAAAGGCTTTTGAGGCTTTATAAAATGATAAACCGTTGTACAATTCAGATATTCGCAAACTTTCGAAAAAATGAACATGTAGTGAGATTTTTGCTACGGAATCTCCTGTCCACCAGCGAAATATGTCATTTTCTAAAATAATCGAAAAGATAGGAATGCCGTCGTACCCAAGAGTTGTTACAAATACGCGTCGTGGTGATTATCAACACATGTCTAACAATATATCCGTCAGAGTAACGGAACGCACGATCGAAACTGAGTCTGACTCGGATTTCATGACGCACGTGCGTCATAAGGCCAAACGTTTTTATCTTTGAGTTTTTAACCCAACAATTACGGAGGCTAGAATATCTTCATTTGTCAGTAAAAAAGGTCCTAAGGTGTCAAACGTAGTAATATTCCGAAATATGAAGTATAACAGCGTCACTGTTAGGCTGAATATATCTAAAAATGCAGAAATAGTTATGTCACCTCACTTTTGGCCCTGACACTTCTACTTCCAGCAACATAGAATGATTGGGTCTATAACGGTTCACAGACCAGACATACATCACAATTATGAAGGTCATGAATATAAGTTTGTTAATCAAAACCAGATTGGTTTTCAAACTGAGAACACGTTTTCCGATCTTTAAAATTCATTCTTCCTCGGCAGTGAAGACAGTAAATATTCTTTGTATGCTACATTTGACCGTGATCTGTCCATTGGTAGTAAAGGTAAATTAGGTAAAGGGGGCGTTTGTCTGCTCTGGCATATAAGACTAACTGATTTTATCTCACCTGTACCGTTAGATGATGATCGTATTATTTGGTTACAGGATAACCTAGGTCTGCACAATTTATTGTTTGTTTTCCGGGTGTATGTCCATTGCTTAAACTGTAGTATCAATACTTATAGAGAATACACAGACAAAATTGAAAATGTATTTTCTATAAATAATCAAAAAGGTATTGTAGTTATAATGGGTGATGTAAATTCAGAACTGTCACTTAAACATATTCGTGCGACCTGTTACAACGGTATAACTATATATCTGTAAAATCACTTGATATGTACTTGGGCGCCAGGTTTACAAATGTAAGCTACAAAGGTGGAACAGAGAGTCTTACTGGACATGTCTTAATACCTGTCGAGAAACTGAACCTTGTTCGTAGGTGTGAAATTTTAGACGATAATACACTTAATGTCTTCTCTCATAGACCGGTGCTGTGTAACCTAGAGTTACCGGACTTTGTATGCATGTCGCAATGTCCCGATAATGAGAATATAAATTGGTGAAAGGTCACGCAATGCCAGAAAGAAAAGTATGCAGAATATATAAGCAATGATGAAAGTATTCTCACAACTTAACAGTGAAGTATTACAGGCAAAACTAATATTGATGAGTTAAACAATGTAATCACCGATGTAATCAGTAGGGCGAGTCCTAGTTGCATCTCGAAACCGTAGTTTAAGCATTATTTGAAGTCATATTGGGATTCTGCACTAGATATTGCTAACAAAGTTAAAAAGGTGGTTTTGGTTTTGCGTACTTTGAAAACAAAAATGCCAAAAACAATTTTAGGTATCTTTATTGTCGAAAAGTAGTAGAATACATATCTAAAATGCATGAAAATATAGACAGAAGTGCACATGACCTTTTTCTGGAAACTTGTTAATGCCCGGCGTAAAAAATCGAATACTGCATGTGGCAATGAAATGCTATTTAACGACTTTGTGTACAGGGATTCAAAAGAAATAAACATCCAATGGGGTTATTATTTTGCGAACCCCTATCAAAATACGACTGATGAAGAATTTGATCATGGTCATTTTAATAATGTAGTAAATGACTTAAAACAATAGAAACATCTTTGAGTGTACAGGAAAATGACTCGGGCTTAGTTTCGCCCGTTACAAAATCTGAATTTACAAAAGTATGCAAAAAGTGTAAGCTTAACCAAGCCTGTGGTAGAGACATGTGCTATCATGAAAGTTTCAAATATGGTGGAGAAAATCTCATTCAAATCACGATAAAACTGTTTAGTTGCATGCTACAAACCTCGTATACACCGCAAGATATGAAACGACAGGTAACCATTTCATTACATAAAGGAGATAATAAGCCTCAAAAATAATCCAGACTATTAAAGGGCGATAACACTGTCATCTGTTTTACTTAAAATGTACGAATCCATTCTCCTGGTTCGAATAGAAAAATATAAAAAGTATGACCTCATAAATGACTTACAGGGTGGCTTTAGAAAAGGAATGGGGTGTATCATGACATATTTTTTATTTCGGGAATGTGTAAGCTATTCTCACGATAATAGCAGTCCATTGCTTACTTGTTTTCTTGTTGTAAAACAAGCTTTTGACCGATTATGTCATGAAATATTGTTTGTTAAGCTATACAAATATGGCATTGATAATATCATTTTCAAGGCAATATGTAGCATGTATAAACAAATGACAAGGTGCAATGGTCGTACATCTTCCTGGTTCCAAATGTGCCAGTGTATCAGACAGGTCGTCAGTCCTTTCCCTTATCTTGTCCTAATACGGATTTTTTACAGACTTCTGCGCATGCGCGACATTAATGAATATCGCCCTATAAGCAACGCCACTGAATAAGCGATATATACTGATATATTGATATATCATTTATATTTGTTTTATAACTCACTTTAACGAGATTGTTTAAATCCATTCACTGATGTTTAATGATATATTATTCTTTTAATCATTCAAATATATTTACAGATATTATTTATTATGAAAAAAGTAAACGACGGACACATCTACTCGAATGGTACGGTAACAATTTTAAATATAATTTACTTAAACCTTTTAAAGGTCTCCCCTTTTATCTAAATGGGGGTAGGATTTTTAAAAAATCAATATTCTCTACAACGATTAAGAGTTTTGATATACAGGCGTAATAATTAACTGCACGGACCTAAATACACATATGTTCCATGTTAACTGAAATAAAACTGCATGCACAGCGGTCTTGTTTTGTTTTCTGTCTAAATATCTTTTAAATAGTATGAAGATGTTAAACTTTTAGTTAAAATAAGATTTAATGTTGAAATTAATAGATATTAATTTATAGTTTTACAGATCTCAGAAGTTTTAATCATGTCAGAAGAGGAAACGACCGCGTTGCGTTTTTCTTTCTTTGTATCTTCATATGAATACCATTATTTGGTCTTTTGACATACCTTTTAAAGCTATGAGCATTATTTTCGTGTAAGAAATAATTTTGTGTAGGCAACAGCAGCGTTTTGAATTGATATTCTTAATGGTTTATATATAAATTACCCGGAAAAGTAGAAACATAAATGAATAATAACTGCCCGTACAGCCGTTTATATACTTTAAGTTGTAGAAGTATGTTAGCATTTTCAAAGCATTTTCTATCTTTTCATTTACTCTTTCAGTACTATGGCAACACTTTCCAATTTTTATTATTAAAACTTTTCACCTGTTTTCTCATCATTTGTTTTCTGAATGAGTAGGGACCTATGTTCACATTTTTTTCTAACTATCTATCATTAATTTGCTTTATTTAAAATATGGTGCTGACATCATAAAATAATCGTTTTATTTATTAATAGATTATTCTTAAGTCATGATTGATGTGTTATTAAGCTTTAGTAAGTATAGATCCGTGCACGTAGAAGTTGACGAGTTACGGAAAAAAGCTCACGCTGTACTTGCCCTTACCATTTATCATTATTTGCTTTTGTTTTCAAACTTGCTTTGACATTTTCCAGAATGTTTTATTGAATTTACTTGATAACGTCTTTATTCTTTTGTTTATATAATAAAGTAATTTACAGTTTACCGTGTACACTAATAGTTCATTTACACAAAACCCGCTGTAGAAGTGTTTTAGTTTGAAGAAAGAAAACTCCCACACCACGTATTTTCTTTGCTTTATTGTTTAATTCAAATACAAGTACGAATTTACTTAACTTATTAAGAAATACATTACTGATATTTTGTTGAAATGCTGAAAGATCAATTGAAATATTTTTTGTAATCATTTATGCACATTCATGAAATTGTAAATGAAGACTTCGCCGGTGTTTCTTTTCTTTTCTCCATATATTATAATTTCATCATTTTCTACTATTAAAGTTACGAAAATATACTTCTTTAAGTAAGGATACACTTTATAGTAGACATAAATTAATAATTTAACAAAATACACGATAATCATTGGATTATTCATTCATGATACATAAAAAATGTAATACGCTTCCGTTATGGGACCGAATCTGCCCCCTCATTTGCCGATCGATAACAGTTTGTGCTCATTAACGTGGAAGAGTACGCAAGAACGATAAGTCTGTGAAAAACCCATATTAATGATTTAATAAACGAACTGCAGAGTCAGTCTCATGGTATGAGCTTATATGGTATTAACTGCACATGTCCGGCGTCTGCGGGCGATATGGTTTTACTGTGCTTCGCCGCAAATGGACTTTCAAAGCTGATGGAATGTTGTTACAATTATAGTATACAAAACAGGTCTGCATTTAATGCGTCTAAATCTACTGTAATTGTTATAAATCAGCACCACATATTTAAAAGTACCTAGTTATTTGGTAATGAAACTGTTTCTGAAAGGTCACAATATGTCCATTTGGGTTCATTTACTGCTTAAACATAAATAATAATGTCAAGAAAAGTTGTCATAAGTTGAAAAGTACATTTCTAAGTACACTAAACTGTGGTATTTATGAAGATGGATTTTCTGCAAAACATATACACAAAAGTGTTGTGCTGCCAAAGGCATTATATGGCAATGAGATCTGATCAAACCTCTCATAAGAAAAAATAAGTATAGGTTATAGGTCTATATTACAGGAATAAGCAACCTTTTTGCGAGGGAGCGTTATATAACCGGCTTACAGTTTGTCCCATCTTTAGACAATATTTGTTTTGAAATATATAGAGATTGAGGGCGGGACTTACGTCTGTGATGTCACAGTCTCACTTATTGGAAAAATAAGTGAAATAATTATTTTCATATTGGAGATATTGAGTCAATATGGGGAATACAACTTGCTTTTTTTAATGAAATTGGGGCATTTGATTGGATAGAAAAGTAGGGCAAACTGTAAATAGCCTCAAGACTAGATTTTGTGTGAAACGCATGCAAGTATTGTCAAAGCATACAATAACTGATGTAGCTTTTTCAATGTTAGGATTTTTACCATTAGAGGCAGAAATAGATAAAAGAAAACTAACATTTTTTGTACAACTTTGTTCGCTTGATACACAGTATTTGATAAAACAAGTATTTGTAAATCGCTTGGTGACATATCTTAATAGCCCAAGTAAGACTTCTGGATTTTTGCCAGATGTTTTCAGAGTATGTAAAAAATATAATGTATTGTCTGTATTTTGATGTATATTAAAACCGACAGCTTTCCGACAAAATAAACCTGGAAGATATTATAAATAGTAATGTTCAAACTGTTCACCAGTACAAACTGAGCCAAATTGTAGAAACAGAGTCATTGAGAGGATTTGATATAATTCAACCCTCTGATGCATTTTCATGTTGTCGGCACTGGTCGCTGTGCTATTAAAACCGTAACTGGTTGAGAAATATGCAAGTTCTTGTTAAAATCATAGGTGCTCCTTTCTCAAAGTCTTATAGCACAATATGTAGAAAGTGTCGGAATGTAACAGATACTATTGTAATTCATTTGATACAATTTTGTACGAAAATCAAGATAGAGATCAACTGTGTAATAAATACGTAAACTGTGCACTTCTATATTGAGCGTCACTTTTTCGTTACTAAGTTTAAAAAAGATAGACTTTACTATCATGATTAACAAAATAATAGTTTAAACAGTGCACTCATTTACACAATATTTAAGCACGTGGATATGCTTCAAAGACAATTATGCAACATTTTGCACGTGCTACCCGTGCAACATGTTTACAAGTACAGATTGTAACTGACCAATAACCTTACTGGCCATTTGATTCCAAAATAAGGCATCGTGTAAACAAAACATTTTAAACATTTTGAAACCAAATTTGCTTTTATTTCTTTCAAAAGGATAGAACTTTATTTTTTAAACAAGTGCACAGTTTCTGTTTGGTGTCAGTATATATTGTACTCATACCCATGCATATGTCAGCTAGAGACCAACTGATACATTTACTTTCTGGTATGTCAAATTTTCTTGACGAAGAAAATATTCTGAACTGTTTAAGAATTGTCAGTAAATATTCTTATCATGTTTTAAATGTTTATTGACCAGTGTAACTATTGAACATAAATAAGGCCAATCCGCATACATTGGTCGTGTATTTTCAACAGGACGCGTATCCTTGTTATAATGCATAGCTTTCTTTAAACTTTCATTACACAGTGCTTGTATTTCGTTTCGACAAGTATCTGTAGACTGGAACTGTATGGATGCTCTTATTATCCTGTTAAATCTTTCTGTCTGGCCGAACTATAACCTCCAGCAAACATTGTAAGGAAACGATATAGGAGATAATTATATTCTATTTAATGTATTATTTTTTGTCAATGTACATGTACTTGTAAGCCTTTGATTTCGTTTTTGTTATTGTAAGAACACATTCTGTCATCGTATCTGTACTGGTATGTCAATTCGACTGTTTTGGTATTGTATATGTATGTGATGATGCAATATATGTAAGATATATAAAGTGCTTTGTATGTTTAATGTTTCTTTTCTATACACGTGTTTTTGTGCTCTCCCTGATGTGAAGGAAATAAAAATATCTATCTTGCTAAAAAACAAAGTATTAGACGTCGCGTATACTAACTTGGCATTAAAACGTAACGTCAAAATCGCGATTTTCAAATTGAAACTGTTACGTCAATAGTTGTGTACTCATCATTTTTTTTAAAAGTGCGGGAACAGATGCAGTTTTTTATCTGGTCTTATAGTGCCTCTTTTTACTAGCTGACCACTGTTCTTTGTGTTAAGCTTATACCCTGGTCTTTATCAAAAGCGTTTCTGATACCAAGAATCAACATATGAAATCAAATTATATGCGTCAAAACGAGCAAGCGTTACATTTTTCTCAACAACGATAATCCTCGAATATGAATACCAGTTGTAATGCGGTTTGCTTCAAATTTACAATGCTTAAATTTTAAAACAAAAAAACAAAAATAATATCAAACAGGGAATGCCACGTACCAAAAACGCAGCCTCCCCAAAACGAGCCCCACAGCACCCAGAAGTGCACACCACCAACACACACATTCTTTTATGCAATTTCATTCATTAGATAATATCTTACCTATTTCGTACATTTAAAGACTATGAAAATTAACATTACGATTTTAGGCGCATTTATTTACAAAACGGGACATTTTTTCTCAACACGCAATTTTAGTGATAAAATAACAAGTTTACAGGCACATTCTACAAATTTACTTAGAAGACAAAAATACTATTACATATTTCGAATTTCATACCGTTTGAAATTAAATTTGAATATATTTACGTTCATACTATCTACGTATTTGTGTTTTCAGAATGTTATATAAAAGATTACGCAATTTCGATGAATACTTGAATAAGCACTACTGAACAGCCTTTTCGAAAATTGTTATTTCCGGTCTGGACGTCATTATATGTCATTTCCTGAACGTCATATGGTCTTTTCCCGGTCAAAAGTACAAGTGATTTCCGAAAAGTTATTATTTGTAAATATAACGAAAAATAGATGTTAATGTAACATCTTACGCAACGTTATTTTCAAGTATTCTTTGGTTGTTGTATTCTATGTCACATCATTTATATAATCTGAACCCAAGCAATATACCATAGTTATCAAGCGTTTATTATGAACAAAGTTATAACTTTTTAAAATAGCACTATGTAAGCTGATACTTTCCGACGGGTAGTGTATTTTACGTTGTGCCGGGTTAACACGCGCGACGTCGTAATAGACCTGACCAGCGCAATCGCACTCGCACTCGTAAATGTAAACGTACAACGTACAACTGCCTACTTTTAGGGGTCATCTCAAACGATTCTAGTATCATTTGTAATCTTGGTTACGTTCATTATTAAAAAATCTTCATCATTATATCACTACCATTCACCATTATCCTAACAATAATCATTTACATCTTGGGCTGTAGAACTAATACAAAATTTAACATTAACACCATCATTATTATCATCATGAAGAGATTCGCCCTTGCAATTAAATTAATTAGTAATCGGTTTCATCGAAATCGTCGTTTTCATGATAGTCATAGTCCAATCAACATCAGTGGTGCCATCATAAAAATAAAACAAGTAACACCGCCAATACAAGAATTTCAATGGTGTCGGGCGAAAATGTAGAATTTTGAAAAAAATTATTCCAGTGACTTTGACCAAAAAACGACAACAGTGATATGACAAAAAAATTGAGAACCAAAAAAAACAGTGACCTTTAATCCCCCTAAAACATATTCTTTTATTCATTTTTTCAGAAAAATTTTAAAATTTAGATTTCTATTTTTAGTAACAGTGACCTTGACCCAAACCGAAACGTGACCCCACCCAAAATAAAAAAGACCTTGACCTTGATCCTAGAGACCCAGAATGCATCATCAAGCTTCTCTCCATACAAGCAACCTACACAACAAGTTTGATTGCACTTGGTCACTCCAAACTCGAGTTTTGAGCAAAATCATTTTTCTATTTTGAGTAACAGTGATCTTGAACTTGAGCCTAGTGTTCCTTAATGCAATCGCAAACTTCCCCTCCACGCAAGCTACATACACACCAAGACTTACTGCAATTAGTCACTCTTAACTAAAGTTGACGACCGCCCGCCCGACGTATGACATCTTAATTTTAATAACCAGGCTTTAGGAAAACAAACCTGATTAATGATAATCACTATCATCATTCTCATCGTCGTCGTCAGCTATATCATCATTGTCGTACTATGAGCAAACATAACCACAACAATCATCACCACCATCATCATTAACAGTGCCAGTTTAACGTCATGACAGAAAATGGAGGTCAAGAATTTCAAGATGAATGTGTTTTGCTGGGCGACAGAATAAACCCTAACCGACATCCGCTTATGACTGCATTTATTAAATAACTATTGTTTATTGGCACTAATAATCGTTAACTACCCGACGTAATAAAAAGAGAGAACTATCCTAAAATTGGAAAACATGGCCAATATCAGTTATTGGACAGGTCCAATAAAAGATTGCTGACGAGTGATTAGCTGTTGAGAGAAAACTGAGCATTCCGATTGGCTGATACGTTCAGATGTTTAGTTTCTCGAAAACCAAAACGGCCGCAATCTTCAAATCTATTAAAACGGCCATTAAATTAACGAAGGAAGTGCAAAAAAACGCACCAGTAACTGTAAACATACATGTAAACGTACTCTGTATTTGAACAATGTATTGAGGGACCATCTCAAGTTAGAACAACAATGCAATATTATGTCAAATTTAGTTGTTTACGATGGACACTCATACCAATACAAATGTAGACAATTAATGGTAATTTATCACGCGGGTGTTTCCGGACCGTGCACTTGCATGTTTAACAATTATTACTTTGCAGTTATAAGTGCGTTTATCAAGTTTCTTTGCACATCATTCGTTTATCTAAAGGCTGTCTGATTTATTTGACATTCCGTATATGGAGTAATCAGCAAATGTCGGTTAGGGTATACTCTGTCATCAAGCGAAACACATTCGTCAACAAGTGGAAGTTCTTGATCTCCACATTTTGTCAATATGTTAATCTGGTACTGTTGAGGATGATGGTGGTGATGATCGTTATGGTAATGAATGTTGGTAGTATGACAATGATGATATAGCTGACGACGACGATGATGATGATGATAATGATTATTATTAACCAGGTTTTTTCTTAAAACCTGGTAATTACAATGGCGTTTTCGTATGTCGGGGGGGTGGGTGGTCGTCTAACATTTGGTTTCCGCTCAATAACTTTAGTTAAGATTGACCAGTTGCAATGAATCTTGGTGCGTATGTAGCTTGCGTAGAGAGGAAGTTTGCGATTGCATTAAGGGCTCTATGCTCAATGTCAAGGTCACTGTTACTAAAAATACAAAAATGGTTTCCGCTCAATAACTCGAGGTAGGAGTGACCATTTGCAATCAAACTTGGTGTGTAGGTAGATTGTGTGGAGAGGAAGCTTGGAATTGCATTTTGGGTCACTAAAATCAAAGTTAATGTCACTGTTACTAAAATAGAAAACAATAGACTTCGATCAATAACTCAGGCTAGGAGTGACAAATTACAATGAAAATCAGTGTGTAGGTAGCTTATGTGGAGATTTGCACTGCATTTAGGTAACTAGTGTCTAGGTCAAGGTCACTGTTATTGAAAATATTGTTTTTAAATTCTAAAAGGTCAAGGTCATTGTTACTAAAAAGATTTTTAAAATTCTAAAATTGTTCTGAAAAAAAAAGAATATATGTGTTTTTTAATATTAATAAAACATATTCTTTGAGAGGGGCGGGGTGTCAATGTCAATGTATTTTTTAAATTCTCATATTTTTTGGTCATATCATTATTGTTTTTTGGTCAAGGTCACTTGAAGATTTTTTTTTCTAATTTTAGATTTTTCTCCAGTACCATTGAAAACCTGTGTTGGGGACATTATTTGTTTTATTTTCATAATTGTACAACTGATGTTGATGGGACAATGACTCTCACGAAAACGACGATTTTGATGAAACTGATTATTGATTAATTTAATTGCAAGGATGAATCTCTTCATGATGATTGTGATGATGGTGTATATGTTTAATCTTGTATTAGTTCTACAGTACACGATAGTAATGATTATTATTAGGATAATAGTGAATGGTATTATATAATGATGAAGACTTTTTAATAATGAACGTAACCAAGATTTTTTATGATACTAGAATCGTTTGAGATCACCCCCGAAATTAGGCAGTGGTACGTTGTACGTTTACATTTACGAGTGCGAGTGCGAGTGCGCTGGTCAGGTCTAGTATGAAAAAGTATGCAAAAGAACAGTTTTATCATTCTATTGAATTTCCCCTGCACGAATTTAGCTCTATAAATTCTAGACCATACTGGAAAACTCAATAAAGAACGAGCCTATTCCACCGTTAATCAACCCCGACAATTATTATTCACTTACAGACTATGACAAGGCAAACACATTGAATGACTTTTTGTGTCTGTTGCCAATGTAAATGATACTTACACTAATCTTCCCGTCTTAAAACAGCATTTACATTTCATGACATTGTTGTAACAGAGCAAGACATTGTAGACGTAGTATCAAACCTTTCCATAAACAAAGTTAGTTGTCCTGATGGAATAAGTCATTACATGTTAAAAGGCACGTCTACCTCTATTTGCAAACACTAATGCATTCATTATAACAGGTCCAGTCAAGAAAACCGATATCCATCTTCTTGGAAGAAAGCACATGTAATTTCCCTATTTAAAAAGGTCGGAAAGATAAACTAACCTTTATCTCTAATTAGCTGCGTCGGAAAAGTTATCGAACGGGTTATTTTTAAAATACCTATACATGTATAACTACATTAATTGTGAAAATCATTGTATATAGAAACATCGATCTGGTTTCCTACCGGGCCACTCTACGGAATATCAGTTTATAGACATTTGTAATCAGATTTGGTATGACACAAAGGCCTTCTTTTTAAACTCCGTCTGTATGGAATTTTTGGAAATGTAATTAATTGGATAGCAATTATCTTAATCACAGAAGTCAACAGGTTTTTGTAAGTTGTAATTTCTCTCGGACGAAAGGCTTGTACATTCCGGCGTTCCTTAAGGTTAGGTTTTTTATACGTTAATGATATAACTGAATCACTTCTAGGCGTTGTCAGACGATTCGCAGACGATAGTTCCCTTGCCGTTTCATCTTTAAAAACACAACATTCTTAATACAGATATAATCTCCTTCACTGAAAGCGGCTATACCAAGACGATTAAAGATGTATGCCAAATCTATATTACCATCTATATTGAAGTTATGGGATGAACTTGATGTACATATCCGTGACGCTGACATACTTTCTGTGTTCAGATATAAACTTAAAGACAGCTATAAAGCTCCAACTGAGCAGAACAAGTATATCACGCGAGAATCAGAAACAACTGTAGCAACGTAGATAACGACCTATTTAAAACTAATTTGCGAAATAATCAAAACTGTTTATGTTGTTGTAATAATGAAGATGCCAAACATTATTTCTACCGCTGTCCACTCTCCGCCAATCAGAGAATTACTCTTTTTAGAAATATCCTAACCTTTCATTAACGAAATGCTCAAAAGTTACTTTTTGGAATAGAAACTCTATCTGATGAAGAAAATGGAAACTCACAGCAACATGTTTCTAACAGTATGAGCTGGATATGGCTCCGTGCGGGGTGGGTTGGTGTGCTTACGAGGGTGCAGCCTGTCGAATAAGACAGCATATTCAAATTTTGTTCAATACTCCTATCTTTCTTTTTTTCTCTTTATTTTTTTACTAATGTAATATATACTGATGTAAAGTGCTAACATTCTTTTTTTTAGTTTGTTTATTCAATTTCCAATTTTTGTTCAGTTCTAAGATATCTGTATAATTTGCATACATATATTTGCCATTTTGGTTGCCTTTTAGTGAATAATATTTTATGTGGAACGGGACGTTCACTGAGTTGGTATAACTTATGGTCCAATCCATTTGTAAATGATACACCTATCTTTGCAGTAGAAGACCTAACAAGAATAATCCATCGAGTACTTATTGCAGTCAAAACAAAAATGCCCGACGAAGTAGACTCTTGCTGGACACAAAACGTTGAAATCTTCTAGAAGAACAAAATGGGAAGCATACACAAGTGACATATGAAGATTATGACCATTGCCTTGACTTACCTTCATCAGCATAAAGCAAGAAACAATTTCCCAATAATCAAATAATAACAAGTATTCCAAAAAAATCAAAAACGAAAATGTCAAAATTACCGAGACAAGATTACTACCTAAACTAAAAACATGTAAAAAAAACAAATAAATTAGTATATTCCATGCAAATAAAAACAAATACTAAGACTGATGTTAAAGCTGAAAAAGGTGGAAAAACATACTGAACAATAACCAAATTGAATGGAAGAAGACTTATACCCAAGTATTCAAAAATACTATTGATACAAAAATAAGAAACTTATAGTACAAATTTATAATGCGTATCATTCCAATAAACATTTTTTCATATATATATGCAAATTATTTAATTCAAATCTCTGTGTGCTTTGTTGCCGACACGAAGAAACAATAGAGCACTTTGTTTGGTGTTGTGACATAGTTCAAGTCATGTGGAATGGCTTAAATAACCTATTGATGGGGAAAAATATCAATTTGAATTTTCAGGATATATGCTTTGGTATAAACATCAACAATATGAAATATTATTATATTTACCAAATGAAAAATAGAAAAGAATACAATAACATTTGATTAAAATGTTTGATTTTGATAAGTTCCATTATATGCAGATATAAACAATACTTGTTGCAACCACCTGTTATTTAATCAATTTATACAGAAATTTTATTAAGAAATATTAGAATGATATATTGAACACTCAATCCGTATGAAAATGAAATTAACTTGTGAAGAAATGGTATTTATTTGCAGGTATTTCTTAATATAGATTGAAAGTGTTTTCTCCGTGTTTGGTAGCTTTCGTTTAGTTAACACAGGTTTGACCTTACTACATAATTCTGTATCTACTGTCAATTAGTGCAATTTTTATTGTTTTTTGTTGTATTGCAGATTAATCATTTATCATACGCTTTAATTGTACAATACTTATGATAAGTTTATTTTGAGTGTCTGTCAATAAATGAATGACTGTGTGTAATCAGACAATTTCAGTCTATGTAAATGAATGTTTGTCTCTAAAAAAAAAATATATAATAAGGCCATGTTGTAAATAAGGTTTATACTTTAATTTCTTGTTGTATAACCTTAATATGTTACCTTCTTGAAATATAAAATTTATTATCATTATTATTACTATCATTATTTTTATTATTATTATAATAAGTATTACTATTATGTACAGTTTACATGATTATGGTACTAATAATAACAGTATTTGTACACTCTATGTTTCTTACATTGAAAATGATTCCTGCTACTAATGAAGGGAACTAGTCAACCGGAAGACTAATTGAATTTGAACACAGGTGTACAGTACTTTTCATTCTTGAATGTAAATTACCATTATGGCATTAGTATGTCAAAAATAGAATACCTTAGTCTTCGTCGGCTTCAGTTTCTATTTATACCTAAAATTATATGAAATTTATTTGCACTTACAGATGATAACGAAAAAAAGTCATGAACGGTTGCTCATACAGGTTTTGTAATTTTGTTGAGTATGATAAGCGTTCTTGGTCTCCATCTTAAATTTCCCTATGTAAACAAGCTGATGAACACGAAATCTGTGTATTTATTGAGACGCACCGCTAATACCGCCAACATCCAAAACAATGAAATGAAAAAAGAAAAGAAGTGTGAATTGTGTCATAGTAAATTGAAATTGCAATACATCAAATACTGATACTTTATAAATATGGTATCCATGGTGATGACTTTCAGCCAGAATAAATACCGACGAAGAATTGTAAAAAACCCTTCATAAGCAAAATACACGATATACTTAATTAGAATAATGAAAAGTAACTGCAAACATGTCGAGTTTCCAAATTGTTTACTGGAACCTTGTGGCCGTAGTAGTGCTTTCGTCTCAGAATTGAAACCCCGGTTCGATCGCTACCAGTTCCAGGAAGTTGTAGTGTTCTTCGGATACCTGACTTTAAGAGTTGAGTTGAATAATGCAGTGTTTTGAAACGACTGTTTGTTTTTCTTGCACATAAATCAATGTGGGCATTTAAGTTCTGTCTCCTTTTACTTTTGCCCGAATTCCGAGCTCTATTTCATGGCTGAAACATGTTTTCTCTCGTTACTCTCGTTATATCTCGTTATAACTCGTTTTTGCCTGAAAATAAAGATCAAAAAGAAGTAATACGTATTATTACACATTGTGGCGGGTTCAGAAAACAACACTCGTGAGTCTTTTTAGGCGGTATAACAAACTAAATGTTTGGATGAGGGGGGGGGGGGTGGCGGGCGGGCGAAGAATATCTCTAACGTAAAGCGATATGCATTAAATGTATTTACGCTTAAAAATAAAGTACTATTTCTTTTGTTTACCTATCACTGAAGAATGAAGGCGTTGATAGTTTGAAAACATTTTTGCTCTTCCAGATACAAGCATTAAAGACCACTTGTACCCTCACAATCAACGAGAATGGTCATGGCTCGTCGTCGTAAGTGCAATTAAGGCCTGGCTGCCATTGTAGTTAAAATCATTTTTCTGCAAGTTCCTTTGTTGATTAATTACGGTTAGTAAATTTATTTTTTATACAGAATTAATTGACATGACGCCAATGATGCAATAACCTCGCCCCTTTGATGATGCCGAGTTTTTAATGACATTGAAATCATTTGACTGACACCTGGCAACATGTTAATTGACATGCTCTCTTTGGTCAGACAAGTTTATTTTTATGAAAAAATATCTCACTAAAGTTACAACAGAGAAGACTTCAACAATCCTTATTATCATCAGATTGGAGTTCTGTAATGCTCAGTGACAATGTTAATGAAGCTTGGTTTAGTTTTAAACATGTCTTTCTGTCTGTGTTAAATAAAAGTGCACCTGTAAAGGAAATTAGAATCAAACAAGGGACATAATGGATGACTCATGACATTTTGCAAAGTATAAATGCCAGAGACAAAGCTTTTAACTTGTATAAAAACAATAAAACGTTAAAACATTATGATAGCTTTGAATAGCTTAGAAATAATACTCAGTCTCCAATTCATAATGCCAAGAAAACTATTTTAAACGCAATATTGCAAACAATATATCTGACTCAAGATCTCTTTAGAAATCTTTAAAACAGCTTGGTTTACCATCTAAAAGAGGTGTTAGTTCTTCTAGTAACATTGTTTTTAAAATTAATGGAGAAATCAGCTTTGATGGTTTAAATGTTTCTTAAAATTCAACAGTTTTTATATTACTATTGTCACGTGTACCGAGCGGTCTGCACTACGATATAGCTGTTCTACGATATTCTGAAGGGTGTAACTTACATCAAACGGATATATAATTTTCCTTAGCTATCTGCTTTTGATTAGTCTACAAAATGTAATAAGTTTTCGTCAAGCTCCTTAGCTTATGATTCGTTGTACCAATGATTGTAAAATAATTGTTTGAAAGGCTTTTGCATATACATTGTATTAAACTTTATATATATGGGATCTGATACCTCTGCAAGTATGAGCCGAAGCTGCAAGTACGAGAATATATTCTTTCCCAAGTAAAGTTACAATGTCCTACCGTTCCAACCCAAGTCCCTACTACGTATCAAACCTATACCCTAAACCTCTTGTCTCAACCCAGTCACAAGCCAATGTTCGAAACAATATTCTAAACCTCTTGTCTCAACCTGGTCACAAGCCAGTGCTCGAAACTATAATCTAAACCATCAGCTTACACAGCGACCCGAACTTGTAGTTCAATACAGATATCAAGAAGACCCTGCAAGTATGAGCCGGAGCTGCAATTATGATCGAACTTCGCCTGTATTGACTATGCCTGGAAGTAATTATGGCTTAATTATGTCTCAATCATCTCTGCGATGTGCTCTCTTTTAGCTCTGTCACCGATCCGCTCCTATTCTCAACCTGGCCACAAACCATGTTCGAAACTATGATCTAAACCATCAGCTTACACCACGACCCGAACTTCTAGTTTAATACAGATTTCAGGAGGACCCTGCAAGTATGAGCCGAAGCTGCAAATATGAGGGAACCTCGCCTGTATTTACTATGCCAAAGTCCTGGTAATAATTATGGTTTAATTATTTCTCAATCATCTTCTCGATGTGCTCTCCCCTAGCTCTGCTACCGATCTCCAGAAAATTATGCGCAACAGCTTTATATACCGGCTAGTTATACGGATATCTTTGGACTTCTACATAGGTTTTACTGTACATACCTTATTTAATAAGCGTCTGTCAACTGTATCTTTGGGTACGGTTTTACCTGTTTATACTTACACCTGCACCTTGTCATGTACAGCGAAGGGAGATTATCATTTTCTGGTAATATTTAACTATAAATAACTTACATTTTTAACGTTTTTGGACTTTTACAAACCTTCGAAATGTGATCAGGTTTCGTATCAATCAGACGATTTTAAACTTTTAATTAACCCAAAGATCTACTTTTTACAGTAAAGACTAATTTCACGACACTATAAAGTTGCTGAAAAATTAATTGAAAAGTTGTTTTAGATATGACAAATCTTTTGTAAGAAAATTTTATTCATCTAAAGGTATTTTTCCAGAAAGCTTTTCATTTTCCATTGTTTCTGTGAACAAAATGTTCAACCTTAATAGGCTCAGTGTTGATAAGGCCACCGAGTTTGATGGTATCCCCTGTAGGTTCTTACTGGACAGTGCAACAGTTATAGCCTGTCCTTTGACTCATATTGTCAATTTCTCTATTATTCAGGGTTTTGTTCCTGATGATCTTAAGAAGCCCGGGTAATCCCTTTTTACAAGAAAAGTGATAAAACTGATTTTCTACAGACACTTATCTTATCCATCTTTCTGATTTTGTTAAATTTCAAATGGATAAACGTAGCATGGTGGGAATGGTTTTCCTTGATTTGCCGAAGGCGTTCGACACGGTCAATCATAGCATTTATTAATGAACCTGAACGCAATTGGCCTCAGTTCTGATGCTGTCTGATTGTTTCAATATTATCTTTTAGATAAACAACAGTTAGTTGAGGTATCTGGTGTTTATTCCATCCTGTCACTTTTGGGGTACCTCAAATGTCAATCTTGGGCCTCCTTTTATTTTTGATTCATGTTAACGATTTGTCGGCTGTCGTCAGAAACAAACTATCATTGTATGCTGGCAACTCTGGGATCCTTGTGTGTGGTAAAAGTACTTCCGACATTGAATCTCTTTTATCACTTGAGATGGAGGATGTAAGTGAATGTCGGTGACAAGCTTTCACTTTAACTTGGTAAGAGTCTATTCTTTTGGGTTTAAAACCAAGGTTAAGGTCTAAAAGTGATTTAAATATTTCATGTAATGGTAAAAATATCCAGACTACCAGCTCAGTTAAATATCTAGGTGCAACTTTGGAACAGAACCTTTCCTGTGCTGAAATTGCACGGTCAATGGTTACGAAGTCAAATGCCCGTCTGAAATACTTGAATCTGAAAAGTCAATTCTTGGATCTCCACGCTAGGAAACTCTTGGTCATGTCCTAGATTTGGTGCAATTTTGATTATGCTTGTTCTTTTTGGTACCCAAGTTTGACTCAGTATTGACACAAAATGCTTCAAACAACCCAGAATAAATTGGTTCGTTTTGTTTTGAATAAGGACAGCATGTCACATGTTGGGTAAGAGCAATTTAAGGTTTTTAACTGGTTTCCGGTCTCCAAAAGAGTTGGTCAGATAACTCTTTGTCATGTCCATGAAATATAGTCTGACATAGCCCTAGAATACCTTAAGGAGCATTTTAATCATGTCCATGACCGCTGTACTAGGTTCAGAGTGTCTGCACTTTCATTATCAGATCCGATTGTAAGTTATTCTTTTAGTGACACAGGACGATTTTCTTTGCCAAATATAGGATGCCTTGGTAGAACATCTTTTGCTTTTAATGGTTTTGCTCTATGGAACGGCCTTTCTCACAATCTTAGAGATATTTTAACCCTCCCACATCTTCAAGCATGCCATCAAAGCCCATTTAATGGCGAGTTAATTTTAGTTTGATTTGAATAGTATTTGAATCTTTTTAATAGACTTAAGAGTCCCAGATGCTACATATTCTTAAGTTTAAGCACAACATACACATGTAGTGAATTTCATATAGTAATTTACCCATTTTAGCCTGCACATTTTACTTTAATGATAATTTATATTAGATTTTTACAGCTTGACTGACAATTGTTGTCAGGCACTATTTCATAATATATTAATGTGATACAAACTTGGACTGTGATTTTAATGTGATACAAACTTGGTCTGTGATATATGTGATATCAACTTAATTATTGCAATTAATGCTTTACTGATTAATATAAGTATTGAATTGAATTTTATACAAATTAACATGACTGTCTGTGTCATGCCTAAACTGTCAGGGACCACAATGGAATCCTTTCCTCTTTCGTGTGTTATTCCTAGTATTGATTGGCACTACATGGCTCATATATTTATATTTGTCATATATATATGTCATGTTATATTTTTGTCTGCTTAATAATTTGATAATTGTTATATACCGTATATTGTATAAGTATGCATAATTATGGAATGCTATGCCATGTACACTTTTACCGAATAAAACTGACTTACTTTATTTTAGCTAAACTGTTAGAATTATTTCGATTGACTAAAACTAAGTTTCTTCATGCGGCTGTCAAAGAGAAAAAAACAATTCATAACTATGTTTTAAGGTTAGATAAAATTTGTAAAAAGCCGTTAAACTATGTTTTGCTTTTCTCCTTTATATCAAAATTAAAGTTCAAATTTTATTTCGATGAAACCAAATGATGATTAGCAAATCTGACAGGTCTGTTCATATCTATTGATTAAATTTTAATGGCGCTTACAAAAGGAAAATGAAAAATAATGGGCCATATTTTGTTTATTTCTATCGCATTTCTAAGTTATATTGTTCTGTGTCTCATTATCTGATGTATATACTATACCCCATAAATTGAGCATTTCATGCCTATACATTGAGTTTATTGTATGCTTTCTGGTCGTGTTTTGGGCCCTTCGAGGTAAATATAAAATATTAAACAAAATTGCTATTGAACTTTCAGGAAAAAAGTAACTCCTGTACATGCATGTTTTAAAGAAGCTGTCTCTGTCAGTTCCGAAGTAATTTGTAAATCTAATAATAAAAAAATTGAAAAAATATCTATTTTAAGTAACAGTGACCTTGACCTCGACCCTTAAAATTTTTTTGGCTGAAAACAATGTGAAACTTAAAACTAAGATTTGAAATTGTCTATTTTTAGTAACAGTGACCTTGACCTTTACCCCTAATTTTTTTACCGAAAACAATTTAAAACTCAAAAAGAAAAAAAAAGAAAAAATCTATTTTTAGTAACAGTAACCTTGACCTTGACCTTGATGTGTTATTTTTTTTTTTGCTGAAAAATTGAAAAAAAAAATTTTCAGTAGTGACCTTGACCTAAATAAACATTTTTCGCATAAAAAAAAATTTTAATAAAAAAAATCATTTGAACATTAAATTATTTTAGTTACAGTGACCTTGCTCTCACACCTCTCGAAAAATAATAATGCTTAAAACAAAATAAAAATTTAAAAGAAAACATATTTAAATATTTTTCTCCATGCAATATACCTACACACCAAGTTGCATTGCAATTGGTCACTCCAAACTCATGTTATTAAGCGAAAACAATTTTTCTATTTTTAGTAACAGTGACTTTTAACTTGATCATTGTGACCCCAAATGCAACCCAAGCTTCCTCTCCCCGCAAACTACCTACCAACCAAATTTCATTGCAATTGGTCAGTCCTAACTTAAGTTATTGAGCGGAAACCATTATACAATTCCGGGTCACTGTGACCTTTGACCTTCTAATCCCAAGACCATCAGGTGTCCTCTACCAGTTTTGACCATCCTCCACATCAAGTTTCAAGATATTAGGCCCAAGATAAGGGCGGAAACTGTTTTACAGTTACGGATCACCGTGACCTTGAAGTTTGACCATCTTTTACTGGATGCCTTTTGGAAATTACAACTATAAATAAGGGCGAGTACCTAACTAAAAGTAACATGTTTGCGTATTACAGAAATGAAAACTTTGTTATAATTCCAAATTTTAACGAAACTCTTTGAAGCCATAGTGTCGCATAATTGTCAGTGTTATCTGAAGTTACTTGTTTATTGTATTGTTTGACACCCGGTGTCGAACCATATTAAAATTACGTAATATTACATCAAAAATGATAACAAGAGCGGATCCTGTCAACGACCCTCAAAATGCGGTTTATGTTCATAAAATAATATGATTATATCATTAGATATATTTTATTTTATTCATTTGTCTTACAAAATTGATAAACAACATACATGTCACAAATATTCTAGCACTAGTATGCAACCGGAACACTAAAAACTGGCTACTTTGGAAAAGTTGCATTCACTAAATGCCTTTTAATTTACTGTCACCAGAGACATATAATTTTTCTACGTGTCTGCTATCAGTGGTCTTCGAAATATTCCTTAAAATATAACTGTGGCAATATAAAGCTTCTTGCGCATGCACCAGGACTTGCTAAACGTGCATGCACGTTCGGTACTAAATAACTTTTATGCGAGAGTGGGGACGTAGCTTTCAAATATATGAAATTTACGATGAGATCAAAAACGATTTATTTATTTAAAAATAACGAACGTCGTTAAACTCACCTGATATACAAAATGACAGCTAACCTTCTTGAAATGTCAAAGAAACAGACCAATATGCACATTAAATTTTGTTAATAGAAAATTTGTTTAAATAATTCCAGTGTGTTTATATAGTTTGCAGCGCGTAATACATTTGTATACAGTACTGAACTGTATTCAATGGTGTCGGTTCCGTCACAAAATCCCAGCTTAACGAGTCAAACATCAGGCACATCACAGCGGATTTCTTTTCAAACTTATTAAGTACTTTCTCCATTCTCCTACTTTGGCTTCAATTTTAGAGATAATTAGGTAAACAAATTTGCACATCCGTATTCTGATATTACCATATATATTTAATGCCGTATCATATTACTATACGGACTTGCAAGCACGCGTCCGTATTTCAGTTATGTACAATCATGGTATCTGCACAGAGTTGTGTCGTTTTAGTCGCAGGCGGATAGGTTTTAAATAGAGAGAAAAGTATAAGCTAATACGCATGCTCATATACCCTTTCCTCTTCCAGTACGCAGGTATACATTTCACGATTTTATGATGAATTTTCTACTATCACAATGCGTTCTACTTCGCCAAAATGACGTTTCTGGACGAACTGTGGATACAAGTTATTTACTACAAACGTTAAATTTCTTCAAATTTTCCTACTCATTTGTATAAGAGTAAAACATTTTCAAAATATTTTGAAAATATTTTTGTACTTGTATGTTTATGGTCTTTTCAGTAAAAATGGGGTTTGGTCTATAATTTTGACAAAGTTTATATGGGCTTGCACCATATACGATCCCGTACACCTCCAAAAACCTATGCAAATCCACCCAATGTTTGAGATGTGGGAACCCAACAACGTCTTAAATATCGTGTGCGAACCATATAGTGGGCAAAAAGAACTAGATAAAATAGATACAATCGTGTTAACATCAGCATAAAAAACTCTTGAGGTATTATATCCCACAGCTTTTAACCAACAAAATACACATAGGCGCGGGCAAATCTACACTTTTACACTATTAGGAAGAGAAAACACATATAAAAACATTTCAAGAACCTATCATCGAGTGGGCGAGTATAAATCCTTAAATCCAAATGAATCACAATCCGAAATATACAACAAGTTAATTTTCTTTAACCGATATGTCAAAATCCATAATATCGTCCACACATATTTCTATAGAGGTAAGGTAGTATTTCCACAACCTAACAAACGAATCCAAAACGTTCCTGTCTGAATCAAAGAAAATCTCTTTGTTAACGACCGGAAGAACATCACATTCTGGTGTTTATTATTATGGTTATTAGTCCAACACGAAACTCAACACTCTCTGCTAGCCTTTCCGCTAATTCATTGTTCCTATGCTGGCTAAGATATTCTATTATTCTCTTCTGGTGTTTGAGAATGAGTACCATGTTCAAATCGCACCAAGGTAACATCGGAAACCGCACTACCAATGTATTATAGACAATATATCTATACACGGTACTCTTGCTTACATCGATAGTACCAATCCAATCAAGAAAACTTCCTCTTAACCTGTTTCGCGTAGCTTTGTACAAGCACCCTTTAATATAGTTTAGAAAATTGAGTGCAATTTGAACGTTCTTCTCCATCTTCTCGTTTATAGTGTGTTGATGCGTCAACTCCCGGAATGACATTTTCTCGAAGTCCGCCCTGAAATAGAGAGTCCGGGTTGTTAATTAAAAACCGATAACCTTATAATGCAACATCTAACCCGGCCCCACAACCCAGAGCTCAAATAAAACAATAAAATCTACAAACAAACATTTGCTTAATCCATCTAACTAATGGTACAATTTAAGGAGATGTCCACAATCTTCTCACCACGACCTTAACGTAAACACTCGACCATAATTGGCATGATGTGCTTCTCGAACACATCTTCATCCGACGGCAGTTTAAAACCCTTGACGTCTCCGCCCTTCTATTGTCAACCGGTTTTTTGCCTAATAACAAAAACCTTTATTTTACAAAGGTAAAGCATAGAAAGACGCATGCTTGATTTTGTCCGATCAGCGGTGAAACTTTGCAAAAGAACGCTTAAGGAGGTAATATCACAAGACTTGCCACAATATAAATTCCTTCTGTGTAATTATCAGACATTTTATTAACCCCGACACAAAAGCAATACACATATAAATTATTTTACTCCGCCTCCAAAGACATTTTGGAATATACATTAATCATCAATGCGTCTAGTATCATTTACGAACAAATCTCTATCAAATAATCATAGTCAACACACACAGATCACGTTTTAATACATATTATAAAAATGGTTTTACCTAGCAAGGTTTTAACACTTTTCAACGCTTGGGTCAAACGTTTTCGTTCTTCGTCGAGTCGCTGTCCGCTTGCCCATTCTAACGCACTGCCTGGAAATTTCGAAACATCAACGCACACATCAAATTATCGATTAAAGCGAAGTTAATTGTATCTAAAGAATTAGTAATGTCCGGCAATTTCTGTTTTTCTTTACGATTTCTTCTCAAAACCAAGGAGCTCATAAAAAGTTTGACATTCTAAATTCTAGCATATATCCATCATGTATTGATATCAAAACTTTGAAACTACTAAGATCAAATTCTAAACTTATTGGGGCAACAGAAGATTCACCAAAATCACCCACGGCCATCAATGGTTCGCTTTTGAAGTCGTTTATAATGGTGTAGCTGTAGGAAGCGCTGCGAAAGAAAATCTTTTTCCATCCCTCGCCGTTGTGATTTTTTTTATTATCATTGTCTTCGCTTATATTATGCCAGGAGTAAGACATGGTATTAATACTATCCATATTTATTCTAATTAATTCGATTTGTTTAGTATTATTCAATATTTTATCAATAAGATCAATTAAGTCGTCGTCTATTAGTGTTCATAACTTTTATTCCGGTCGATGATCCCTAGCAACAAATCTGTTTTAGCCATAGAGTTTATTATGATCAATAACCAGAATACCATATTGTTCATTGTTAGAAACATTGTACGGATCGTAAGACTCAAACAAAGCCATTGGGCTAACACGATATCACATTCCTTGTCCAAATGTAGAAGCCATATCAAGAAGTTCCTGTAACCGACCATTATACTTCATCAGTTTGTCTCGCTGATATTTAAATTGTTCCACTTCTGCCTTTTTATTAGGATCTTTTGAATTTGATTTACCAGTAGCGGAACCGTTTAGCTTCTTTATATATTTCGTAACTTCTATTGTTTTTTAATCTTTATCGGGATCAGAATTGTCTGAAGTAAAAAATGAAACATTTCAGACGGTTTGTAATATCTGTATTCGTCTAAAACGTCATCATCTATTTCAACATTTAGAAATACCACCGTCCGATGTTTTCTTTTCTTTTGGTCTTGCTCCCAGTTCTTCTTTTTGCTCTTTTTCATACTGCTTCTTCATCGGTGGGTTCTTTACCTATCTCTTTAATTTCCCCCTCTTTTTATTTTCTCTATTCCCTCAACAGTTTTTCAGCTTCTCATGGGGGGCCTCGCAATTGGTTGTGGTTCTTGAAATAATTGTGGTAAGCCTTGATAGGTTTGTATGTCTTTTATTTCATCACCAAGCGACTAATTGTTGTTTTATTGCGAGGAGGGTTTCTAGACTCAATCTTTCTTCTTTTTGGCTTTCTGTTTCTTTTGTTATTGGTTTATAAATCGTTAAACATTTTTCGGCTGGCACCTTTTCTTATTCTACTTTCTATCATTTCATCTCAAACAGCTTTTATTTTGATAGGCCATTCTTTTCTTTTGTGACATTTCTTTTAACCTTGATAGCATTTGTATGAATTGTTAAGAAAATAATTCAGGATAATGTAAAATAATGTAAGATAATTAAGGGAGACGTTCGTAAAGGTATAATGTTGTTTAGTTATATAATGAACATTCCAAACTACGATCGCAGGAGAGAAAACTACAAGTTTAAACGACTTTATGATTTTATGCCGAAACAAGTATTTAGGTTTTTAATTTGTGGTTCGTCCTACTCTGCTAAGATCAGTTCTTGGATACACATGCTTTTAAAACCGTTAATTTATTATGATAAAATATATTTGTACGCCTAAAACTTGGAACAACCAAATTATAACCCTTTAACTGAAACGATGGAGAAAACTGCCAAGAAAACCAAATTTCATGATATTTTTAATCGTCTAGCGACTAGATAATTCCGGTCGGCCAAAGTGACAACGACCTTCACATAGTAGTTACATATTATTTGATGACTATGTGTGTGAAAAAAATCAAGCCGACTAAATTGATTATTTTATTCAGGGCAGACATAAAAACTGTTGCGTTATTTACCTTACCCAGTCTTATTACAAAACTCCAAAAGATTTAAGATTAAACTGCTCTTATTACATATTCTTTGAGAATCCTATTAGAGAACTAGAGAAACCGATATGATATGTGGAGAACAAAATCTGGAGAGAGATGTTTATAATTCTCCTTTTAAAAGACCATATGACTTTGTCTGTCTAATCTAACTGAAAAATTAATTAAAAGAAATTTTTAAGGAGACGTTTAATATAAATAGGAATATTCAACCACATGGAAGAGTTAAAAGCTGATACTTCTGTTTCCAAAGTCAAATTTGGAAAAAGTTTAGCTGATTATGCTACCAGACAACAATTTAAGTCTGTTAAGAGAGAAATAAAATCTCACCTTCACAGATAAAAAGTATTTCGTTACAAAATGAACAAACCATAAAAAATTGGTGGCAACGAGATTATCAACCTAGGAACCCCGGATAAACCAACAAACGCAGTTCCAAAAATGTTTGTGTTTAGACAAATACAATCTTGAATACAATATTATAACCTTGAATACGTTCAAAGCATCAAAGATGTACTAAAAACGGAGACATTGAATAGTCTACAATTTACCAACGACTACTTTCAAAACAATGAAAGTAAAAGAATTAAGTTTCAAGATAAAATTGAAAAAGAAATGAAGGGTTTGTCAGATACACTAAAAGAAATAGAAGACAATTCCGACCTTGCAGACGACCAAATAAAAATTATATTCAGAACAATTGTAGTAATTCATGACCAAGGAAACTATGGTTAAACACGAAGAACTAAAGACCAGATTAAACAAAACAGAACAAAGACTGAAAAATACAAACAATTTGGAGATAATAGAAGAAATTAATAAACTAAGAACCGACGAGGATAAATGGAATTTAAACCTTTTGAACCAATTTTGTCTAGATTTGCTGAATACAAGTCTGAACTTGAAAAGGTTGCTTCTGGAGGGGTTGCCAAACAAGATACATCAATATTAGAAATAAACAAACTGGTAGAAACTTTTAATCTCCAATTTACTAAATATAAAAACACACTTCAAAAACAGTTTGAAACAGTTCGTGATGAATTAAATGCTGCAATTCTTTAATACAAAATGATATTGATAGAATATAATTAAAAATGAAAGGAATAGAGGATGCTATAGATTTTAGCGCAGACAGAATAATAGCAAACGGAGATTCGATTTAAGACATTAAACAGGAATACGAAAAAAAAAAGAATAAACGGGCTTGATACAACAGCTAAAATTTCCTACAAAAACAGATCAAATATGTTGCAGATACAGTCTTAGAATTGTTCGACGAATACTATCTTAACTGAACAATCAAATATATGAAGTTTATCTGTTCGAATATTACAACAAAAGACCTGAGGGCGTTAAAGTTCTGTCTGCATCTCATGGAATTCCAACAAATTATGAACTAACAGCTCAGTTAAATCCATTTAAAAACAGGAAATTTGATTTCTTTATTCGGTTTTAACACCCTGCTTAATTATAAATCACGTAAAATTTATTAAAACCAGCCACATATTTGATATATTGCAAGGAATAAAAGAAATGGGGTATCATATTACTAAAACGGGAACTTACAAATTGAAATAAAGCTGATAGCTTAAATGGGTTCTGGTGGTATCAAACAATTTCGTTTTGACTGGACAGACCAAAAAACTAGTGCCAGCACAATGACTTATCTTGAAAGGTATAAACATGCAGATCAATACTTTTCAAAAGGAATTTAATATTTTTTAACACACGACACCACTGTTGTATATCCAAATGTATTGGCGGGTAACACACGGTTTACCATCGAAGGAGGAGATTATGTTAGATTTACATATTCCTGGGAACCTTATACTAACTAATAGATATATATATATATACGTATATAATATGATTTACTGTGTTAGAGAAAGGAAATGTACCGAAGATTTAAACCCTAAACAAGTAGTAACAAAGAACAATAGACGTACAAGCTACCTGCGCATCAGGTGGTATCACTAAAACAATGTTTATTTGGCAAACAATAAACCAAAGGGAACATTTATAAAGCTATGCTGCCGGTGATACCAAAGAAAGGTTCAATACTTCCGGGATGTTAATATTGTGGTCCGGGAAACCCCTTAGACAGCGGGCAACACGTAAACGAATTGGATGCTGTGTATATGACCCATGATTATTGTTATGATACGGGCACAAGTAAAAGTGATTGTGACGATGCTAACAAATTTAAATAACACCAAGTAAAAAACCATTGGGGATAAAATAGCAAAACATTTGGTTTTTAAACCAGCTATTGCTACAAAATGCAGACTCGGCTTATGAAAGCTTCGCGCCGGCGCCAAACTCGGTTTCGGACAGGTTTCAGAAAACGTGAAAAGGGGGTCCGAGCGACCGCTTACATAAGATGGACAGCAAGCTAGCAGAATAATTTCACACACCAATTAAACGTAAATATAGAACGCGTGGAGTAATTGTATTGGGTGCTAAGGATACTTGGTCGGCTGATTTTGTTGAAATGCAATCTTTTTCTTAATATTACAAAAAGGTAAAGTATTTCTTGATTCAGTCAATTTGCTTGGGTTCTTCCGTGAAAGGATCAAACAGGAAAATCTGTTACGGAGGCATTTGATAAAATTATTGGTTCATGGATTCCCATGAATTTGTCGGTAGACGAGGGTGTGGAATTCTTGAATAAAACGTTTAAGGAATTACTCGGGGATTATGAAATAGAGGTACAGTAAACTCCCTGAAAACCGGACTCTCAGAAAACCGGAATCCTCAGAAAATCGGACGATTTCCGAAGTCCCGTCATTTCTTCTATTAATTTCATTGTAAAAAACTCTCAGTATACTGGACTCTCAGAATTCCGGATTCCATACGATTTTTTGCGGATTCTAAAGGATTTTGAACGATATATTTTTCCTGAAAACCGGACGCTACATGTCATGTTCAAGTGTCAAAAGTTTTACTGTGTATTCAGGATACGGCCATATGGTTGACATCATCAACTCAACACAGGTGTCATTTTCAATTGTTTACCATTTATCGGTCGCGCATGTAATCTTTAAGGCGTGAAAAATACGTGTAGGTGTGATAGTACAATTCGCCGACTACGATTAATGTTGCTTGAATATTACTTAATTACGCCACTCATTAAATACGCCCGTAACTTTTTACCTTTTGTTGTTGAGATATATTTTAAGACAAACATAATTAGCATTATTAGTAACTATGCATCCAATCGGTGCTAAGGTTTGTATTTACTTTATTAATTGGGGTCTTCATTAATAAGAAGTTTGAGTAAAACATAATGTTAGATTTTGTTTTATAGGGTATGGTTTATTTCCTAAAATAAAATGTATAGTTGTTTACTTAAACATTGTTTATGTTCTTTGTTTCAATTAAAAGAGTCAGTCAAGAAGTCCGATTCTGAGCATATTTTAATCTGTTGATAAATTTTCCTGAAAACCGGAACTCTCAGAATACCGGACCTTTTCCCTTGTCAAGACAGGGTCCGGTTTTCAGGGAGTTTACTGTATCACACAAAATTATATTTATGGTAAAGCTGTTGTAATAGAAAGAAATAAATAAAACGGAACATTAAAACAAATCATGTGGCAATACAGCATACAGCAAACAATGCAAACACCCTCTTTAGACAAACAACATGATATGGTTGATAAATACAACACATATCACGGTAGTATAAAAATGAAACTAAAGTACCAAGCAAAGACGAAAATGTTGGCGAAATTAACTTTAATTTGTACAGTGATTTGAACGAGCCGTTTACACCAAGGTTTCAAAAAGGAGACCAAGTAAGATATAGCAAACTCAAGCGCTACTTTGAGAAAGGAGACACGCCAAACTGGACAGAGGAAATTTTTGTTAATCGTGAAATCGTAAATACCAACCCAATAACATATGAGTTGAAAGATCTAATCGAAGAAAAAATTAAAGGCACTTTTGATGAACAAGAATTATCCTCGGCCAAACAAAAAAATAAAAAAACATGAATACAAAAAACGTCGGGCATTGGTCAATGGAAGGGCTAACAACAAAAATCAACTGCTACGTTGGGTTTAAAGATCTGCAATATATAGAATATAAAATGATATAATATAATGTACAGAAAAGTTGAAACCATACACGAACTTAAAGATTATTAGACAAGACTTGTAGCAGCATATAGGAAAAGTTACAAAGTTTACGGAAGGAAAACTCGACTTTGAAAGTAACCGATGGTTTGGTTAGCTGTTTGGCGGTGCTGGCTTTAGCCACAGCCATTCCAGTGTTAATAGCATACGCAGGTGCGATTCCGCCCGCTATAACAATTCTTTTAAACAAATTAAGAATAGCGGAAAAGAAAAACATTTTAAAAATACATCATATTAGCACAAGCACGCATTGAACACTTGAGAGGTGTTAAAGATAAAAAAGTCATACCTGTCGCCTTTTCCGAGCTGCTAAAAATTCGTAGCCTTTAGAAAAGTGTATGAAAGAATATAAACTGAATTGATATTAAACAACAGAATAATGCCAATATAGGTCTATTCCATTTTCTTTTATATAAACTTTATTGTCTTTTCCGGATAAGGTATGTTTATCACCGTAATTCCATATAGTTCATGTTTGTTTATTCGGAATATATTCATATTCTGTATATATTTATGTTCTTTGTTGGAATAAAGCATTTTTGTAGCTCTCAAAGTCAAAGTCTTACCTGACCACATACCTTTTTACTCCTTTGACCCTTTAGATTGTTACATCGTCATCGCGGACTATAGAATACATCTTTGTTCGTAACCCAATATGTTCAGATAAATTGAACACCAGCACACTCGTCTTTGAATTTACCTACAACGTTTGTTTTGCTCATGAAATAATGTATGATTCGGGGGATAATTTGATAAATCAAATCATCTTTTGTTTTTTGCATGTCTTTACACACGTCTTTATTTTTATAATAAGAAGAAAGCTGTCTGTATCCGTGTATAAAAGTTCACACCTGTTTTTGGATTTCGTTTTGTGTTGTAGTACCAATCATACATAAACTATTTTGATAAATCCAGAATACACATACCAACGTACAAAGATTCGTTTAGCAAGAATTGTGTTTTTTTCATATGGATGGCCACTAAGTCTTCATTAAATATTACAAATCAGTTGCAATTCGGTTGGGCAAGCAACTTTCTTAATCTTTCTTCTTCTTCTTCAGTCCGTACCAACCTTACACCTATTTTTTGACGTAGATTATACATTGTTTTACCATACACAGTATAGTTCTAGACCTTAAAGAAATCCTTCTCAAATGTTGATTTGGCTTTCTTTCTTAGCTCTGTATTCAATTTAATATATAGTTCTATCTATGGTTTCTCATTGAATTCTAATATCCTGTGTATGTTCGTCAATATTATTCCACGAGAAAGTTACAACTCCAAAGTGCAGTAATGCAGAACATAATTTTTTTTATTCTTTAAATTTGGAGCAAACTTCTCTACTTCTGGACATGTTTCGTTTTTAATAACTCTTTTTGATAATTAGACAGCATTTCTTTTTTTACAACCAACCGTTCGGATGGTAATTGATAACCGATGTGTCGTCATGGAGTTCTTTTGGATATTGTAGGTCTACCTCGAGGATATATCCCTTATTATGTTTTGGTTCGAAACACAATTGATCAAATTTCTTTATTCATTTAAATTCACTGTATAGCAGTGGTTAAGACATTGCCCAACTATATAAAGCGTTTGCATCATAATACATAATCATGATGTAGTTATTTGGTTTTGATGCATCACAATCTTTTAAATATTTTATTATTAATGTTTGCGTGTCTTTTCGACGCCATACAGATACCACCCCTCATACCTTTCTCTATAAACAAATGCATGTCTTGGTTGTTGTTTTTTTATTATTATTAAAACTTTATTCACCTTTTTGTATCATACACCCAACACAATTATTTTTTTGTGTACATATATCAATAATTACACAATTATCAAAACAAAAGCATACAATTTGTTCATACAATTTTGCTCACAATAAAAAAGATTTAAATTTTGAAATAAAATGATTGTTTTCATTTCTTTTTTCAAAGTATTTGAACAAGAGTGACATTTCTGATTTAAATAGAATAGTTATATTAAATGGTTTGCTTCTGCTCTCACTAAGGAAGTATGCTTTAAAAATGCAAAACCCAAACACTGCCAATATAGTGTTGAGGTAGAAATAGGTTGGATAAACCACTTTATATCCTAGTACAATAGAGCGTAATATTTTTAAGTTTCTGTCTATCCCAGTTTCACGTAAATAATGTAATAATAAATCCCACAAATCTTTGACTACCGGACAGTCTAAAAATATATGTTCATAAGTTTCTTTAATATTACATATAATACAGTTAGGAGAATCGACCATTTTCCATTTAAAGCGAATTTCTTTGCAAGGAAAAATCCTATGCAGTAATTTGTATTTGAATTGCTTAACTTTATTATTATATAAACTGTTCATAAATCTGTAAAACGGTACCCAATCAATTTCTTTATGAAAGTATTGATTCCAATACCTGTGTATGTAAGGTTTTGTAAATTTACTTTTTATAACAGATTGATACACCTGTTTATTTATTGTGTCATGTATGTGCTTATTAAAAAGGGATATTTCCATTTATTTTTATAAGTTTGTTATATATTGATTCTTCCGATAAAATTCCATTTTCATTTAGAAAGTCATTAATGAATAACATGCCAGAATTTATCCAATTATTGAATATCAGGATTTTGCCATTGTGCTTAATGTGCCTATTTCCCCATATGACTTCTTGCCTTATGTCTGCAAATGTTTTCGGTGTTTTCACAGTTGTGTTTTTTGTTTCAATCCAAAGTTCAAGGATGTTTTTATAAAATTCTGGAAAAAAACTAAACTTGAAGGGCTCTTAATGCCGTTGATGTTCATGCTAAAGATAAGAAACTGGGGTCCAAATTTACGATAATTACATTTCTGCCATCAAGTTTATTGCCAATTAGTGTTGATCTTTTAATCTTGTCTTTTATATTATTCCAAAGAAAGCTATATATAAGTTTATTTATTTCTTGTTTAACTGTTTTGGGTACAACAAGCGAGTGTATTGCATATGTGAATTTAGGAATAATGAGTGTTTTAATTATTTGAATTTTTCCGTAAATTGATAGTTTTCTCTTTAACCAGTTGTTTGGGACCTTTTTACAATCTTCAATCTTGGTTTGCCAGTTTAACTTTTCACATTCAGATTTATCATGACCAAAATGTATACCAAGTGCTTTTATTGGTTTAGATGGCCATTTGATGTTACCAACTACTTCTGAATTATATTTTTTTTCTTCCGATCCATATTCCTTCTGTTTTGTGTTTATTTAACTTTAGACCAGATAATTTGCCAAAATACTCTATTACTTTTAAAACTTGAGATATACTGTACTAGCTTTTGATTTAAGAAATAAAGTGGTGTCATCTGCTAATTGTGATATTTTTAAAGTTTTATTTCCATTGTCGGTTTTTACATCTATACCAGAGATAAGTTCGAATTACGTATGTTAAGTGCCATGATTTCTGCGACTATTATAAATAGTAAGGAGGAAATAGGACAGCCTTGTCGTACACCACGTTCTGGTTGGAATGGTTTCGATAACCATCTGTTATTTAAAATGTGAGTTTGACAGCTACTGTAAAGAGTTTTTATCCAATTAATGAAGTTATTTTTGAAACCAAAAAATTCTAATGTTTCGAATAAAAAGTTATGCTCAATGGTATCAAAAGCTTTTCTTAAGTCTAAGAATAATATGGCTCCATCTATTTGTAAATTATCAGCATAATCTATTATGTCTTGTATTTGTCTCAAGTTATATCCAATAAATCTATCTTTAGCATATCCTTGTTGGTCTAAGTTTATTATTTTATGTATTACTTGCTTAAGCCTTTCTGCGAGAACTCTAGCAGCTATTTTGTAATCCGTATTAAGCAGGGCTATGGGACGCCAATTTTCTAAATTTGTCGGATCACCTTTCTTATATAGCAATGATAAAACTCCGGTGCGTTGAGACGGTGTAAGCTTTTCTTGCAAGAAACCCTCATTTAGAACACCAGTTACTAAAGCACCTAGTTTATTCCAAAATACTTTGTAGAATTCGACAGAGATACCATCTAGACCAGGACTTTTTTTACTGCATATGTGCATTCGTCTAATGTAAATAAATCTTCACACAAATTTGCATCTGAATCTGTAAGTTTTTGTGCGTATGTCGTTTGAGCTAAATAGTCTTTAATTTCTGATGTATTTGATTTTTCAGATTTGTAAAGTGTTGAGTAAAGATTCACTAATTGTGTCAAAATATTTTCAATGTCTGAGTGAGTTTAACCATTCAGATTTATTTTTGTTAATAGTTTTCTGGTTTGTCTTGATTGTTCAAGACTTAAAAATATGTTGTGTTCTTTTCACCTTGTTCGATATATTTTACTTTCGATCTTATTTGTGCCCTGCTTTTGCTTCATAAAGTTCCGATGGTTCAGATTGAATGTTTTCAATAGCATTGCAGTTGTCTATGTCATTTTCTAATAAAACTTAATTTTGATTCTAAAGACCTTATTTGACAGTGTTTTTGTTTACTCTTCCTTTGAGCGAATATTATCGATTTTTCTTTAATTTCTGCTTTTATCATTTCCATAAACTTTGTTTTGTGACATTTGTTAATTTCGACAATATTATGTCTATAGCATTAGACATGTAATTAACATAATTATCATCATTCAGATATGAATTATTGAATTTCCAATAACCAGGACCTTTTTTGTTGGGTTTTAATATTTTTAATGAAATTGCTAGATGATCTGTGTATTTAATACATGCAGGTCGTATATCAGTAGCAGAAACTAAAGGCGTCAAATTTGTATCTAGCAACCATATATCTATTCTGCTTTTTTCTGTATTATTTTTTCTTCTCCATGTATACTGAATTTTATTTTTATGATTTTCTCTCCATATATCACAGAGATTATGTTCTTTTATCAATTTTAATGATTTTTAACTGTTTTGAGCTTTATTTGGTTAACGTTCTTATTTTTTGCATTATTTTTATTTATTATATCACTTATTCCCCCTAATATCAGCATGTCCTGTGATTTACTTTCAATGATTGTTTGTAGTGTGTTAAAAAAACTATTTCTATTTTTGCTGTCATCATTTGCATACGCGTTTATAAACGTGTAACTATTGTTGTCAACGGTCATATTTAGTAAAATATATCCATTAATATCAAGAGTAAAGCCTAAATTCATCGTGTAAAATGGATGACATTTCAGGAGTAAAATGAGATTCTTGTATAAAAACAATATGGGCTTCTTGCATCAATACATATTGTTTCAAGCGTGCACGTTTTTGCCGGTCCCGAAGCCCTTGACAATTCAGGGATAAAATATGAAAATAATTAGCCATTATCTAAAACTTGCATATTTGTTAGAATAACGTCTCTCGAAACATATATATAACATTGAACAAGAAAAAAATCCTCGCTGCAGGTGCGAATATTTTACTCGAGCACCGTGCCTCGTTTTCAAATGTATACTTGAATACAATTATGTTACTACAGTTACAACCTGTATTTTTGTATACCGTGCAAAAAAACAGCGTGCAAAAAAGCAAGATAAATTATAAGGTTGTTCATGTCTTGTATATTAAAGCTGTGCACTAAGATATGTAACAATGAATATAATTCATGATATAATGTTATACTAAATTTTCTAAACAGGGAAAAGATAGTATTTTTACATAAATATTTCACCAAAACCAGTTCACAATCTGTCTCATGATCCATAAAGCGTTCTGACTTGTTATACAATGATATAACTTGAGTGTAGATTTCAAGTAATACCGTCAATCATTAGTTGCACGACATTTTCGTGTTGTTATTCAATATTTCTGCAGGCGTCGGTGGTGACCGTATCACTGACCCAGTTGAATGTTTATCTGGCGTTTCTTTTCCTTTCATAAATTGTTCGATGTTTGGTTGGCCTGTATTTTGACTTTGTTGTCGTTTATTTATTTCCTTCGTTTTGCGTTTGTTTTTACGACGAGGCGCTGATTGGGGAAAGTTGTTAGAGTCCGCCAAATCGCTACCTGTTTTACTCTGCGATGCACCTTGTGTAGTGAAATCTCGAGATTGACCCTCACCATCACTAGCGTCTTCTACTTTAGAAGTATCGGAGGGCTCCGAAAGGTTATCTGGTGATGATTCTAGATGGAATCCGCATTGGGCTTTGTTGTGACCTGTTTCAAAGCACGCGGAGCATTTCCAATCATTTGTACATGAGCGTATAGTGTGCCCAAAGTCAAGACATTTTGCACATTTGAGAGACGTGTTTACTTGACCTCTATGAATAACCTTCGCCTTAAATTGGCCGAAATGTATAAATCTATTAAGAGGCTCCTTGAGGGATGAGGTTTTCACATTAATCAAGCGATCACCTGTTTGACAGTTAGTGAGTTTATTGTTTATGCGCAACTTCTCTCTGAATGTCTTGGTTGGTTAATAATTTTAATTCTATTTAAGTATGTTTTAACATAGCATCCTATGCCAAACCTGGAACCGTGTAATAATGAGGTGGATCTTACTTATACACCTCTCTGCAAGTTCTTCTTAACTTTTCAAATACATCTGCTAGTAATACACCATCGGATTTTAGATATAGATCGTGGTAATCACGCAATGTATTCTTTCCGCGCGCTTTGTGCATGTTCGCAATCGTTTTGTTTTATATATATATACCTTCATTATTTAATTCGCTAAAAACTTATTCATATCATTCATATATTCATAAGGGTATACACCTTTCTGTGATAACAAGCTTGTATAAGCTGGGTTTGTTTGATGTCTTTTTGTTTAATATCACAGTATTCGTTAATTTCTTTTACTACAAATTATATTTAAGAACCTGGAAATATAGACTTTACAACCTTGAACTAAGGATTCTATTCTATTCTAGATTCGGCGTTTTTCTTGTCAATCATAAAACCATCAAATGCAAGTGTTGATACCTTGACACCTTCTTTAATCATACGCAGCCATTAAAGTGAAGCAGTTTTGGTCTTATGCAGATACCTATATATTGTTACATGTTGACGCATTAGTGTTTTATCCGAATCAATACCATATCAATGTTTAAAGTGTGACTTCCATGTTGATGTCCGTGATAAAGTTAGTGGTTTCCGAAGAGAAACTCCACTTCCGGAATATAACTTACAAATATTTTTGTTTTGTTAGATTTAATTATCTCCCTTTATTGTGAAATTCTTGAGTAGAAATTCATCTTAAACAGATAATTTTTTATCGTATTGATGCAATATCGTTATGTTTAATGTGAACAAGAGTTAATTTATTGATGTTGTTTTTTAAAGTAATTATTTATTATTTATTAATACAAATTTTTATATTATATAATCTGGTCGGGGTCAGCAAACTGCTACAAAAACTTTATTTTATTGTTGAAATATGAGATGTCAAATAAAGGAACCTTCTATGTTCCATATCTTTGTTTTAAATGAAATTTCTTCTAGTTTCGGGTCGCGAATAGATACAACTTTGATCATTTCTTTCATTTCTTTGTAAAACTTCTTGTACTAAAGTTATCTTTTAAAGTTCTCTTTTTCCTCCATACATTATTGCTATTATATTATTATTTGCTTTTTCTTCTGAACATTTTCTAATTATGATTTTTTCTCCTAATACATGTTTTCTGTTTTCCACATCATAATCCAAAGCATCACATGGAATATTTTTGTTTTACAATTCCAAGATAACAGCGTTGGCCCGGAGTTTTTCATAACAATTTCTAACATATTATCTTTGGATAAAGTATTTCTTGTTCTTCTGTACATATTTTGTAAACTTGTTTTCTTATTAACATATTAATATCTACCGATTTTGTTTCTTTGATAATAACCAATTTCACATTCTCCATTTTTGTTTTTGTTTTTAGATAATCCTTTAAACGAGACGGTTCTTCTTCTGTAATATCAAACTTAGTGTGGTCCTCCATCAAATATTCTTATTTTGATCTATCAATGTATTCTCCTAGAGATATATTACGATAGTCTTCTGTGTCAAATGCGCATGTTGGTTTTATTTTGTCGAATCCTCCTGTAAATACTTTATTAGTTATTTTCAGTTCTGTTTTCGGTGTGATGTCTACGAAATTCTCTAATGATGAAGCCATAAAATCGAAGCTGTCTAAGAACTTTAATTGCCCCAAACTTTAAGATATATATTTCTCTAAGTTGTTTGCAATACAACTTATTGTACCACTAACGTTGGCAATTTCTTGCATAATCCAATGAGAATCATTCCCTTTTAGATTATGGAATATTTCAGGTATTGAATTGGCTTATGGTGTTAATGTTAGTTTCAAATTACAACCGTTATGAGCTGGTCCTCAATATTTACCAATAATATGGCAATATCTCTTACTTTGATGTTATTGTTAGGGTCACCAAATTCTTTTTCACATATCCAGCATGTTTTATAGTTTATTTTGTCTTTTCTCTCTACAAATCGGTTTTGGGTTGGAAAATATCTGATTTATTTTTAATTTTTTTTCTTTTAAATGATGTAAGATCTTCTCAAAGACGTTTTCCTTTCTTGTCTTGTCTCCCCTATAAATAATAGGGTTAAAACTAACATCATCATATCTTACAACTATATATCCAAATCCACAAGCTTTGATTCTTGTTTCTATTTCTGTTTGGTTTCATATATTCATATTATAAGGTTCTATCATACTCTCAAAATCAGCATAGATAACGAATAGAATAGGAATTTGTTTTGATGATTTACCTACATGTACCTTTTATTGGTTGATATTTGTCTATATTTGTCCCGTTGTGGACAAAATTCTGTATCTCCTTTATATATTCTTTTGCGGTTTTATAATAATTTTCTATTGTATGAGTAGACGATATTGGCGTGAGTTTACTATTAAATAAAGCTATGGTTGAGGCTCTTTCTTTATTTATTTTCTTTTAAAGAAACAACGAGCTAAAGTTGGAATCTTAATACCGTTTTAATTTTTTCTAGTTCTTCGTTTATCTTATGGGTTATATTGTGTTAATACTTATACATAAAGGTTTCAGGATCTTTACATAATTTTCTTATTTCATAAACTTTTAAATATCCATTTTTCAATTGTGCTGATTGAACCATAGTTGGGATGTTCTTTGATGGTTTTTCTCGATTTCTTTTATAATATTTTCTAAATCTTCCTCAGTACCCTTTCTAGATTTATACAAACAAAAAAACAAAAATAATATCAAACAGGGAATGCCACGTACCAAAAACGCAGCCTCCCCAAAACGAACCCCACAGCACCCAGAAGTGCACACCACCAACACACACACACACGCACACACACACGACACACACACACAATCTTGTACACACACACATACACACTACCAACACACACTAGCATACAAAGCAAACACACGAGAACAAAACGAACAACTAAAGGAACACAGTGGGGCACCGCCTTGGAACGGTCAGTGGCAAAAACACCACTGGGGAGCTTAAACCGGTTTATGGTGCGCACCCAACCTCACTCTTACCCCCACCATGTTCCAAAGTCACAGGACAGTGTAAATAAAAGTAATCCCTGCTAGGTGAATCTCTAACACACGCAATGGAAACAAAAGGCATGGTATGTAAAACACAAAAATGCTCGTGTATAAATATATAAAAAGCAAACCTTGAGAACCAAAAAACGTATGTACTCAATGCCTTTGCAGAAGGCAGAGCACCAAGAGAAACACCCTTAAGGGCCCGACGAAACAGGCCAGAGGACAGAAATCAAAACAGTTTCGTTCCAGTGGGATTTAAAAACTGCCCATCACAGAGTCCTCCCCCTCTTCCGTCAGACACAATCAAAGAGGGAAGCATAGCGTCCAACTGTAAACGGGTTGAACACCAAACATGCGGTGTGTCTCAAAACAGTTGGGTCGTAACCTCTTTTAACAAAACGTTTTATAATTTTAGCAAATACAGTTGGAAAATTGCCATGACCCAAAATCTTACGAAGTTTGTAAACCACATCCCCATAAAAATCGGGTTTTGAAATACCTTCTCGCAGAAGAGTCTTTAGATTACTATTGAATTTCAAAACCAAATCAGAATTACGATAGTTTTGCATCTTTTCTATATGAACCGTCTCTATAGTATAGTTCAGAAAATAATTCTGAAATATTTTTTCAACGCAGTTTACAAAATAATCAAAAGTTGATGAGAGTAGTATATGGAAGGAGGTGTTATGGTGCGCCTTGAAGGCGGACGCCTGGGCGCCTGGAAGGTGCGCCAGAACCCTCATTCTGTATACTACTGAGAGGGGAAATTTATGTTGAGTTAACATGTGGAAGATATGTCATGAAATATATAGCTGACTAGCGCTTGCAAGTAAGTTTATATCTGCTTCTTTATTTGACCGCTACATTTCAACGGTCCGAGTAGTTCATGACAAGCTTTAATTCAATTTACTCAAATTGTTATTTTATGAGAGTATGTAAACGTTAACATTTCTAAAAATTGAAAGCTCTTTGTATTAAGGTTTAAAGCTACTTATTATTAAAAAAAAAGTTATATTTCACATGTAAAATAATATCTAGGATACCACAGGTTATAGAACCAGGAATTCAACTGTGGGCGTCTCCTTTCGCTAATATGTTTACATTTATACTATTTTTAGTGTAATACGCGTTAAGTAGGATTTTATACCTGCTTTCGATATCATTTTATGATCTAAAAATAGTTATAATACTATGTTAGTGGAAAAACTCTCTATTATTAAAAATGGTCACAAAATGAAAGGAATTTTTTTTTCAAAATGCGTTTCACTTGCCTTTTCAGTAGACTATAGTATGTTAACTGCAAGTAATGTTTTTGATTTCTGGGTTAGCCTTGTTCCAAAGTTGATCAAAACTTGTAAGTTTCCTTAATATAAATAAAAAGAAAAAAATAGCAAAGGATAACATAATTGGCATATGACATTGTAAGGAATGTTTATGTAGATGATTACACTAGGCATTTCACTCAGTGTTTAAGGTGATAAAGATCACATAATCTCGGAACAAAGTTTTATTATATTGGTTAGGGTTAGGGTTTATTTTAATGTTATTTTAATGTTTATCTAAAAAACCTATAATACAACACGACGGTACGATACATGCTGCATTACGATTATATATCAGATGTTTAACCACCATGTCTTATTAGAGGAAGTATAAAGTGATTGCAAGTCAGCTGGTATGGCATTCTGTTCTAAGTAAGTTTTTTTTAAATATCTGCCAATTGAATAAATCAATTCAATTCCATTTCAATCTATTTTTTATTTAAATGGGGTATCATTTTTTAAAAATTCGTGTATCATCGATAAAAAAATAGATAAGAATTGCATACACTAGAAAAAACGTCTTTTGTTAAAATTAGAAGGAATAAAAACTACAGTTTCTTTCATTGTTCATACTTTTTAATGCTAATCATTAGCGAAAACTTCAAAGTTCCATGTATTGCTTTTAATACGTTAAAGATTGATTAATCTACATATAAACAACTATAGAAATGTATTCTATTTATTCTACATTGATGCCGACATATACTGTTCTTCCACGAAAAAGCGTTGCAATTTCATTGAAAGAATCACTGCCCTGTATATATGGCATTTACTTTCGATTTAATTAGCAACATAAGGGATGTCTTTCGCACAAATCGCATAAATAGAGGTCATGTATCAGGAATGACATGTTTCCTGGTAATATGAAAGCTACAAGTAATGTAACACACAAAGTGAAAAAGGACATACATTCTTTATTTTTGTTCAAAGTTTGTTGCTAAATCATTACATGTTTTCCTGACACTTTTTAACATACGATACTATTGCATGAAATATGTACCACATATTTGGGACAAAAAAAACCCTTTATTTTGATTGTAGACTATGGCCTTTTGCCAAAGTTCTTTATTTATGACAATTTAATTACCTATGGTATATTATACATACATCATTAGGTAAAATTGTTATACCTCAAAATTTACAGTAACTTTTGCCCCTTATGTGTCTTATTTATTTTTCAGTTATTATCCATCTTCATGTGGTTTGTTTGTCTGTGTGTATGTATGTCTGTCCGTGTGTGCGTGTGTGCGACATGGGTGCATGTGTGTGTGTATGTGTGTTTGCATGTCTGTGTGTTTGTGTGCGTGTGTATTTGTGTGTGTTTGTGTGTGTTTGTTTGCCTGCCTGTCATCGATAGTTGGAAAATGTAAACAAAAATAGATTGATTAATATCATACGAGAAAACTGCTTTTATTGACAAAAATGCACTTTTGGTCAATTTCTCATAAATTCGGTTAAGCAAAATTCACAAGGCATCCTAGAAGGTTTTTTTTATGAGACATAAGAAAACAAAAGTTGGTACAATAATGTTATGTTATCGTTTTGCATTCGAAAAACCGGGTGAGCTATTCCTTATTTACACTAATACATTAAATATGCGATTCGAGTTTTCAGCATTTTCAAATCTCGTATGTATATATGTTCCGGACAACATGGGACCAGTATTAAAGTTGGTGGCGAGTCCATATCCCATGCAGCTGTGAACATGCTTTTTGAGATGTTCATTAACCTTTGTGGTAAGCATAAGAATGTTGTCAAGATGTGCAAATAATAATTCGAGGTCATATGGTAAATGGTCAAGTTCTAAGGGTCCTGAAACTTAAAAATTTTGTCCGACGTTTATCTCCAAAACTTCTTGTTGGATTTTTATCATGAAATATAGATATGTATATTACAAAGAGGGGTCATACAATCAAAGAACTATGACAAAAAAACTTGTCCGCTCTTCATCTGCAAAACTTGCTCAAATGTGTGATTTTCAACAAATATTGAGGGAAGCATCAATATGAAGTTTAGTGGCGCATTCAACAATGTGGGTCATTTGGCAAAAAGTCATGGTAATGAGAGTATGAAATGTGAGAAAACGTGTCAAACACGCGAGCATATCACTCTATAAGTGTAAAGAAATTACTTTTTGGTATAGAAATTTTATCGAAACTTCAGAATGAAAAAAAAGTCAAGAAGTCCATAACTACATCAAAGAAACTAAAATATTTAAGGAATGAGTACAAATTTATTACTGACAAATTTATCGATAACGCGAGTCTTTGCTGACAAATAAGGTAAACATCTGAACGCGGGATGGCGGTGGTGGTTTTGGTGGAGTAATCGGAATAATATTTGTCTTGTTTATTTTTTATCTCTGTCTTTTTTAGTAATTATTTTTATTTCCTTTTCTTATAAATGTCATATAAATACTACTACTAATAAATGCTATATTGACCATCGATCACACATTAATCATTGTGAAATTACTTTAAGCAAAACAATCTGCCTTAATTTGGGAGGGCCCTCGATAATGTTGTTTAAACTTTGGCCCGACCCGTTTGTATATTGTTAAGTATGCTTTGTATGTTTGATGTATGTATGTGTGAATTAATATATGCAATAAAATATTATTGAAGTAAAAGAAAACGTGTCCACACTTGATCATCAAAACCTCTTGCGACATTTTTATTAATTGTGGTAGGAAGCATCACTGTTAAATCTAGTTTTGCATGTTATGATGCCGCCACTATCAGGGTGTAGACATATTGTTTTTGTCTGTCTGTCTGTCTGTCTGTCTGTAACACTTTAATGCATTTTTATCAAACATGGTCTTGGACATCAGTCAAAAGTAAAGTTTTGCGCATTTTAAGGTGCCACTTCAGAGTTTTTTCCAAACGAGGTGAATGTTTTGGAATGGCATTTTCACCTCAATGTGGTTCCTTCGAGGAGATATGAGTCGAGGGGCGACATGTGTTTTTGTTTTCAAAAAACGATTTAAGCATATTTTCCTGCTCTTATACTGATATTATAAAAGATTGTACTCCTTAACCATTAGATTTGGTAATAAATTCCAAGTTGATAATGTTTTCAAAAGAGATACGTCTCCATAGGAAGGGAATAATATATCAAATATTATACTCAACAAAAGTAGAAACCTGACACTTTATAATTCATTATATCTTTTTTGTTAGTGGATTGGATTTAAACTTCTATGTCATAAACCAATGATTTATTGATACAGAAAACGTGTGTATCGTTTGGCTTACTGGGTAATATTCAAATTTGGACTATCTAAAAATACCCTATTCGCTTGCACAGTGATTGGGTTCCGAAGCCTGAAGCGCTATACATTAGCTCAGTGACTACACACTTAAATTCACAACTTAAATTGTATTGTTTCGCAATGCCACGTTTCAGAGGCAGAGAGAAATCATATGTGAACGACAAATACACTCAGTATTTACAGTACATGTCTATAAACGAAACTTGAAGGTAAAGGGGACAAAACAGTTTTTAAACTTCTGTATGTAATGCATTTCACCTAAATATTTAATAAATTAACGCTTATGTTTTACAAGAGAAGTTTGGGGTTTAAACTGCAAAAATATTGCGTTTTCGAAAATATAAAATTTCAATACTTTGTTTATGTTTATTGCCGATACGGCATTTTATCAACCGTTTTTGCAAAGAGTACATTCAGATATATCTATATCTTTAAGTATGTCGTCTAACAAACGTGTTATTGCGACTGGTGGAGCTGGATATGTTGGTTCACATACAGTGGTGGAGTTATTGGATGCTGGATACGATGTTGTGGTTATTGATAACCTTGCTAATGCGACATTTGGTAAAGCCTTTATTCAGGAGACATCATTTCTAGTATCATAATAGTTTTCTGATTTGTTACTTAAAACCACATAGTTCTCTTTTGATAGCCAATTATAATCAACAACATATGTTGTTCTTTGATTGCTGACAAATAAGTGAAGGAAAGTCCGAGAGTACAGAACCGATTAAGAGTTAGATAAATAGCTCAATTTCAACTTCACTAGTCAATAAAACTGCTTTGCTATTCAACTTGATATATTTACAATATATTTAAGGAAGACATTAAAAGAAACATTTTGCTATGCTGCTTCGTACATGATTTAAAAAAATAGATATTTGTATTGACCAATTCTTAGTTCTGAACCTATTGTAGTTTTGAACGGTTGAATGTATATTGACCAAGTTTAAATCGTTTTCATTTATGTTTCCACTTTCCTTCAGATTTGATTTCAGGTTTACTTATTTATTGTAGCTGTCTTTTATTTAGGGGTCTATTTGTGGATTTTGATTTCATGAGAAGAGCAAGCATAGTGACACATACTTCTTGAATTTTGTTTCCTTGTTTAAACTTTCTTAAAATGATGTTGATATTAAGTGTATCAGTTATACTCGAAATATTTGATTCCCGTCTGATAACACGTGTCAAAGAAAAATGAATTATTTCACTTTTTATTTTTGAATTGTTCCGCAGTATCTGCTTATAAGTTATATGTTATAAGTAACGTTACAATAATCCTGTTTTATGACATGTGTCGCAAAGGAAACTGTTTATCTTAAATAGTTTCAATGTTTTATCTTTATTTGATAAGTTATATTCAAGTATACATTTTATGCTAGTTAGTTTAGAAGTCATTTTATCCAGCACCTCGTAAAAGAATGAAGAACATACCTGTTGTCATCATTCTAATTCCACCTTGTCTATTCTAATTATAAGGCATGTCTTTTTATTTTCTCTGACTTTTTGTCCAATAAAAGTTATTAACTGTTTTATCTATATCATTTATTATGTATTGTGGTGGGTATTGATGCACTGTTAGTTGATATATTAGTTATGGAATAGCAAATTTCTTTATCACGGCTTCCTTTCCTAATACTGTAGTTCACCGTTTCCCCATTGCCAATTTGGAGGTCCTCGGTTCGAATATGGTCGGGGCACTGGAAATTTCAGAAACGCTTTTTAGTGTTTCCCACCGTTCAAGAGATGAACTGGTTAGAAATCCAGAGGTAGTTTCACATGTATCGGTGTTTTACACCAGGCATATAGACAAGAACCAAGGGGTCTTTTCGTAATAGAGCGAGGGTCGGGTACCCGGATTCCCTTGTATCTGTATCTATGTCTCTAAAGGTCGTACCGTAAATATATCATCAATAGGGATGGTGGACCACAGGCACAACTAACAAACAAACATGCTATCAAAAGCCTTTTTCACAATATGCGTGAGTTAACCTGGTTTATTGCTGACTTGCAAATGTTGAATTGTCTTAAAAAGTTATTTACATTTTCACCTATATATTTGTTTTCATCAATCCGGTTTGTACTGCGTCTATAATTGAGCTAATGACCTTTTTAAGACGGTTCAAAGACTGGTCGGTCTCCAGTTAGAACGTAGTAGTTGATTTTTTTCCTTTAAAGGTAATAAAGAAATTATGCCGTGCTTTTGAAAAGTTGTAAGTTCGTTTATTTTACATGAATACTTAAAAGATGATATTAAAAAAAATCCGTAATAGCCAACACCCGCTTGATAATTTATCTGACCCTGGTGCAAATCCCACGTCCCTACCTCAAAGGTCAAGGTAAATTGAATCCACTGGAAGACTTGTTGTCTCCTTTAACTTATCCGTATCCGCGAACATTGACAGAACACATATAAATTTTTTTCCATAACCGCGTATTGTGCTCGAAAATATATTACACGGAGACAGAGAAACAGCTGTTAATATTTTAGACATCATGTAATATTTTATAAGTAAAGATAGAGATCCAGGCTATTTGCAATTGACATCATGGAATTTTCGTCACCAGTCAAAACTTAAGCTTATTTTTATAAAAAGAGCCGTTTCAAAATTTATATAGTGCAATATGATATTGTACATGTTAAATATTACTCAATTTTATTGATTTTGTATGTACTTAAATTTATTTTAAGATGACAATTGATGTAAGTAGAAATGATCAATACACATTTCAAAGGCATAATAAGGCATTATAAGGAGAGAGCTTACAAATAAGCCTAGAGCTTTCTACTCAATCCTTTATGCTGTTTTGTTATAATATATATTACATGTGATATATCAATAAGATGCTGTTTAAACCAAAGGCATGATATATCGGCAATATAACGCTTAATACTACACTGACCCAACATGAAAACTTTAAAGGATTATAATGAGATTTACTATGCATATGAAAGAAACACCAATACCTCACAATGCAGGAGAGGGAATTCAATCACTGGTAAGAATGTAAAACTTAATCAGTTTAGGAGTGAGTTTATTAAAAGAAAAAAATCATCACAGGAGCTTTCAGATATAAGGTCAACTATATATTCCATGCAAAGGGAGGTAATTCAAGACTTTGAATCTTTGGAGTCTCAGCTCTCGCTTCAAGTCTTGACATTAGTTTCTCTCAACTGACAGCAAAAGGAATAGTTTGTCTTGACAACCAATTTTGTTTTTGATAAAATGTGTGTTTTCTCTATATGAGTTATCTCCCTTTTATGCATGATAATTGACTTGAATTATGCCTATTGTCGCCTTTGTTATTTGTCTTTTTTTATAGAGTCCGAGTGAAATACATTGATTTAATATTGTGTTAAATATTTGTATAATAAATGTTAAGTTTTCATTTTAGGTGAGTGTATTATATAACTTCACATGACATAGAAGTGTCTAAGGTTAATATAATGGACACTTTTTTGATCTGATGTTACCAGTAGCTAATTCACTTTTGTCTGATCTATCTGGACGTTGTTCTGATTTCTTTATCGTGATTGTTCTCACCTTTATTGAGCCATGGTTGTTCTGTCAAGTGATCGAATTCCCTTTATATCACATGAGGATGTTTCCCGCCCTGTTTCCCGCCCGAAACATATTATTCCATTCACGGACTAGGCGGTATTTACTTCGTCAGGCAATTTCAGGTTTACGCTACTTAGAACAAAATGATTAAGACTAGAAAGATATTCTTATATGAACAATTTGCTTCCTTTAAACGTTCTAACATTTTAGCACGAACACATTCGTAATTTCGATACGAAGATTACTATGACTTGCCTCCTCTTGCTTTTTTCTTTCTTTTCCAGTCTGTGCGCATTATCAATGTCAACTTTGGAATGTATTTATTCAGTTCATAAAGCACTATCTTTGTAGATTTGTAGGAGGCTTACAGTCATTTTTTATGACGTATAAACAGATCATTCGATGTGCAACGCTTTCGATGAACTATACAGTATTGTGCCTCTTGCAAAAATAATTTGGCGAAAGTTCACAATTTTAATCTATGTTCAAGTAACTTATGCGTTACTTCCTGAAAAGACATGAAAACAACACTCGCTCAATGAAAAATATCTCGATCTTAAAGACCTTATAGCTCTACAAAACAAAAGTTGCCCTCTCTTTCTATGCATACACCCTGTTGAATGAGCCGTTTTTGAACTGCTCAATCCTGTAGCGGCTAGTAGAGTTATAAACTCTGCATGCATCCTATGTTTATCAAATTAATTTGCCATAAACATAATCAGTGGTCAGCCTCACATCGTGGGGGCTCATTAGCTGGTAATGATATTTGTTAAAATGTTCTGTTAGAATTAAAATGATGAAGAAAGCAAGAAATCTTGAGTACGTTTAAGCATTTAATGTGCCTATGATTACTGATATAATGTAAGTTCAATGATTTGTGATAAAAGGTGTTTAAAAATATCTATCTATTGTGACTTCTGTTTTAAATCTGTAATACAGTTCATCAGTTTTCTATCATTACTGACAGATGAATTTCTCTTGATGATTGCAATATGAACTAATAAAGTTCTATTTCATGAATCAGAAGTCTGTATACTGGTCATTTTTTTTGAGAAACAAGTTTTATGCACAATTTGAAAATTTGAGAATTTGAGACTGAAATCAGCTAAAGCTTCTGTATACAGGCTAGTGCAAACTATAATCTACTCCAATAAAGAATAAGTCTTAGTATTCTTAAGAAAACAGGAATGTTTTGCAACATTTTGTTCAGTGACTTATTATATTGAACCTGTCTTTAACAGTCATCCAAGTAACAAAATTAAACTGGCCACATTAAACAGGTGACCTTTATGCAGGTTTTCAAATATAGACATTAATCATTTAGAAAAAAACGAGGGTATAATAACTTGTTAGAATAACTTTATATCACATATTAGACACATTCAATAAAATCATATTTTTGTTGAGCATGGTACTTATACGTAATTCACACAGTTTGATAGTTGCAAAGTAGCGTTTTAGCTCGTTCCTAGCCGCATAAGACCGATCATACTATATAGGTGACCGTAAAAATATATGTATATAAAAAACTGTGTAGGGTTAACGTACATTTTTCGTGTTCTAACATCTGCAAAATCCCGAGGGATTGTTGGTGCCGGAGGGTTTTTGCAGGTGTCATAACACAAAACAACGTTTGTTAACGCTATGCTTGCATAGAAAATCATAAAAGTATTAATGAAACGTTCTCACTGGTGAGATGTTCAACAATACGCGGGAGGACAACGTCCGTGTTGTTAACGTCATATTTACAACGTCACTAGTGGTTTAAGCCCGGCACTGTTGACGCCGTGCTTAGTGAAACACTTGGAAAACAGGTTCATTGTTTACAATGGCCCTGTTATGCGCATAAATGAAACAACGGTTGTGAATCTCGCCGTTTACACACGTTTTTCCTCCTCTTAAAAACGATCGCTACAGTTTCATCATTTTTTTCAAGCAATGAGAGTTTTATGAAATTTCGTTTGCTGTTCGGGTAATATCTGATAAGTCATAATATGAAATAACAAAGGTAGGTAATTAGCCTAATTTAGAATTAAAGTGCATCTTACTGCACATAGTGTATTTTGGTTGACAATTTTATAAATGCAATTTTTGGTTGATGTGCATTTAAATGTGTTAAAATAATTATTATGCCGCATTAGTATTTGAAATTGGTGTTTTAGATATAAAATAATCGGACTGATAAAATGACAGTTGATTGTGTCGTTGTTGATGTTCGTAGAGATTTCAGCAGTGGAAGGGAAGCAACTCCTGCATGCAGTTGTTCTTTTCTTAAATTGACTCTCCCAGTCAAATAAGAAAATCAATATTTGGAAAGTTATTTTTTCATACTGGTAGCGGGAAGAGTTTGGTGAATTGGGTTAAAAGCTATTATTTCCTCTATGCTTTTGTACACACACCATTTTCAGCTGGATTGTTACTTGAAAAAAAAATAAAAAAAATGCGCATAATGTCGCTTTAATGGACACTTTTTGAAGAATACTCCCGAAAGCAGTGAAAATGATCCCTATCTCATGTTTATAAATAATAAAACTCTAAATTTGTCGACTCATCATTGTTTTTATTTAAATGTTAAGCATAAAGAGAACTAGTTTATGTCCAAAACATTATGTAAAATTTGTAGTCATTTGTCAAAGTTTTTTTTCTTAATGTTCAAGCATTGAGAATTTCTTAGTTTTTTGCAGAAGAATTGTTCAAACATCATTTTATTAAAAACTAATTTAAAAATGATAGGTCACTAGCCTTTTTATTGAGAAAAATGAGCTTTTGTCTCGGATGGGAGAGTGGTGTTGGAGGGGAGGCCATGTGTGTATTGGCACTGACGTAATACAGATAGCTAAATGAAACTTTAACTGGACAAATTGTGCATGATAAAACACTTACAAATAATATGTAACAAAAAAGCATCTTTCTGAAAGAATTTAACACAATTTAAAAGTCAGCCTTTGCTAAACACCGTCTTTTTGTGTGCTTTTAAATGGAGGTAATAAATGTTCTTGATATACTGATTTTTTTGTTATTGTTATATGTTTTAAATATGTTTTTCTGATATAATTGCTCAAAATAATCCTTTTGTATGTTTTTTATTAAAAAGTAATTGTTTGTGACATTCAATTAAACAACAATTCAATAGAAAATTATTTGATATATAGGCAAAAATTAAACTGTAGCGATCGTCTTTAAAACACCAGCAAAATGGACAAAAACGGCAGATTTTATGCTAGAATGTATGTATCTGTTTGCATAAAGTATATTAAATTCAAAATTTTAAAACAGAAGTTAATTCAGGTGAAGCATATTTTTACAATCCGGAATACAATTTTGTGCGAGATATCATATACATTTGTCACAGCAGGGTATGCAAATACAAGTGTCAAGCTTACTCAATCCTGAATATTGTTACTGAATCTTATATTTGTACATGCATTTTATACAAATTATACCGAGCTACTTTGAAATGAAAATATACTGAGAATCTAAAATATACCTAACAAATTGAGTGGATTCTCAATTTTAAATAGGATAGTCAAAAACTATTTTCATGGTGTAACACTATGGTAAAAAAAAAACATATTAAAAACATTTGGATATACATTTGGTTAATTCATATATTTTTTTCTTAAAATTTTGCACAATAATATACCTGGCGAGGGGTTAGGGTTAGGGTTAGGCTTTGCACAGAAAATTCATGGCCCTAGTCTGTTTTGATTTGATTTGAAAGGGATTTTATCAGGGTCCGTCCAAAAGCTAAATTTTTAGCTTATGTTTTGGATGAGACCCCGGCATGTCTCCCGTCATGCCTAGTAAAGTAGAATTTTGAAGCCGAAAAGAGGAGAGATTTACCTGATTGCAATTTCCAGTCAGTTTTAGCCAAAGATTGAATTTGATTGACCGATAAAAGAGTCTGATATAATTACCTCAAGCAGAGTGGAAAGCCAGAAAAATGTTATCAGGATCAGGTATGTACACTAGAGTGCAAAGAAACTTTGTATCATTTGAAGTTCTGTTTTCTTTCGGTTTAGTTTAAACATATTTTATTTCAAACGAAAATTAAAATATTAAGGAAAATACATCATATGACAACAAATGTATCGGAAAAGGGTAAGGTCACATTTTCAACGACATTTCCCTAACAGAGAAACAGTTACATAGGTTGATGGTAACAGACATGTTCTGTAAATATTGAATGGAGCTATTTTGATGAAAAAGAAATCAAATTATAAGCACATAATTATATAAACACAATGTAAATAATGTTTAAAGAAAATATTTTTACTAATGAAAGGAATGATGAAAAAATAGTGTCTCGTCAAATAAAAGTCAGTATCAATTATATTTGAGTTCATCTTTGTATAAAGAAGGTGGTGTTGTGGCCGAGTGGTTAACGCTCTGGACTACCAAATCGGAGGTCCCCGGTTCGATTCTCGATTCTGAGATGAACTGGTTAGAAACCCAGAGGTAGTCTCGCGTGTATCGGTGCTATACACCGGGCACGTAGAAAAGAACCAAGGGGTCTATTCGTAAAAGAGCTAGGGTCTGGTACCCGGATTCCCTTGTATCTGCTTCTGTCTCTAAAATAAAGGACCAAAATGGAAATAAGAGCTTGCTCTTTATTGTGTTATCATTGGTCCCTGGTACTGAACAAAATACATACAAAGAATTTAGAGAAACGTTTTGTCGATTTGATATAATTTGAACAGAAATAGCAATGAAACAGTTGTCTTCATTGGATAATTTTGGTTTACCGTATAGAAGCATTTAAGAACTGAGCGGACGAAAAGTCCGTAATGCATGAAAAAGTCGTAGTTTATGACGGATGAATAATTACCAATTTAGTAATTAATGATCCGCGTTTTCAGAAGGATATCCACACGAACATTTTTCGGAATTCAATAGATGGTTATGAAATAGATGAAAATTCAAGTTGCTACATTGATTTCTTAACATTGCATGTAAAACTGACGCTATCACCGATGAACAAATATTCTGGAACAGGGTTTGGATTTGAAAACATTTTGCGTAATGCATTTTTAAAACCTGACAATGTGTTAGTATTTCAAATTTCCAATGGCAAATTATTCCAGAGACAAACAGCAGAAGGAATAAAAGACTGTGCATAGATCTCTGTTCGTCTAGTAGTTATACGATATTTTTCACTATTGATTAGGTTACACGATGTAATAGAATTTACAATATCTGGCAACTCGTTCTTCAAATACTCATATCAGTCTCCATTATGCATGTTATACATAATAACTAATATCAATATATTTTCGATCTGATATAGACAACCAATCAATTTCATATTAACGTTTTCTAAGGGAGACATATCTCGTTAATCCCGACACTATTCGAGTCGCTTCGTTTAGAATCTTATTAAGAAGGTGTTTTCATATTGAGTACACCCTTCACAAACATCCGATGAATATTCAAAAATTGGCTCTGAATAAGAAATATAAATTTTTTAAATTTTTTTGAGTATTTAAGTTTTCTCATCATATCCAATAGTTTAGATACAGATTTTGTAATACTTTCGATATGTACAAGGTCATGATTAAGCATTCCTTCAAGATTATTTATGCTTGATGTTGTACGTGACAAGGAGGTTTCATCTGCAAATAAACGCGTTAAGCTAAGAAGCTGATCAATAATATCATTTACGTAAATTGGAAAAAATATAGGACCAAGGACCGAGCCCTGGGGAACTCCGGCTGTGATAGAAACTTCATCAGAATAGGAGGAGCCAACAAAACCTTTCTGTGTTCTGTTCCCTAAATAACTCCAGACCCTTTCACTTATAAAATTTTGTTTTAATCTAAATAAATGGCCTTTACGCCAAACACGGTCAAACGCATTGTATATATCGCAGATAATGATACATGTATAGCTTTTTAAACTAACGCTTTTTAATATTTGATCATACATACCAATTAATTGGAATGTTGTTAAAAAAACCTGTTTGTTAAGAGTATATTAAATTGTGATATGTAAACTGGTTATATAAATGTTTACATATACCCGGTAATCCTTTCCATGACTTGCGTCCCCTTTATTAAGCAGAGGCATTACAATTGCTGCTTTCTAGCAGCTTTGAAAAACACATTCTCGTAAAGATCTATTAAAAAGCAGAGTAAGCGGATTAGTTATAGTGTTACACGTGCGTTAAGACGCAGATGACTAATAAAATCTTCTACAGCCTTTTAGTGACTAAATTACTTATACTATTTCTAGTTTCTGACTCAGAGATAAAATTTGATCAATGTTTGTATCTGTAAACGAACAAAATTGCAGAAGATAAAGGGAGGTATTAATTCGGAAAAAAGATTTCATTTTTATGAGCTGCTGTAGTAAATTCCAATCCTGGCTTTGGTTGTTTCTGAATGAATCTTGAATGTTTTCTTCAAGATTACCTTAAAATTGTTCCCTGGCATGTTTGTTTATATTGTTAACACGATTACTTATACTTACTCCAATTGTGCAAAGAATTATATTTGATTGCAATAGGATCTTTGTAGATTGCGCTTACGTTAGAAAGTTCTATTAACGGACCCGTACTAAGGTTTGTCATAAGGTCTGATCATTACTTCTTTATATGGAATACATATTTTCATTTAACTTATAAGTTTCATTGTAAATGTTTTAGGGTCTTGGTCAATACTGGAATGACTTAAAAAAATTCCAATTTTCCTGTTCAATAACATTGTTTAATGTTTGGAAATCTGCTTTTTATAGAGCCAGATATGTTTTTTTTTAATTTTCAATTTTTCAATTTTTTTATTTCGTCAAGCTACATTTATAACAATAGACATGAAAGAAATATTACTTATGAACAGGAATGGGTAACACAATCTAACATAATGTAATGACCTTGTGTTAAAAACAGTTATTTCTACAGTTGCACTTGTAGCAAAGTAATCACTTATACTTGCAGGAGTTACGATCGTTACGCAGTGCGTCTGAAAGAATAATTGGATTGATTAGTGTTGAAGAAGTGTCTGTTACTCTCGCTGGATTGGTTACAATATTTTTCAAGTTTTATAAAAGCAGATAATTCTTTAAAAATGTTTTGCTAAAGAACCGATTTTCATTTATATCCTATAAAATTGTTAGGTTATGATAAAATTCAAGAGCTCGGTCTAACATGTTTCCAAGTTTTTCCCTGAAAGAAATTTGAGTATTTGGCGGTCTGTAAATACAACATTTCAGAATTTTCATGTTTCCTTTATTGACTTCGACACTAATTGCATGATTATAATTATTTTCAAGTTTAAAACCCCTACGAGATACAAGCGCGCTTGACACGTACATTTACAACTAAAAACTAGAATGAACATTGGAATCTTAACGGTTCTTTGAATTTTCATTACCTTCTAAGACCAGTTCTGAGTTGGCGTAAGTACCCGTTAAATGTGTTTTAGTAAAACACATGATATCCAAATCTAAACAATGACTCTTAATATAATCAATTTTGTGACGTATTGACCGAATATTAAGGTGAAAAAATGTCAAGCATTCCGTAAGTGTGTTTCTAAGACCAGAATTCGCTTCAATGTCACCTGCTAAGATCAGAAGAATACATAGAAAAAGAAATTTTGGAACTCAATTGCTGAATCAGGTGGGTGGGATACATGTATTTTCATATGAAGCCTTATCCTAGTTAGATGACATAAATACTTTTTCATTCGTATTTCTTTGCAAAAGGTCATTTCTTATACGACTTTTAAGAACTTTTTTTTTCAAGCATATTTTTTAATATTGTGAATGTTGAATTTTAGCTAAATTAAAGCACCATAGTAAAGATTTTCTTTTGAATTTGATACAGGGTGTACTTAGGTTTATTTTGTGAAATGAGAATGCCTGATATCCAAATGTTTCTCGGAATTGTTGTGATGGGGTGATAGGATAATTTACAGACAGAGTTTCAAAATCTTCTTAAATACTTAATCCTCCTATTTTGTCGGAAAATTGCAGTATCTTGTATTGAAAAAGAATATAAATTGTTTTTCCCTCAAGGGCGATTTTATTCAAAAAATATCCAAGACAAAATTTTATTATTAGAATTGTTTCTTTTTTCACTTTCTTGCTTAAACAAAAGGATAATGTCACTTGGCCATTTCAAATTTTTCTATACCACAAAGATAACAGAATTGAAAAATTAAGTTTCTGGATATAATGAAATTGTAAAAAACTTTGCACATTCGGTATTATTTGTATCTATAGTTAAAAAAAACAACTGAAGATAGATATCTTGCAGCTCAATCTCAAATCAAAACCTTTTAGTTTATACTAATTTATTTTAGCTCGATGGTGAAGAAAGCTTGTAGCTTATCGAGTCACTCTCGAGGCCGCTTCCTGGAAAAGCCAGTACTGGTGTACGGTCGTGACACCTAGTGGAACCTGCAACCCCCGGGTTGAGCGGCAGACACCTAAACCTCTACTACACCGCTCCCCTTTCAAAACCTTTTGAATATATGTCTTTACACGATGACCGCTTTGTAACATATAATTTAGATATATATTGTTAAAATTGGATTCTCTTCGATTAAAGTTATCTTTGTATACACTCAACCACTTTTCTTAGTATACACCTAAAAGAAATTTTGTAGTTTCTTCAATTTTCAAGATATTTTGATGAATATTTTAAAGTCATAAGATCAAAGATTGATATTTAACATTCCATCATAGTTATAAAGATAGGCACCAAACTCATTGGTCCGCAGCGCTGTAAACACAATAACCCCAATATTCAAAAGTCACAAAAACGTTAAAATATTCAAACTGTCATCAATCTGCGTGTAACACATACGAGCATTTATGATTCACTAAAATTAAATTAGCAGTCATGTCATTATGTTTGATCATTCAAAGTCTTTACGAGGATGTTCTTAGGCAGATGTACAGTGTAAAAAGGAAATTTGAGACTTGTGTCTGATTCTTATGCCCGACTTCATTTCGATCGGATGAAAATTTGATGGAAAATGTGCACCCTAATGTTTTTTTCAACTAATTTGTGGCTTGGACGTACTCATCTTCAAGAATTAGTATTTGGTACTTCTCATGAATCTCTAATGGTCAGTTTGTGGTGTGAAAACGTCACTTTGGAGAAAACACAGCACTGCATTGAACCAATTGATACAATTGACGAGGTTTGTTGGATAAATGCATGGGAAAGGAAATTCTTATAAGGTTAGACAGATCAGCTCCGTCAATAAATTCAGCGTTGAGATAATATTTTTATCAAAGCGGGATATTCGAAATTGGTACAAGAAACCGTTTTTTAACAAAAACTTTACTGTTCTAGATAATTTACCAGAAATCTAGAATTACCATAATTTACAGTTTTGTGAATTTCACATTTAGGGGTGTGGTGATGTAAACTCTCTGAGTCAATGAAATCACCATTAATGCTCATCAACTTTATACCGAGTATTGAGAGAATGAATCCAATAATTTGTTGACAAATTTTCATGACCGTATCTTTCAAAATGGTTTTGATATGACACATACTTGAGGTGTATACTTAGAAAAGTTGTTGAGTTGATAGCTGTAATTTTAACAAATGTACACACGGGATACGTTATCGTGCATTTATTTGCTATCATCTCCGATTTGGAAACAAAAAAACAAAAATAATATCAAACAGGGAAAGCCACGTACCAAAAACGCAGCCTCCCCAAAACGAGCCCCACAGCACCCAGAAGTGCACACCACCAACACACACACACACATACACACAATCATGTACACACACACGCGTACACTACCAACACACACTAGCATACAAAGCACGAGGACAAAACGAACAATTAAAGGAACACAGTGGGGCACCGCCTTGGAACGGTCAGTGGCAAAAATACCACTGGGGAGCTTAAACCGATTTGGAAGACTTTTGAAGTGTTATTAAATTTTTCCCACACTAAAAGCGTTCAAGTAGGCAATAAATAAGTGGCTAAATATACAATCAATTAAAAACTACTTGGGCATTGGAAAACATGTTGTTTCCCAGGTACAAATTCGTTAACTTGAAATTTAATCTAAAAACAACATAGTTTTGTTACGTTTGAGTATAAACGCTAATTGTAAAAGTAATTAACGTTAGCGAAAGCAAAACATTGATAATTCTTCTTCTTCTTATTATTATTATAATTATCATCATCATAATCTAAAGTATCACTATAAGCGTTATGCCTTACGAGAACACGTATTTGCATTTCAGAAAGTATTAAGCGTGTTGAAGAACTTACTAATAAGATAGTTCCGACTTACAAATTGGATCTTTTGGATCAAGATGGACTAAGGAAAATTTTCGAGCAGGTAAAACGTGTATGCTGAAATCTTATTGATATTGCAATAACATGCATGACTTCTGCTAAAACCCGAATTTCCACATTAATTTATTTATGTATATTTAATCTGGCAATTGATTCCATGATGTGTCGTTTTACTTTACTTAAGCCTAATTCGCGCAATCACAATTATTTTTCTTTCTATGTAAGCTACATTTTAGCAAATAATACTAATTATCGGTTCCAGTCTTGATTATGCATGATGTTGAGGTATAGTTAAAAAAATTATTACTCATTACTCGTCCAGAATGTAAAGAAACAACATAAACATGTGAGAATCCCTGCTGTTTGCATATATTTTTATTTTTCTATCAACTTAAATACTTTCTGTATAACATTAAAATCTGCAGCCTCATACATCTGGTCCATTTTTGCCATTCATCAATTCATTGTTTTAAGTTAGGTTATTTTGAGTTGCACATAGTCATAGGAAAATATTTTCATCTTTATCGCTAGCTTTTTATTTCCGTATTTGAAAAGTGTAAGCAATACGTCATATATTGCTTTTCTGAAAAATCAGCAAATAAGAAAAAATTAAGAGAAATTGTAAGGTAAAATGATTGCTTTTAACATTTTAAAGCTATATTATAGGTCAAATTATATTATAGGTCAACATTAGGGTTTAATATATCATTTCCTTCATGTGGCCATGTCATGCTTCTGCCTTTGTCGATATCGAGCAATTGATTGCGCCGACTTTTAAAATTGTTTTTACAAAATAGTAACAAAAACTTAAATTTAATCAGAAATGTTTTAGATCCTTTGATAGTAAATTATAAAATATGCTACACATAAAATTAATTGACAACGATATAAGAATTACATACATGTAAATAATACCGGTCCTTTGCAGTCGCATTTGTTTTTTTCTCCTGTTGCAAAAATTGTGTTCAATAAATGTTGCTACACATTCCAAAATTGTAAAAGACGGTTGCTTTAACAAGAGTGGTATGTGTATGTTTCCAGCATATGACATTATGTGTTAAAGAGGTATATCCTATAACTGGGATCTATTCAAATGGGCTCAAAACAGTTATAATAGAATAATGGAAAGCATAACCCTCAGAATTTCAACTAATAACTCTGTCACATATCGGTAATCAGCATACCAATACTTGTTATGGTTCCATACAGTCTTCATAAATGCTTGTTTCATGTTTTTGGGGTGTATAGCGATTTATTATAAAAGGTCGCTATATTGGCACACCATGCGTAAACGAGACATTTCTCGATATCCTGTTCTTGAAAAAATATTTATTTATTATTTTACGTAAATTTAGTTCATGTTTAACATTTTGAGAAAATTATCTGCTGGAAGTAGGGAATGCCTCTTCAAAGGAGTTATTTGTGTAAAGACGTAACAAAATGCAATCATGCCTTTCTCTGAAGAAGTGCGTGTGTGTGTGTGTGTGTGTGTGTGTGTGCGTGTTTGCGTGTGTGTGCGTGTGTGTGTGTGTGTGTGTGTGTGGAGGGGGGTGGGGGCTGGGGTACATAGCTTTGTACATGGCAACGATTGGTAGACCGAACTCTTTTGCCTAGGAACCCCAAACATTAAATGACTCCTGTTACTTAATGTTCAGTAGGTTAAAGGTCAAGATCACATTAAAAGTTCAATCCGATCAATAGTTATGAGTCATTACCGCAATTGGCTATTATCCTAAAGTTTCACAGGGCGGTAAGAAAATGAATAACCTATACGCCTGCTTCATCACCATAGTCATCAAATGACCCTCAAACTTTTCTCTCAAATTTATCGGCAATATTTGTATAAAGAAATTTTCGATTGTGTTCTATCGGTAGCTATTGGCCTTTCCACTTCATCACGCCAAATTTCGTGCGAATGGCTATTGAGCGAGTCAAAACATTCCTAACATTTAACATTTTATAAAAAGTCTTATTTTCTAGCCAAAGTTTGTTCCAGATAAGACATTTTAAAACAGTGAACAAAGAATATAAAGTTGTCACTATTCAGAATATAATCGCATTTGATTAAAGCATAAAACGTGCATAATGCTACTATACTAATTTTATAGTAATTTATTCAAGCTCGATTGTGAAAATAGTTTGAAACTTATCGAGTCACTCTCGAGTCCGCTTTTTTCGGGATGAGCGATATACATATTAACCTCTACACCTACACTCTACATATGATTCAGTACAGAATGTTCCAACACAAAACTTTACACAGTCGCGTAAGTAACCCATGATGTTTTCTTGTGACGTAGTTATATCAAAAACAATATAAGTATACTATACTATAAGTTTGACATATGAACCATCTCAAGGAAATCGGTCTTGATATAACAGCTGGCAGATTTTTTTATGAATTAATAGTGATTTCATTAGAATAGATAACATAAGTAAATACTGAATTAGATAACCCACCGATAGTATTACCCTGTACCGTGTTTTCTTCCCAAGCTGTCTTAGTGATCAAGGCATCTTTTTGAGAATACTCTATTTTAAATCGTAGCTCCATTTACTGGTGCATGTGATGAATAGGAAACCAACGTGCTTGGAAAATGCCTACAAGCATACAATACAAGCTAGTTTAGGTTCATTGGTTCGAGACCTGCTTCTGATCATGTCTCAATATGTTAGAAAGTTGCCAGTTTCTTACTTCGAATAGGGTTTTATTGGTTATTCCCTTGAACAATGGTAAGGTAAACTGCCTGTGTATACAATAACTAAATATGGTCGATACGGGCGTGAAACCATGAAAAATGTAACCAAAACGCCAAAAATGAATATGGTGAACTTTCATGCGTTTGACAAACTGACTTGTGCTAGAAACATCGCATAGACTTCTGAGTGTAGTGTAATGATGTATCTTCCCACGATCTTTCTTACACTACAGTTCGTACATTTCAGGTTCTATGAGACAAGAAACGAAGTACTTTTGTAGTATTGATGGGTTGTCGAATTTCTTGCCCGGCGGTCGTTTAGTTTCTTCATTTCTCATGGTTTAACGGTCGTTCGAATCGTTTTTCAGTGGTCGCAGGTTCGAACCCGTTAAATCGGACCGACATGAAACTTCTTTTAAAACAAAATATAAAAGATAGTCATCTATTTATAATGCGCTTCGTTTTTTTTAGTTTCGAGATCTACTAAAATTCGATACCCGCATGCGACAAAATCGCGCAAATTCATTTGTAAAAAGAAATATTAAATTATCCTGTCAGTACGAAGTCGCATAATTATCCAAGGTTCATATAGTTTTGTTCACAAAACAAATCCACTCATATGAGAAGTAAAGATTCTCAACGTCACTCGGAAGTCCAGTTAGAAAGAAAATAAAGAACGGACAAGAATTTTCATACGGACAGTTAAAATAATCTTATGTCTATCATTTCAACCACGTGTTATAACAATTAACTCCAAACGCACATACATTACACATAAAACTGTTATATAACAACAGACATGAGGGTTCATGCATCTGTGCCAAAGGAATACTTGTCCTTCCTTTCACTAGAAATTGAATGCTTACAGGTGTTTTAACGAACAGTTTGACACAAAAACAGTACATATTACGCTATTTTTACACTTATATTTATATAATTACGTTTGATGCATTTTCTTAAACTTTGTCAGTTGCAATTGAATAAAATTGTAGGTAATTTCAATAACCCTGGTCAGAGTTTAAAGATACTTCACAGAAGTGATGAGTACAATGCCTAGTTGTGCATGGTCCATGTTTCGGGTCACTAGATCAAAGGTCACTGTCACAGGGGCTCGAGATGGTTAAAACTTGTGGACGTTTAATCTCAAATATCCCTGGTCAGAATGTAATGATACTTCACTCAAGTGATAAGTACAATGCCTAGTTGTGCATGGTCCAGATGAAATCTCTAGGTCAAAGGTCATGTTCACAGGGGTTCGAGATGATAAAATCTATAATGCCTAGTTGTGCATGGTCTAAATTTCGGGTATCTGGGTAAAAGGTTAAGGTCACAAGGGCTCGAGATGGTAGAATCTTGTGGACGCGAAATCGCCAAAACCCCTGGTCAGAATTAATGATACTTCATAGAAGTGATCAGCACCATTCCTAGTTGTGCATGGTCCATGTTTCGGGTCACTAGATCAAAGGTCACAGTGGCTTGAGATAGTAAAATCCTGTGCGTTTTTAATCTCCAAACCCGCTGGTCAGAATTAATTATACTTCACAGAAGCCTTAAGTTGTTCAGGTCCACTAATCAGAGCATCAAATATTACATAACTTTTAAGTACTGTGTCAGTGGGATGTTCGGGGTATTTATCACCTTCAGTGATAATTTTACTTTCAAAACTGTTTACTGATAGGTTTCGTTTATACTGTAAATACTGAGTGTACTTGTCGTCCACATATGATATACATTGTGGAAATTTTAAAAATAATGTTATGTCACTAGATTAAAGGTCACAGGGGCTTGAGATAGTAAAATCTTGCGTTTTTAATCTCCAAACCCGCTCGTTAGAATTAATTATACTTCACAGAAGCCTTAAGTTGTTCAGGTCCACTAATCAGAGCATCAAATATTATATAAATTTTTAATACTGTGTCAGTGGGATGTTCGGGGGTATTCATCACCTTCAGTGATAATTCTACTTTCAAAACTACTAATAAGTTTCGTTTATACTGTAAATACTGAGTGTACTTGTCGTTCACATAATTATGATATAGTTCTACATTGTGGAAGTTTTAAAAATATAAATTCCAGCACTAGATCATTGGCCGACTTAGAAATTTCCATTTCTATTTTTAGTACATGACCTTGCAACCTTATATTCCGAATAAAAGACCATAATATCTATATTTAGATCAAAAATTCCTAGCTGATTAATACGCAAGTGCGCACAACTTAACTGTTTCACTTGGGAGTATCACATGGTCTCAATAGTACACTGTCCACACAAAATGGCCGCAGAAATCTTCACTTCGGTCAAGAAATAAGGGGTAAGCTCATTGTTACTGATATTTAAGGATATGCAGAAAAGGCGCAAAGTACCCACATTATAAAAAAATACTTACAATCTCTTTGTTTTTCAGAAGTTTTCTTGGTTCAGGCCTGAAACTCTAAACAGATATTTTTTTAAATCATTGTCTGAACAAACATCTAATTTTGGTAGTTCAGCGCTAAAAGCATTTATAGTGCACGATCTATCCTAAAACATCAGTTACAATGAGTTGACCTCTTATTTCTTGACCGATTTCTGCAGCCGTTTTGTGTGGACAGTGTAATCTGACCACGTGATACTCCCGGGTGTTTTTGTGATGTACAATAATAATTATTGTTTGTTTGTTTAATTTACATTAGTTTAAAAATAAATTGTCGAAATTAAAGTTGTACATAAAACTGATTGTACATGAAAAGAGTGTTGGGAAGATGTACTTTGATTTTATCGCACTATATGAATTAGCGTAGGTAAAAAATTCCAATGGTTGTTGTAGGGCACAATCTTATTCTGGTGCAATGAATATGGAAGGTAAGCACCTTCCAATAAAACGATGTCTAATAGTAACTAAGAGCACTTGGGTCTAGGATCGATAAATGTCAAAGAATCTAGTCATAACAAGTAAATGACTCCTATTGCTTTTTAAGGTTAGTTTGTATGTCAGTCAATCGGAAGTCCGAATGGTATCGAGTCAATTTCTAAAGATTGCTTATACTTAAGGCAATCAACATATGAAGGTTGTTCATTACTAGTAAATGCGTCAGCGAGTATCAGTGACATTGTACAATGCTTTACGATCAGGTATTAAAGAACGTTGATGCCAAATTATCATACGACTTACATGTATAATATGTATCACATCTGGAGAATCAGAATCATATTTCTCTGTTATTTTAGTATAATATATATTGCGTGATGCACTTTGCTGGTTTCAAGGCAGTTGGAAATTCTGTAAATGTTCCTTTGGAGTATTATAGGAACAACATTGGTGGAACAATCAATCTATTAGAGGTAATGTTTTGGTATTTCGTCGCTTGTCTGTTTTTTTTGTGACTGTTGTACTATTCTATGATTCTCATAATAATTACTCTCTTAAATGATTTTTTTTTTGAATGTCGGTGTACAATGTTGTTTCATTTACTGGTTGGAAACGTCATTATCGCTCAAAAGTAAATTATTTAATCAGGAAAACGTAAAAAAATCCGTCTGAACGTTATTAGAAAGTAAGCATAAGAAACAAAACTAAAACATACAGTAAAATATTTGTCATATAAATACCATTTAAACCGTTCTGAGAACAAAAATGTATAATACATTTGGAAGTACTATATCTATCTAACTAAACTTTATTTAGGTAATGAAAGAGTTTAAAGTATACAACATGATTTTCTCAAGTTCAGCAACTGTTTACGGAGAACCAGACTATTTGCCTTTTGATGAACAGCACAAGACTGGAGGATGCACAAATCCCTACGGCAAAACTAAATATTTTTTAGAAGAAATAATGAAAGACTTATATACAGCTAATAAGGTAAATTTAAAGCTTGGAGAAATATTACGTAAGTAAATAAAGTAACTCATCCAAAATACCATTTCGTATCCCATAGAATATTTGTTCAGATTAAGGTTAAACTGTACCAAGAGCATCTGTGTAACAAGTCAGGAGTGAGTGCATTAACAATTCATTTTAATAACACCAATTTTGATGATGTTTCAACATCGAAATTAGCAAGCAAAGAAAAGCGGTAATAAAAGGCAGCAGACAACAAAGATTATAAATTAGTTGTTTGAATATGTTAAATTTAGTAATAACAGACGAATAAGTAAAGGTTAATCATATTGCTAATTATATACGCTACATTTTTTAAAGATCAGTTTAATGAGGAAACATTTTCGTTTCAAAAAGTAAAAATACACGATATACAGTTGGTTGTTGCAACACAATCCTTAAAAAGTACAGAAAGTAAAGGCATAGGCATAAGAATAAAATGCGATTGTATAACATAAATGTTAAGAGTACAATTGAAGCATATACAAGGTTCCAACAGTTTTGAGTTAATTGAGTAAAATGACTAGAGGGACGGTAAAATGGCCTTAAGACAAAATACTTGTTTCAGTTATCTACGTCAAGTGTATACAAGATCACGATATTTTGAATATATACACCTAAGGCGTCACTTACGAACGTATGTTGTCACATAATTAAGATAGGTAGGAAGTTGTAGTGGTGATCATTTTTAATTGCACCATTTACGTTTGTTTGCAAAATTATATGCTCTTTTGATATATAGCATATCTCGTGAGTTATTTCATTTCTTCTTGTCACGATATCGAGGGGTGAATACGAAAAAGTTCTAAGCGACCTTTTTTCAGGAAAAAAAAACATTTTTACATATATCAACCCAGAAGGACCATCTAGAGGTCCTGTAAAAATATCTAGGTTATGTATTGATAGTTAACAAAATAAATTAAATTTTCCTAAAAAGTACTTAGTAACACTGGCCAACTTTTGAATACAGAAAAAATGCTCAGTGACTTGAGTCGCACTTTCGCAATAAACTTTTTGCATGTCAAGAAATTTAAAAATATTCCAAGTAACAAAAACATTTTTCTTTACTCTTGAAAGATATTTGTTATAAGATAAACAATATTGTAAATACATTTTTTGAATAATTTTGCAGTTATTTTCAAGTTCTGCGCAGATTTTGCACTTAGTATTATTTCGCAGTGAAAATTTATACCAAAACCCATTTACTATTATTGCGAAATACATCTTAATGCATTATAATGCACTCATTACACATATGATTGTGCTGCCATAAACATGTATCTGTGTCATCCAAATTTTAAGTCAATGTATCAATGTGATATCATGATTGGTACTGTTTTTAATGCATTTAAAGCATGATTATAGATCTACAACCACTGTCAACATTATAAAGATAGATACATAAAAATTCCCCCCAAATGGAAAAACAATATTAAAATTCCCCTATCTAAGGGCCTAACCCCATTCCCAAAAACAGAAAAGTGCCCTTGTATCATGATTGAGAGTAGGACTGTCACGTTTACAGAATTTTCTAAACGTGTTCACAAACACAAGTTAACGACATGGACCCATCTCCTCTTGAATAGCTTTGGCAAACTGATTTCAACCATTGCACTCTATTTCAAGACAAGACGAAAGAATATGATATTAAATCCTTCAGTTTACATTTTTGTTACAATATCTAAAGTTCCCCTTCAATTAAGATAAGGAAAGTTGTCTTTCTTCTAGCAAGGACGTTTTTTAGTGGTCAAGACTTTTAAGCACTGCTGGACAAAAACAAAGCAGCGATCAAATATTGATGCGTCAGTCGCATTGAAGCACCCCGATTGAAAAGAAATGAATTTATTCTCACATGCTGTTATAATCACGGGTGCTAACTAATTTGCCCTCCGGTTATGAAGTTTGTGTCTTTTATTGAGGGTCCACAATTATCGATGCACAAGATGAAATAAATCCAAAATGCGTTGCACTTAAATGTCCGACTCAGATCTAAGATAAATTGTGAATAAAACTTTAAAACGCTTTAGACAATGTTTACAGAAAAGGTCACAAGTGAGCACGAACTGTTTGGAGAGCTTGCGTCAAAAATATATGTACAATAATATACTAACAGTACGGATTTTTTTCTTTTCTGTTTTTTCTTATCCACTTCGGTGTATATATAAATGTATATTTTCAGATAAATATATATTCTGGATTTTCCTTCTGACTTACATGTAATATGAATGTTATTATCTGATTGTTTGCTTGTTTAAACATTTTCATTTTTGCACAGATGCAGAAATAGTTATGGTTTCAATACATGTATACCCATAATTATTGTGATCTTTAATCGACTAATACACATGTGTTTATGTATTTTTTTCTCCTTTTGCCGAAAAAGTAAACATACAGCTTGTGGGATAATTCTATGTAAAATATTTGTTGAATTTTTTCGATAATATACGTTGAAATATCTTAAGCGCTTTTCATATCACCAGATATGTGTATTATATCGTATCATTCATCGTGTAACGTGCACCATATACTATACACGATACACGACACACGGTATACGATTTCCGGTGCACAATGCACGATAGACCTATACGATATACAATTTTATGTTTTATTCAGCGTGTATATTTCCGCAGAAAGAAATAAAATGCTGTCTTCAAATTGTTTTATTTTATTTTTCATTCGCCAGTGCAATACGGGCAATAATGATCTCCGGAACAGGTGGAAGACAGTTTACACCTGAAATCCGAAATTTAATTATATTTTTTCGACGGAAAGGACATAATTTTTCTTAAAAACTGTTGCTGTCACAGCGTTAATTTAAGTGCAGTAGACAAGGTATAAGGAAATTCAGTCGGAATTATACAAGACAGGGAACATCAACTACTTGGAAGGTAAGTTATTGAATATTTATTTGGTAAATAAAAATAATATGAAAAACCGACGAATCAACGATAGTTTTACAAAATCAGTTAACGTCCGAGCAAAAATTAATAAAAAATGTGTACAGTGCCTTATTAAAATAACATCCTGTTTAAGATAATCCATGTAATGGTTACAAAAATAATCGCCACTTGAATAACACAAAAACTATGAAGGAGTTATTGAAAACAAAAATTATGTTGACTGTCAAAAAGACAAATGGACAGTGACACTCTTTCGTGAAGTGGTGCTTTAAAGAAAGGTGTTGACAGCAATAACTTCCGCCCAATTTCTCGCACCTCAGGATCAATATTGAATACTAATATGACACTTACTGTAATTTATTTCGCACCTTGTTAAACTATGGACATATGTAACTTTCCGAAGTATTTTTAATATTGTGCAGGTGCGAAGCATGTTATTAATCGGTCTTATTTTTTTGGTCTCATTAAACGGTATAAGGACAACAAATTGTAACAGAGAATCAAAACAAACAGATTTAGTGAGAACAAAAACAATACAACTTTAAGTAAAGTGTAAAAAGTCAAAATTAGTCGTATAACGTGTACTCCGTCTAACGTGTAGCGTGCAGCGTGCGCCTCGTATATCGTTCATTTCGTGTATTGTTCTGAATCGTGTACCGTGTAATTAACGTACGTGTAACGTGCGTGTATCGTGCGTACATCGTGCGTATATCGTGCGTTCCGTGTGACAACTGTTACGTTCCGACTACTGTAAAAGAATGTAACACTAGCGTAATAATCGGAGGAGATTTTAATACAATTATAAATACATTACTAGACAAAACAATGGTAGAGATGATACGCACAAACGTTGTAGGAAAATAATGGAGCAGATTATAGAATCCAAAAATCTGGTGGACATTTGGCGATACAAAATTCCTATGCAGTTGCAATTCATGTGGCATTCAAATACAAAACCTAAAATATACAGCAGGTTAGATTACTTTTTGATATCAGACATGCTAGTAAATAACACTAAGATCTGCAAAATTACGCCTGGTTATAAAACTGACCATTCGATCGAAAATTTAAACATTAATTTGATCAATATCAAAAGGAGACTAGGGTATTTTTAAATAAACAATAGGTTATTACAAGACGAAGACTATAAAAACAAGTATAGAACTTGTATAATTGAAACAACTGAAATACACAAAGAATGCAACCCAAACACACTTTAGGAAGCAATCAAAGGAAGTATCAGAAATGAAACAATACAATATGCATCAAAAATGAAAAAAGACGAAATTAAAAAAGGAAATAAATTAATTAAAGAAATATATAATTTGGAAACTAAATTTATATATAATAGTAGTGTAGACGATACAGAAACTCTATTGGAAATAAAAAGACAAGAACTTGAAAAGATATATGATTAGAAAATTGATGGATTTTTAATTCAGAGTAAGGCAATTAACATTGAGGGAAGCGAAAAAAATAGTAAATACTTTGCAAATTGCTGAAAGAAAAACTATCTGCAAACTCAAAATTGGTGAAAAAGACGTAACTGATCAGGATCAAATTTTAATTGAACAAAAAAGATTTTACGCTACTCTTAACTCAAAAAGCCGGACTTGCAATTAAAATACGATTTCTTTAATTTACATTTGAATAGATTAAATGAAAATCAGAAATCTATATGCGAGGGTATATTAACAGAACACGAACGCTTCGAAGCCCTAGATGAAATGAAAAACAATAAAAGTCCAGGCTCAGATGGTATAACAAGCGAATTTTATAAGGTTTTCTGGGAAAATATAAAAAGTAATATTAAAATGCGTCTTTAAATTATCATATACAAATAGCCATTTAACCGATTTACAGAAGCAGGGAATACTTACGTTGCTTCCAAAAGAAGGAAAAGAAACACTTGTCCTATCAAATTGGCGTCCAATCAGTCTACTTAATGTGGATTACAAGATGGCTACAAAAGCAATTGCTAATCGATTGAAAAAAGTAATAAATTCTGTTATAAATCCAGCACAAACAGAGTTTCTGAAAAATAGGTACATTGGCGAAAATGTCAGACTTATATTTGAAACAATAGAATTCTTAAATGACAATAAAACTCCAGGGCTTCTTATATTTTGCTGATTTTGAAAAAGCATTTGACAGTCTCAATCATTCTTTTGTTTTCAAATGTTTAAAGAACAAGAAATGGCATGAAAAAGGAATAACAAATATAGAACACTTTTTTGACTATAGAAAAAATACCTTTTACTGCTTTGAAGAGTTAAAGCGTATATATGAACTAGAAAACAGTGACTTTCATGTACTACCAACTCATTAGTAGTATTCCAACAAGATTAAAGGAAATGTTCAAAACAGAAGGCATAATATATAATATCAAACCAAAGTTATTGGATGCACTAAAACAATCGAAAACGCCAAACAAATTATTGTACACAAAACAGTTTAATGTTAACTCCAACTCAAGGTCACTTAAATCGGAAATAAAATGGGGACACAATCTAAATAAAATCGACATTAACTGGAAAAGGGTATACTCTCAGACATTTAAAGCAACAATTGACACAAAAATGAGAAATTTACAGTAATAATGTACCATGCGAATTTTACCCACAATCACGACCATATTAAAAATGAAAATAGCTAACACAAATATATGCGACTTCTGAAATATACATCATGAAAGTCAAGAACATTTATTTTGGACATGTACTTATGCTCAAGATTTATGGAATAGATAAAAGGGAGTTTTTAAAAAGAAATAACTTTGATATTCTTTTTAATTTAGAAAACATAGATTTGGAATATTACCAAATAACATGAAAAGTAATGTTGCAAACTTTCTTATAATTTTGATGAAGTCTTTTATTTTTCAAATGAAATACAGAAAAAAGTTACCACATTTTGACATTTACATTAATTATCTGAAAAACGGAATCGGGATAGAAAAAGAAATAGCTTAAATGAATGGCAAAATTCAATATCATAATTTTGAATGGGGAACTCTGAATATTTTCTAAGTTTTTACACAACAAAATCTCGTACCTTTTTTAAAACCATGACTATCATATACGTTTGTATAAGAATAACAGAAAGAACAAACCGACATACAAATCATATTTCCCCCTTTTCTTTATCTATTTAAAAAAAAATAATGCATCTTTAATTAAATTACAATACTGTTTGGAAGTGTTAAGCGTGAATCCGCATATTTACCAAGGGAGTTTAACATCAGATGTTGTTTTTGTATGAAATATGTGTATGTATATCTCATAAATCATTATGTTGAAATAAATGATAAAAAAGTAAAATAAAAAAGACAATGTTTGATATGGCTAAATATGGATAAGTAAATATCTTTTTGTGTTACGACATTGAGTACATATTCCAGATGCAAAAACAAATACGCTAGTTATAAATGAAAGTTAGAAATTTTGTCACACATTATGGAATTGACCTAGCAAATTTGAACTGCAATCCTTGTAGCTAAAATACCAGACAACTGTACCAGAATTAAAGGCATCATTTACTTTTTTGAACACACTGCTCTTTTGTAAAGAAAATATCGCAAAGTATCGCCGACTTTAAGTGGGTACTTTTAGAAACAACATTGTTAGGCAAATAATTCAAAGGTAGTTATTTTTTTTAAAAAAGAAAGATTTTCAATGTTTGAGTTTAAAACATTTTAGGTTGATTCATTTTCTGTGAAATTTCTTGTTAACACCCTCAGAAAACGCAATGAACTTCATAGTCTATGGATGTTATTTTTATACAAACGGCCACAAAATGAAATTGAAAATATATCAAAATCACGCTTTTCACTTTTCTGCATCCTTTAGTATGCATATGCTTTGATAAGTCGTTTGCTTTTTGTGCATAAAGGGGCACGAAATGCACAGCCTCATTATTTACTGTCGATGCAGACTTTTTCACTATTCAAAAAGACTGAAACACTTTTTATATGTAGCTATATATTGACCAGGTACCGGTTAATGACGTAGTACCCGGGTAGTACTGTACTAGCGTTACCCGACCCGATAGTAGGGTACAAGATCCAGCTCTAGTACTAGATTAATCTTATAAAAAGATGCAGTTTGAACTGATGTAAAATAACCAATTAAATATATGTCAGTGTCTTGTCTACACAGAACGCCAGTTAATTATTACATGTACATTAGTCAATGTTTTCCTTTGTCATAATTTCAATGTATTGTCTATTGTTTTAAAAACTTCAATCAAAGCGCTGTGAGCGCTGAAGGCCTGGGGGCTATAGGTTAACTCCCCGAAAAACAACTTTTGACCTACGTGTTTTGCGCTGAACCTTACCTAAAGCGCGGGTCGAAATGTGCAGAGGACGAAATTCAATATATGACACAGATTTTTTGTTTGTAATTGTGCTTATTGGGTCCACCAACCTCGTTCGAGGCATATTCAGTGACACAGAATGAATGATTCACAAATATATGGGTGGAAGGGAAGTTTGTTTTATTATAAAACGTACGTTAAATGAAAAATAATCACATAGTCAACATTATAAATTGATCACGTGAGTTCCTTTTCGGGAATGTACGTAAGTTGTATCTTTTTTTTAGAGAAATTTATTTTTAGGTAAATATATATGTAATCGTTCGTAAATAAGAAAGTTGTCAATGAAATAACATCAGAAATTTGAAAATCAAACTACAAACTCTTATATCGAATTCCGTACGCTTCCGTAAATTTCCGTAAATATTCGTACTTTTCCGTGATATGCATATGATTATCTTCCGTAATCAGCTAACAGCGCATTAATTTCTAAAACAGAAAAAAATGTGTAATGCAGCCCGTAAGCTATATACCTTTCTGCAATCGTTTGAAGTTGTATGTACTGTTTTTATTTGTAATATGTTCATTCAAATAGAATATTGATCTGGTCTGCCTTGTACTAGTTTCACATAGCGCATGTTTACAGTTGTTATTCGCACATAGCATAGTTAAATTGTCTGCAGTGTTTGAAATGTGGTATGCTAACTTAGGCCTAGGGGACTTTCAGTCCCCAGGCCAAAAATCATTCTTTGTCTGCTATGTTGATAGCTGGGGCAAACATTTCTTAAAGTGATTTGGAAATCTTGTTATTGTGGAAGAACATGAAGTCACTGGGTTGTTAGTTAATGTACTAGCCAGATTGTGTTCAACTTATCTGTTTTTCTGAATGGCTTACAAAAGTACAAGACATTCTTTTATGGAAACAAACAAACTATGTTTTCCTAGCTGGATAACCCTTCCATTACATATGAACTAATTTTCTACAGTAAGATGGAAGCCAAACATGTTTTACAACAACAATTATGAAATAACATTCGTTCCAGCGGTGTTCACCGTTTAATAAACAATGATTTAAAGTACTGATATGCAGGAATTAGCCACGAAGGCAGGAGGCCAGATTGGTTAATGACTGCGTATACACTCAACCACTTTTCTAAGTATACATCTAAAAGAATTTTTGAAGTTTCTTCAATTGTCAAGATATTTTGATGAATATTTTAAAGTCATAAGATCAAAGATTCATATTTAACATTCCATCAGAGTTATAAAGATAGGCACCAAACTCATTGGTCCGCAGCGCTCTAAACACAATAACCCTAATATTCAAAAGTCACAAAAACGTTAAAATAATCAAACTGTCATCAATCTGCGCGTAACACATCCGACCATTTATGATTCACTGAAATTAAATTAGCAGACATTTCGTAATGTTTGATCACTCAAAGTCTTTACGAGGATGTTTTTAGGCAGAAGTAAAGTCTAAAAAGGAAATTTGAGACTTGTGTCTGATTCTTATGCCCCACTTCATTTCGATCGGATGAAGATGATGATTGATGGACAATGTGCACACTAATGTTTTTTTCAACTAATTATGGCTTGGACGTACTCATCTTCAATAATTAGTATTTGGTACTTCTCATGAATCTCTAATGGTCAGTTTGTGGTGTGGAAACGTCACGTTGGAGAAAAAACAGCACTGTACTGAATCAATTGATACAATTGACGGGTGTGTTGGAGAAATGCATGGGAAAGGAAATTCTTAAAAGGTTAGACGGATCAGCGTTGAGATAATATTTTTATGAAAGCGGGATATTTGAAATTGGTACAAGAAACCGTTTTTTAACAAAAACTTTACTGTTCTAGATAATTTATCAGAAATCTAGAATAACCATAATTTACAGTTTTGTGAATTTCATATTTTGGCGTGTGGTGATGTAAACTCTCTGAGACAATGAAATCACCATTAATGCTCATCAACTTTATACCGAGTATTGAGAGAATGAATCCAATAATTTGTTGACAAATTTTCATGACCGCATCTTTCAAAATGATTTTGATATGACACATATTTAAGGTGTATACTTAGAAAAGTTGTTGAGTGTATGTACGACAAATCATTATTTATTAGATTGTAACAACGTTGAAAAAGATCTTATTTCGATTCTAACATGGCCATATATTGCAAAAGGTGAAAAAACGCAAAGCGTTATTTTCTACGCCAACGCTCATTTCACGTCGTGCGGCGCATATGTTTACAGCATATCGGTTTCCGCGTTGTTTATGGTTTGATATAACATAAGTTTTCTAGTCTTTGTCAATAAAGACGAAATCGTGAGTCTTTTTAGAATTTACATTAAGTTCTGATATTGAGAGTCATACTTAAATGAGGCAAATTATACTGGGTTCATGGTTGACCAAATCAAAGTTAAAGTTAAGCACGAAATGTATGAGGGTGTTAGCTTTCGTTAAGCCTTACAGCTTTGCAACACAATAAAATGTTGCGTCGACAAGGAGTTTGTATTGTAACATAAATTTCTTTAGAAAGTCAGATTTTTAAATTATATAGGATAAGGGGCTTCAAAATGTTGAATTTTGATAGCTTTAAATGCTAATAATAGCAAAATGTAGCAAATTCAAAAATGTAGGGATGTGGTGTAGTTGAGTGGTTAACGCCTTGGACTACTAATCCAGAGGTCCTTGGTTTGAATCCCGGCTGCGGCACTGGAAATTTCAGAAACGTTTTTCAGTGTTACCCAGGCGTCTAGAAATGCCTGTCAGGAGTCTTGACCAATTCAACCCGGGAGAAGTCCCAGGATCGGCCGGGAGTTATAAACAATCAAAGATAAAAAATTTCAAATATGTACCGGTACACTATCTTTCAGCTGAATATTTCTACTTTACAGAAAAGTTTGCGAGATATTTATGTTTTATCTTTTTTCAGTCTACTTTGACTTCTTAGGGACTAAATAAGTATGTTTAATCCACTAATGGCACAAAATGCATTTGTATCAGCATCCAAGTTCCTACACAATGTCATGCAGCTTCATAATAGTATAATTCAGTAAATTTAGCTGCAAATCAATATATTATAAGCTGTTAATGATTTTAAATGCATCTGAAAGTATCTAGCAGAAGTCTGCAAAGGTTTTGTTATAATTAAATCTGAAAGTTTTTAATTTATATGTCACTAAGTATTTTTTCGTAGTCAGCAATTCACTGGCTTAACAAAAATGAATAGTGCGAAAATGTAACTTGTTTATGGCCTATATGTATTTAAAAATGTGAGAAATGATTGATCTGATTGCTTAAAGATTTTTTTAAAAAGGAATAAAAATCAATACGATGTTTATCGCACTCAATTTTTGTCGAACTTGTCAAACTTTGAAGAATGACATCAGTATTTGCAGCAATAGAAAAAATAAAACAATTTTTTTGCTTCCTGTAAAATTTCGAAAAATGCACTTAGAACTTTTTCGTATTCACCCTCATATAGATATGTTTCTTCACAAGGTATTGGCAAACTACCATTACCAATTTTCTTGAAATGTTTTGAAACAAAAAGGATATTTCTATATATAGTTGTTCTGGTTTTTAACATTGGTTTTGTATTAAAGAGGGTGACAAAAATGTAAAAAAAAAGTCAATTAATGCTAAATAAATAGCAATTCTCCACATGTCATTTTTCCATGAGTCCAATCAAATTCAGTATTTTTAGAATTGATTTGTGACATGTACACGAAAGAATATAAAAAAAGGATTGCTGTTATTTTCAATTCTAAAGAACACATAATTTTCTTTGTGTAAATGAGAAAGATCTTTTTTTTCTTTCCTTAAATCCTGTTTAACGCTTACAATATTGGCAATAACGCAGATGCTTGACACAAAGCCTGTCGGAAATATTTTTAGGAATAGCACAAGAGACGGTGATTGAAGAAATAATGTTAGATGCACCAGTTAAATTTGCTCGGATATCGACGCAAAGTAGAATTCATATCCAATTCAAGGTCATAACCTGACACATGTAACCGAAACTAATATCTGAAACCATCTACAAGGCTGTAGACATAATGGTAATTCTTCAATGCAGCCTACAATGGAAGCATAAACAGAACCAGCACATTTTTTTCTGTGTAAAACAACCATTGTTTCTATGTACATTCCAACAAAATGGTTAAACATTATGTTGAAAATAGAACCCTAAACATCGATGACTACACCTAAAGCAGTTGATTCATTGACAAAATGATTACACTAACCGCATGTTAGACCTTTCTAACTTAAACTGAAACGTAAACGTAAACGGAAACTTAATCCGTACTTGCAATGAAAACCAGGGACTTTCTCAAATGTTATAAAAAACTATGAATCAAACTAGTACAATACCACAGGTGTTTGCGACTTAAATACATTAGCTGTAAGCATTTTTAGAGTTTGATCAAACAAACACATGTCTGAATCACCTACGGAAGGAAATGCCAAGAATTGGGCCATATTGAGATTATCGACTAATTCGTCTTTATCTTTCGTATAGAGTGCTCTACCAGTATTCTGTATCTCAGAATTATTCTGTTAATCTTGCGAAACTTTCGTCCGTCTTACGTCACGTCTAACAGGGTGTCGATGGGGATGAATTTCCCCCCGCCGGGACACATACATATGGAAATATAAGCTTCTGTCATTAACTTGAAATGTAGCGCATCATTAAGACAGTCCGGAATTCCCGACTCGCTCTACATACAATACCATCTTTATCTATACAAGTTTGGTACGTATGACATGGAAGTTCCTGTAACAAGAATGAAACTTATCATTGGCTCGTTCATAGGATGAAATAATGTATATATATATTTATTAAATATTAAAAGATTACTGGTTCAGTACAAGTATACAGAATTCAGCGAGCACTACTTCGTATCCATGTGGTGTTGTGCACAATCAAATTTTTAAAAATCGTGAATTTAGTGCAGATCAAGCGTAAAATATGTATGCACATAGCTAAATTGCTCTACATGACTGAAATGATTATAAATACTGTATAACGCTTTAAATATGCGGTGCAAATGGTTTATCTGTTTTGAATATGTCGTAAACTTGCCGAAATCGCAACAACCGCCAAAATACAATTTAAGGCATATCGAGGACAGAAACTTTAATGAATATTAGATGCTAAAATCGATTACCACAGGGTTAGGGTTAGGGTTAACCCTAACCGCAGGGAAAACCAAAAATGATTCTTGGTTACCTTGTAGTTGTAATCGGTGAAACCGTTCACTGGGCCTTGACATGCAGCGTCCTCGATAAATGGCGGGTGATTTTGATCACGTGAGTTCCTTCTCGGGAATGTACGTAAATTGTATCTTTTTTTAAAGAAATTTATTTTTAGGTAAATATATATGTAATCGTTCGTAAATAAGAAAGTTGTCAATGAAATAACATCAGAAATTTGAAAATCAAACTACAAACTCTTATATCGAATTCCGTACGTTTCCGTAAATTTCCGTAAATATTCGTACTTTTCCGTGATATGCATATGATTATCTTCCGTAATCAGCTAACAGCGCAGTAATTTCTAAAACAGAAAAAATGCAGCCCGTAAGCTATAGACCTTTCTGCAATCGTTTGAAGTTGTATGTACTGTTTTTATTTTTAATATGTTCTTATCGTATACGACATTCAAACAAAAGATTGATCTGGTCTTTCTTGCACTCCTTTCCCAAAGCACATGTTTACAGTTGTTATTCGCACATAGCATAGTTAAATTGTCAGCAGTGTTTGAAATGTGGTATGCTAACTTTCAGTCCCCAGGCCAATAAAAAAATCAACATTTCTAACCTTGTAAAGACTATTATCAGATATTTAGAAAAGAGACATCTTTTTGTCAAATCATTCATCTTGATTATTTGAAATGTTAACAAGGGCTTAAGTGACCACAGTATTTTCGAAGTAAAAAAACTAAAGACTGACTGCCAAAACCATCAACACTAAAACATCCTACAACAGAAAGTCAACCAGGGGCATCTTTTGCAATTCATATCATGAACAAAAACTGCAATTTCTATCAAAGTCTACCATTGCTTACGTTTCCTCATAACCGTCCGTCAATGTGTAAAAGACATCAAGAAAGACTTCGAAGTATTACGAAGCATCGTCATCATGTTTTGAAAAACAGTAGTCGCTTTTCGTCACCTTTGATTTTCTTCTATGACAAACAAAATTCAACATGATATTGATTTAAACAATCTCATAACATGTAATTATTCTGTTATATATTTGTTTTCAAATAATTGTGCCACCAGGAATGGAATATAGTACTCCTACGCTACTTTAACCCTATCGGGGCACATAAGTCTGGTAAGATTGGTGAAAGTCCAGTGGGTGTTCCACACAACCTGATGCCAAACATTTCAAATGTAGTAGCTGGAGTACTAACAGAACTTACTGTATATGGAAATGATTATAATACAAAAGACGGAACAGGTAGGTTAACAGAAACGCACCTTCTAAGAGGTCTGCATTTTCATCAGTGAGTTGAACAGTTATCATAACCTGTCATTGAATATTTACCAGCCCATACTTAAGAGTTTGTTATATTTTATCGAACTCAGGAAGGGCGTGTGCAGAGTGTTTTAAACAATAATCATCCGCAATCAGTGGTTGGCTTATATAACAATTTTCGTTTTAAAGAATAACGTATAAAAGAATTACTGTATTGCTAAAATAGCCTAATAAAATAGCTGTACACATTAAACATGTATGAAAACCTCTCTTTGAGCGTTCACCTTTATGAGTGGCCTGAACCATTTGATGCCAATAATGATGTTTAGAACATAATTATACACTGAATGTTGTGTCGTTCTAGGCGTCAGAGACTATACCCATGTAATCGACCTAGCTCAGGGGCATGTAGCAGCATTAAAAATCGTAGAGAAAACATGTGGACTGAAGGTATGTTTTAATTCGTGAAGTGTTCAAAGAATTTTAAAACTCTGGTTGCTAGGTAACATAGGAAAAACTTTTAAAATCTTCTTCTCTGAAATTTAGATATCTAGCATGCAGCATTGACTTGTAGACTTCTACCAAAAGTGTTCAAATTATGACCCCGGGTCAAAATTGGCACCGCCCGAGAATCACTTGATTTTCCATATGTTTTTATAAGAAATTTTTTGTCTAGTGGGTCTTTACAAAAATGGTTCAAATTATCAACACCGTTAGAAAATTGACCCTTGATTTTACATATGTTTTTATGGGAGAAACTGTATAGAAATCTTCCTCTCTTAAACCACGCTGCTTAAAGCTAAGAATTTTTACATAAAGTATTGCCTTGTGGACCCCTAACAAGATTGTCCAAATCATTACCCCCGGGTCAAAATTGACTAAACCCTAGCGGTAACTTGTTTTACAAAGACATACTAAAAAACCATTAGGTCTAGAGCTTAGATATTTTAGTGTATAACAGTGTCTAATGGACCTCTTTAAGGTCTGTTCAAATCATTCCCCATGGTTAAAATTGACCCTATCCCAAGATCAAACTTGGTATATATTTTTTTTAATAGTCTTCTTCTGCCAAAAAACAAAGCAATATAGAGCTTATATATTTTGTATGTATCATTGTCTAGTGGTCCTCTAACAAGTTTGTTCAAATCATGCCCCCTGGGGTTGAAATTGATCACGCCTATTTTAGGTGTATCTTCTCTTTATTTAGAGTTTAGGAGAAATTTCGCTTCCAATGAATTCCTATAGTAACAAGTGACTTAGCGAGCAACAATCGACTCGTTTTGGGGAGGCTGCGTTTTTGGTACGTGGCATTCCCTGTTTGATATTATTTTTGTTTTTTTCCTAAGCATTTGCCGGTGACTCTAAAGCAACCAGTGACTTTCCCTATCAACCATGAACTTCCCTTCAAAACAAGTGACTTCCTTAGCAACCAGTGACTTCCTTAGGTAAGTGCACTGGTACTGAGGTAAGCGATATAGGGCTATCATCACCCTCTTGTTTCAAGTGAAAGACCAGATGAAACAAAAATATCACTGTCATATAGTTTTCACGCTTAACAGAGATTTAATTTCTCTCAATAGATTTACAATCTTGGTACTGGAAAACCATATTCGGTATTAGAAATAGTTGATACTTTCAAGAACGTTTCCGGCAAAGCAGTAAGTATACTAATTTTATATATTATGATTGCATATCACTATGTCCAAATCTTTTAGTAGAAATCATTCAAAAGAAATGTTTAAGTACATACTAGAGACTTTGAAAATAACATAGTGTAAAGAAACGTTTGCCAGTATGTAAAAATGTCTCTTTCAAGTCTCTTAGGTTATCAGTGTCCAATGTACACAGTTTTGTATAGTTTTATACCACCGCCATACCTATACACAATACAGGCATATTCCTTACGAAGAACGCCACTGTTATTTTCACTATGCTTATCACTTTTTTTAGTCATACCACATTTTAATACTGTTACTGTTGTAAGAAATATATGTTATTTTATTATATATATGTATTTTTTTTAAGATAGTCATAGACAGGTATTCTGTGTAATATACATTTTTGACGAAAAAATGCTCCACTAGACTACAAATAATTCTTTCCAAAACACGATTGTATTCATTTATACTATTTCATGCGCTGAAAAGAAACACAAACAAGAAAATAAAAAAGCACTATTGTTACTTCAATTCTATCTTCGATATACTGTATCAACAACACGTTATTTCTGACTTTGGTCTGACGGAAGAGGGGGAGGACTCTGTGATGGGCAGTTTTTAAATCCCACTGGGACGAAACTGTTTTGATTTCTGTCCTCTGGCCTGTTTCGTCGGGCCCTTAAGGGTGTTTCTCTTGGTGCTCTGCCTTCTGCAAAGGCATTGAGTACATACGTTTTTTGGTTCTCAAGGTTTGCTTTTTATATATTTATACACGAGCATTTTTGTGTTTTACATACCATGCCTTTTGTTTCCATTGCGTGTGTTAGAGATTCACCTAGCAGGGATTACTTTTATTTACACTGTCCTGTGACTTTGGAACATGGTGGGGGTAAGAGTGAGGTTGGGTGCGCACCATAAACCGGTTTAAGCTCCCCAGTGGTGTTTTTGCCACTGACCGTTCCAAGGCGGTGCCCCACTGTGTTCCTTTAATTGTTCGTTTTGTCCTCGTGTGTTTGCTTTGTATGCTAGTGTGTGTTGGTAGTGTATGTTTGTGTATGTACATGATTGTGTGTGTGTGTGTGTTGTGTGTGTGCGTGCGTGCGTGCGTGCGTGTGTGTGTGTGTGTGTGTGTGTGTGTGTGTGTGTTGGTGGTGTGCACTTCTGGGTGCTGTGGGGCTCGTTTTGGGGAGGCTGCGTTTTTGGTACGTGGCATTCCCTGTTTGATATTATTTTTGTTTTTTTGGTTTCCAAGTAAGGTGACTGTACTATCATAATGGACAGATCATTTTTATTCACAAAGCCACAAAAAGAATTTCAAAACAGCAGACAAAAATGTCGTTGTCAATACTAAACCAAAGTACGATGATAATGCGAATGCAATGAATTTCAAATAGTATTGGTACATTTTACAGTGGTTACGAGGAATATGTCATTTATTAACGTCACGATTTGACATACAATTAATCCATTTAGAAACGCAAAGATTTCCTCTGTTGAACATTTTTATTTGAATGACGCTATTGTTTTTATTTCATTGTATTCATTTTTTGCGATGAATTCTTGAACCTTTCACAAGAAATTAATTTCATATTGTTTTTTTTGTGTATGAAATTTGAATAAATTTGAAACACGATAACACTGTTAAAATAAATATTTTTTCACTTTTGCGTTTTTAAACCGGTTGAGTGTATAAAAAATGTGTTAGTTAGAATGATTACAAAACAACATATTTCCCGGTTGTACATTTACTATTTCCGACAAGCAAACTACCAATGTGAATGAAAAGGCTTGTGTCAATGCAAAGAGTCATCACCTTAAAACAAATATTTTGGAACTTATCTCTGAATAATGACACTAGAATTGTATAGAGATAAACAAAAAAGAAACATTTTTCTTTTCACTGAATTGGTTCTGTGGTTATTCAGGCAAAACAAAACGCTTCAGCAATAATCCTTTTGACAAATATACTGAACAAAATAAGTAACTTCCGATTTCTATACAAATGTTTTTAATGTTATAAAAAGAAATCAACATGTCCAATGCCCTACATATGTTAGGACGAACGATTACGTGTCAAATAAAACCAATTATAATTGGATTGTACGCATTACACAAAAAATAAAAAGCTAAAATCGATTTTCTCGTGCATGCACGGACCAGTATAATCCGTGTTCAAAAAATCAAACCTTTCAGTCTGATTTTATAGACTTTGTTGTCAATAAGAAAATGACGTAGAAAATTTTCTTTTTCATTAAGCTTACTTTCTTTTTGATATGTCTAAAATTCCACCAAATTTACAACGCGTTGCAGTTGGCTTTGCCCGCTGGCTATTTTAGCAATCAATAAAATTACAATCTTACGTCACACAAAGGCGAATCTGAAACTATTAATAGAGCATGTAGATATCGGTTAACTCCTCCCCTCCGTTCTTTCATTGAAAAGGTCAAATAGGGGCGCATACGATCAGTCTTTATTATATTCTGACGTTACGTTCCGAACGTGGAAAGAAAAATTTAAAGTCGTAACAGAAGCAGTATCGGATAAAGTATATATTTAAGTGCCATTTGGTAAATCGGCGGAGCCAGGTGTACACTAATTGATGAAACTTTCCCAAAACTTTATGAAACAAAACTATGGAAGTTTTATTGCGTACCTCAACGAATAGCCCAACTAATTGCACGCAAGTGCTTTTTGCTACATACGATGGCCGCCCTTCGCAAAGGCAGACTAGATGTAATATCAGTTTGTAAAATGGTTCTGTCTTGCAGTCGAAATATTGAGGCTACTCCACGAGGTAATACATGTGCATAAAAATAAAAATAAAACACATTAACAGCGCACTTTTAAAGTAAGCAAGATTAAAATATTATCCCAATACTGCAAATAGATCTAAAATGTCTGGGCTAGGTAAAACAGGACTTTCGTACAATATTTATTCGTTTTAATTTTTTGCCCTCGACATTTCGGCTAGCCTGCGGACAACCGGGACCCGGGACAGAAAAGCCGCTTGTCTAACAGCAGAAAATCCTGTGCCAGACATGTCGGACCCCCTCTGTACTATGGGTTGGACATATACAGCAGCCTCCAATAGTCTAATTAATTTGGTGTTTCAGTGAGACCCCTTTCACAGATCTGTTATTTATAACTAGAAGGTGAACAACTTGAAAATATCAGCCTATAAAATCGGTTTGCCTTCGAAGTCGAAATGCAGTATCCAACACTCATCTACAGATTTTTATATTGGTTGGAATAAAAAAGAATTGAAATACATGTAAATATATATCGTTATTAATCTACTGGTCTGACTGTCATGTGTGCAGTTTCATTTTTATGGCCGGAGTAACTACGCCCCTGTTCATTGATTTGTAATTTTTTCTTAAACTCAACGCCCCGACCGCACGGCTTTTAAAGTAAAAACACTGTTCACAAGGTAAACTTGTCGAGTTCACTGTCGGCAGTAGAGAGGGAACTTGGGTATGATAATACAACGTCCGTACAAGTAAAGATTTTGGCAGATGCACTGATTATGTCAGTACGTACAGTACGGCAGTAGATACTTAGTATGTCAGCAGACTTCCTTACCTTTTGTGGCGACGCTCTGTGAAATAAAGAAGTTCGAGTACCGCCGGAGACAAAAATATTTTTCACGCATCGATGTACTCAATTATTGATAATTTCGTCAATTTAATTACTTTCGTTGACATTTTGTTCCACTTTGGCAAACAAAATTGACAAGGCGAGTTGAGAAACAGACTGAAAAACGCATTTTATGAAAAATGCATCACAATATATTTTTTCAAGAAACGTCATTATGAATTGTGTGGGATAACATGTTACTGCAATGGAATTCCGATGTGTAAAGTTCCGCGAATATAATTTACATGTAAACTAATTCATAAACTTACGGTCTACACTTATAAATGCAATGATACCGTAGCTGAAGGAGATCTCTTTTAAAAGAGTATATATTAATCAACATTTTAAATAAAACAGAAGATCTATATAATTTATCTCGCAGTCACTACAAAATACGCGAAGAAACCTATATTTAACATTATTAAATACTGTTTGTCACTTGCATTAAAATTATCATGCGGGTTTTTGGGCGGAGCAAATTGACGACGTGAGAAAGAAGCTGGACGCTCGCACCTAAATGTCCTTGAATGGGGAGGAGTTAACCTATAAACTAGCTCTAATAATAGTTTCAAAATTGCGCTATGAGTGACGTAAGATTATAACTGTATCGATTGCCAAGATAGCGATCGGGCAAACCCAACTGCAACGCGTTGTACTTGAACGTGTCACCGGCATACTTAATGCTGGTATGGCGAAGAATGAGGTTGCTTTGGTTGTTGGCGGTTTTAGCCTTTCTATTCGAATCCTTAGGCAACGTTTTCAAGCAACAGGGCGTACGGAAGATTTACCACGTAGTGGACGTCCGCTGGTCAGGCCTGGTCAAAAACTGCTATATCATGAACACACACATATGCAATCGTTTTCAAACTGCCACTGCCACTGCTGCTTGCATCCCTGGTACGCATAACAACCGAATACCTGCCCAAAATGTACACAATCGTCTGCGCGAGGGTGCTCTACGTGGACGTCGTCCTTACGTTGGCTGTGTATTGACGCGACGTCATCGCGTAAATAGTGTTAATTGGGCACGTACACATCATCGCTGGATAAGGCAACAATGGTATAGCGTTCTCTTCTCCGACAAGTCGAGATATTCCTTTCATCGAAGCGATGGCAGGGTTCAAATACCTGTGGGATAATTTGGACCAGCGTGTTAGACGTCGCCCTATCGCAACGTCGGACATCAATAAACTTACACAAGCCTTAATCCAGGAGTGGAACAACATTCCACAGGCCGAAAACAACACACTTATTGGTTCTATGCGCCAACGATGCAATGCAGTTCTCGATGCTCAAGGTGGCCATACCCGGTATTAATGTGTGATTTTGGTCTACGACCCCTACCACATTTAATCAACCATTTCATCAATTTTCCGTAAACGTAAAGCAATACAATTTTACCCACAAATTCACATTGAAATACTCTTGGAATACAAGTAAAAATAATTTAACCCTTCTTTTCATAATTATTTACGTACATCTGCACTTAAACACAGCGGAAGTTACTTATTTTGTTCAGTATACATTTTGAGAACTTATATCTTTACTGTATTTCTATCTTATTTTGTAGTTACCGTATAAGTTTGCATCACGCCGACCTGGTGATTTACCCACATTCTGGTCTGATGTCTCATTGGCTGAAAAAGAGTTGGGGTGGAAAGCAAAATATGGACTGCAGGAAATGTGTATGCACAACTCTTTCAGATCCAAGCGTTATCCTGTTTTCGTCATGCACTCCTTTTGTGTTAATCGTAATGGTCTTTTTGAAATATAACTTTTCTAAATGAATTTCAATATGAATTTAAAATAGTTTTGAATTGCTATTTGATTTTGTGTTTTAAGTCAAATAAAAGATATACTGCAGATTTCATAATAGCGTGACGTTTGAGTGTTTGTTGCGTATCGATTGAATACAGGTAATGAATGACTAAAGCGTTTGTGGGCGTAGCTACATTTCACATAGTACGGAGAGCAATCAGATAACCTGTGTCTATGTTTCATAGGTTCATGACGCAACTGATGAAAAAATCTGTCATATTATTTACGGCATTCATTAGTGTTTAGTCGGTCTATACGTACATGTAGATCACTTTTGTGATAGAGTCCTATCAAATAAAGGGATATACGCATACAACATGTACGTGTAAATCCGGTAAAAGTATCATTTTCACGTACATACATTTTGTGTATTTATCTGTCGCAGAAGTACAAAGAATTAAATATTTGTAAATATACATTCGATTTCGCTCTTTCATACTAGTTTGTCTAAATAATTCGATTGCAATACTCGCATTATGCATTATAAAATACGAGTAAACTGATATCTTGTTATAACCGCGCATGCTTATCACGTGCTGTATCTGACTTACAAGAGTGCTAAATTGTTTCTGTCGCTGCTCTGAAATCTGTAAAATGATAATGATATGTAGCAAGAAATGTTACAAAGACCGTTAAAGTTTTGTTTATTTTATATCTGAAGACAGGATTTATAATGCATCATGTACACTTTTGACTATTAGATTATTTCTACAATCCCTGCTGAAGAAGTCTAGCGTATATGTCATCAAAGTCCTTACATAAAACTGGAATATAGAGCGTTTTACCGGTCCTATACCGGTAGTCCCAACTTTTTAGACATCATGCTTTTTTCTTATTTCCAATGTTTGAATTTTTAATGGTTATTTTTTAACATCTTTGTTAACTTTCCTCAATAAATATAAAGAAATGAAATATCATAAAAGTGAAAAGTAAAAATAATAAATGCGAGGTGTTATTTCTAGGACTACGAGGAATGTTCAAATATAAATGCATCTAAACACATAAAAATGTATCCTTGATAGATTTCAATGAAATTTTATTTTGTCCCCTGGAAGTATTCACCTCCAGCAGATATGCAAAGTTTCAGTTTTCTTATCCAAATCCTTGAAGGCATTTTCATAGTCTTTTCTATGTATACTATGAAGACAGTGGAATATTACAGAACCGAGGTGTTTGCGCTGGACAAATTTTCGACCGGAAAGGTATTTTTTGGGCCTTGGAAACAAAAAGAAGTCACACGGGGCACGGTCAGGCGAATACGGATGGTGAGGGAGCACAACAACCTTTTCATGCTTCAGAAAGTCTTGTACAATAGACACTTTGTGCGATGACGCATTGTCATGTAGCAATCTGACATTGGCCAAACCAGCTGCAGGTCTTCGATTTTGAAATATTTCTTCAGTTTTCGAAGAACTTTAGTCTTGTAAAACTTCGCATTTACGACTTTACCTTTAGGTACAGCATCCTGAATGACAGGACCCTGATTTGTGAAGAATATAGCATACATTACCTTCTTGACACGCATGGTCCGCTTAGCAATGCATGGTCTTTTGCTACACTTTGTTGCCCATATTTTGTTCAGAATCTTTCGTTTGGGCTCTATAAAGTGAACTAATGTCTCGCCAACAGTGACGAGATTTGCGAAAGACAACATTTTTCTGCTAATCTGTCTAACAGATGAGGAATCCATCTAGCACTGATCTTTCTCATTTTCAAATTACGTTTCAGAATTGCATGAGCTGCTCCTAATGAGATGCTAACTATACTAGCTATTTGCCTAGCGGGGTATCTTGCATCAGCAGCAACTATTTCTTTCATTCTAGCAACCATCTTGGCAGACGTTCCTGTTTTCGGCCGACGGCCATGTGGTACATCTTCTGTTGAAACTAACCCACATTTGAATTTCTTAAACCAACGAATAACTGTCGAAAAAGACATTTCATTATGCCCATAAACAGAACATATTTCGTCAAAAATGTCTTTACACCCTATGCCAAGAATACAACAATTCTTAATATATGACCGTATTTCAACGGCGTACGCTGACCTTCTTCCAGCCATTTATGTATTAGTATACACGAGTAGGTAATGTTTAGCGAGCGATAGACACAGCTAAAGCGAACTGATTTTTATGGGTGTGGTATCAATGTAAAGCTAACATGTTTATCTACCCAATAATCTTGATTTCCTCCTGATTTTTACGTTATTGAGTGAGATAACGTTCTAGGTGCATTCATATTTGAAAAATCCTCGTACCTATACTGTTAGACAAACAAATCACATTGCCAACAAGCTGACATTATCGCCAGTACAAATGAAATTTACTTTGTTTTATATAAAGTAGCTTCGTTCATTTCGTCTTTGACGACTACATGTAAAAGCCAGCCAAGTTTTGATATTTTCAATTTGTGTTTATTTTATCGTCATACGATTGATACATTTACCTGGATCTGAGATGGTACACGGAAATAATGCATATACAATAAATACAATTTACCGTAAATTTAAAGCGTGGTCACTCATACATCTAGACATTTTTTTAAAAAATTTACGAAGGTTAATTCGGTTTTCTCGTCAAATACAATCGACTATGATGCAACAAACGACTATAGATACATTACTAATCTAGCTTTAGAAAGGACTCTTCGTATGAAAAAATATACAGGAAAGATGATTAGGGGTGCTATATTCTTCAATATTCTTATAAGGTTCAACGGTGATATACGAATATAAAATGTCATAAAGCAGTTCATTCGAAACATCCTGCAAGAAATGTTCTTGGAACGTGCGTTGTAAAAGTCAGATTCTATACAAGCAACCCTGTCTTCTTAGCACAGCAAACGTTTCAGAGACTTAGCCGAGGCGTTAAATGTTCCATTAATTGAAAATGTTCCCGGTTGATATTTTGTAAGCCATCTGTAAATAAAGTGCAGTGAACGCAGTTGGGCGGAAATTTCCGACAAAAAAACGTATTTATTGGGACATAAATCACCGATACGAATTGGCTGGTATTTCACCTAAACGCAAATATTATTTTCCTCGGCGACTTTCGTAAAATATCAGAAAAGTTCCCGTGTGACGTCACTCCAAGTACTTGATAAAGATCCACGACACTGATTATACTAACCAAGCATACAGAACTCAGTGTAAAACACGATTACTTACTACATGTATTTATATTATTTATGTGAAATGGGAGGCTCTAGGTGAGTTATTGATGAATGCAGCAACAAGCGGAGTGGAAGAATAAGCCTGCATCAGTTCCCTAGGGACTCTAAAATGAAACGTCTGGTGGTTAAGACAATAGAGAGACTTACCACAGTCACACGAAGTTTGGACCCCGAAAAGTCATTTTCATAAAACACCCCGGACCGACTATCAAGCATATATAATACGTATTATATTTTTTTTAGTCGGTCCGGGGTGTTTCATAAAAATGACTTTTAGGGGTCCAAACTTCATGTGCCTGTGGGACGAACGTTTCAAGAGTAGCGACTGCGTGGAACGGTCCTAGCGATTCAAAGTCCACTCATGCACGACAAGAAAAGACAGAAAATGAATTTAAATTCGGCCTTTGTAGAATGATCTCGATCTATATACACTCAACAACTTTTCTAAGTATACACCTCAAGTATGTGTCATATCAAAATCATTTTGAAAGATACGGTCATGAAAATTGGTCAACAAATTATTGGATTCATTCTCTCAATACTCGGTATAAAGTTGATGAGCATTAATGGTGATTTCATTGTCTCAGAGAGTTTACATCACCACACCCCTAAATGTGAAATTCACAAAACTGTACATTATGGTAATTCTAGATTTCTGGTAAATTATCTAGAACAGTAAAGTTTTTGTTAAAAAGCGGTTTCTGGTACCAATTTCAAATATCCCGCTTTGATACAAATATTATCTCAACGCTGAATTTATTGACGGAGCTGATCTGTCTAACCTTATAAGAATTTCCTTTCCCATGCATTTATCCAACAAACCTCGTCAATTGTATCAATTGGTTCAATACAGTGCTGTGTTTTCTCCAAAGTGACGTTTTCACACCACAAACTGACCATTAGAGATTCATGAGAAGTACCAAATACTAATTCTTGAAGATGAGTACGTCCAAGCCACAAATTAGTTAAAAAAAACATTAGGGTGCACATTTTCCATCAAATCTTCATCCGACCGAAATGAATTTTCGCAATGGTAGCTTGAAGATGTGTAAACTTGAATATATATCTGTACTGTCAGTATAGTAAAGTCAGCGTGTACGATAGATAAAGTAATCGATTTTGGCTGAGCTAACTACATAATGTGTCATCTACGTCATTTACTACGTGTGTGTAATGCAAACACTGAAAGGCACGGTATTATGAAACCTGCAGTACAATTTCTAAAATTATTTTTGTGAAAATATGATTTTTTTTTCTTTTAAAGGTGAAGACATATGGAAATGGCAATGCAACAATCCAAGCGGATACTGCAACACAGACGTCAACTAAAACAAAACTTACTGTATGCATTGTTATATATTTGCTGATTTACACTGTTTTACGACAACACAATATAACGATGAATACGAAGGATGCGTTTAGATTGATGTTATATAAGTCATGTTTTCTAAACATTATCACAGAACAATATGATGAAACTTAATAATGTGATATCATTTCACGCTTCAAAGTGATTTACTGACAAATTAAAACCCACTGTGAGTTCATACGGTAACATTTTACTGTTCAACCGGTCTTCAACTGTCTGTAAAATTCCCATGACACAAAACGCTTATGTAACGATAGATGGTGAAGGCAAACACAAGAGAGTAATCAAACACTCAATACTCATTTACAAATTTAATTACAAGAATGAATATATACAGTGACAAAAGCAAATTATGAAAATAAAATAAAGCAATAGTCTTGACTAGAAATAAAGTCTAAACTGTAGTCCTTATTACTTCACGTTTATCCTTTTACTTAATGGTGAATATGAACATGTTTTATCATTATAAGTAGGCTATCCTCGCCATCAGAACAACATCTCCGTCTTGGCTCCGGAAATCCGGGTTTGGATTTTAGTTTACCCTTATGTCAACTGCGCCAAAGGTGTTTCCTGTGTGAATGAGAGTCTTTGATCTGGAATTATAACGTCCATGCGATCCGTGTAGTTTATGTACGAAAAAGGTCGGTCTTCCGCAGGAAAGTCATCGTATGGAAGTATAACCATTTCTCTACCACTCTGGGCATTATATATTCCAGTGGAGAAACCCAAAAGATAACATATATGGTAAATACCATGGCACATCAAATGTCTCAGACATAAACAGCTCCGACAGGTACACCAAACCTTTGTAGGCTCTCATAAATGTCCGTACATAAAATATAAAACGTATTGCAGTTGGGTTTGCGCGCACGCTATCTTGACAGTCAATACAGTTATACTATTACGTCACACAAAGCGCGATTTTGAATCTATTATTAGAGCCAGTTTAAAGTTTAACTCCTCCCCATTCAAGGACAGGTATTTGCGAATGCGTTCAGCTTCTTTGTCACGTCGTCAATTTGCTCCGCCCAAAATGCCTCATGGTAAATTACTGAACGATCGTCACACAAGTGACAATCAGTATTTAATAAGGTTAAATATAGGTTTGTCAGGGTATTTTGAAGTAACTTCGATAGAAATGATATAGATCTACCCTTTTATTTTATTTGCTGATTAATACAGCTTTCAAAGATATCTCTTTTAATCATAACGATTGAGCTTAGTATCATTGCATTTAATATAAGTGTAGACTTTCACACTAGCACTTCGTAGTGCTACGTATATTACAAAGGAAGAGCCCCATTTGTAATCACCGAAGTAGGGGTGTATCCGTCTTTAGTACAGGTTGTGATCAATAAAAATGCAGCGGCAGTCAGTCTTAAAGGTAAATTATGTTCCCGCAACTTTATACTATAACTATTATAGTCCATTGCAGTAGCATGTAATCGTAAATAATTCAAAATGACGTCTGGTGAACAAGAATATATGCAGATGTTTTTTTATAAAATGCTTTGGGTTAGGGTTAGGGTTGGGAATTTACTCTATAATAAATCGTGCTTTGTGGTCTTCGATCGTGCTTTGTGGTCTTCGACCGTGCTTTGTGGTCTTCGGCTACCGTGCTTTGTGGTCTTCAAATCATGCTTTGTAGTCATTGGACCGTGCTTTGTGGTCTTCAGGGAAATTGAGTTATAGGGGTTTTTTAGGGGTTAAGGGTCTCCTTCCCTGACGGTCTTGAATTGTATTAGGGGTGTCCAGGGGCGTATCTTGGATCAATTTATGGGTAATTTTTGTTTATTTTCATCAAACCCTGACATAGAAGGAGTTATCCATGAAAGTTGTAAAAATTTTCACCCATATAGGAGCCCCTAGAAAAAGGGTATTTTACGGGATTTAAAGAGTATATATCCCTGAAATGTCCTTAGTTACACCTTATGTCTCAATTATATCAACAGGGTTATCTTAGGACAAAAGTTATCGAACTTTGAATTTTACCCTGAATTTCTGTTGGAACATTTCAACCGTGTTTATTATCCAAGCTAAGTTTAAAGTTATTGCATGGGTTTATTTGTTGATATATATGGCGCATAGGACACAAGATGGACATTACTTAATATTTCTGTTCGTTTAGATTAGACAAGACTCCTTCTAAGGTGTATTGAGTCATTAATGTACATTAACTAAAGCACAAGGGATTCAATGTATATTATGGGGTTAGTTGCTATCCCCTGTGTGAGCCCTGCAAATTGGAAATTGATATATAGCATGTGAAATGTACCTAACTGAAGATAAAGCCAAAGTCTTAACCTTTGAAAAAGACCATGCTTCAGTAAAGCGGTTTTATAATCGTGGTAAACATACGTTACGTTAGCTTCACACGTGCATTTCGTGCACTCTGTGTGAGTATTGCACGTCTATAATAACTCGACACCTTGACTATGTTTAAAGATCCGACAAAGCTGTTTATCACTGATATAGGTTGCTTAATGCGTTCTCCCAAAAATAAGATACTAGTCATTGAACTATAGAGAAGACCACAAGGTACGATGTTTCCAACAGAAATTTCTTTTTTCTTTTTTACCTTTAATGTTGCATTCATATGCAAGCTTAATTTTCTGAAAGACAACAACAATTGCGTCAATATATTTCAGCACTGTTACCTTAAATTCTGTAATTTAAAGAAAATTAAGATTGAAATTATAAGTCCTTTCAAACCCTAAACCAGGTATCTGTTAAATCTCATTTAATTATTAATTATCATTATATTTGAGGAAGTTATGTGAAACACAGTTACTGTTCCCCAAAAATACTAATTCCTAGAGATGTTTAACCTTATGAAAGACTTTGTGCACAAAATTAATAGAAAAAATGATAGAAGACCACAAGGTACGATTTTCCCAACAAAATATTTGTTTTTCATTTTTACCTTTAATACTGGTGGCATATCTTTCTAATCATATTTTCTTGAAAGAATACCAACAAAACTAGAATGTAGCTTAATATAAACTTATGGCCTAAATTGGTTGAAATGTTTTAGGACTTTAAAATTTCAGGCACTTGCAAACCCTAACCCTAGTTTTGTGAAATGCTACTTATCAAAGGATAAAGATTTTATTCCGAAAAAAGTACAAGCATATAATATTTGCATTCTCGAAATACATATTATAAATCGTTTTAAGCATATAAATTCCCTGCTTAAACAGAATAAATCGAAAAAATCTTCGAAGACCAGAAGATACGAAATTCCGAACAAAAAGTTATATCTTCATTTATTCTAAAAATACTTCAATACTTTATTTTTAAACTTAATCTTCTTATAGAATACAAGATAAACTACACAATGTTTAAATGGCGACCTTCTGTGTCTCTTATTTTAAAAGTTATAATACTTAAAAAATCAAGACCACTCATACCCTAACCCTAGTTTAGAAAAATCTTGATTTATTTCCGAAATTCATATTTTGTGTTTAGATTGTCTAGCATATGATACTTTAATTGTAACAATGAGCATTTATATATGATTTACTCTTGCTAAAAGTCAATTTTTAAACAATTATCCGAAAAAAACAAGAACGACCACAAGATACGAATTCCCAACAGAAAATGTATTTCTTCTTTTTAGCCTTAACTATGTAAATTGTATGTTTTTATATAAAGCTTTCTGAAAAATGGCATGAAATATATCCAGGATTTGTTTAAGTCATTGCTGTCAAGACCTTTGCAAAAAAGATACAGGCCGGAGAAATTTTCTGCACCCTAACCCTAACCCTAACCCTAGCAAGGCCTCGCGTAAGATAAGCATGTTGGCTTATAGAGTCCCCTTCGTTAAACAAAGAAATTATTATTATTATTATTATTATTATTATTATTATTATTATTATTATTATTATCCCGGCGGCGGATAATAATCCGTTATAGTCTTTTTAGAAACCAATAATTCATTCGCATGGGTTTTTAACCGCACGCAATGACCCCCGAAATAACTGCAAATGACGTAAAATACAAGGAGACATAACTGTCTTGGATTTCTTGTTCGTTACAGTATAAACTGTACCGCTACGGCATAAAGAGCATACACTTTTTAAGATGAATTCAATTAAACATTGAAAGATACTAATAAAATTTTCTTCAAAATAATACGCTACACTGCAAGCAATCACAATTCCCCTCTGTATCAACTACATAGCAGTTAATGAGAGCGAGGTGTCAGTTTCCTGACGTTAAGGGGTACATGCGTCTTACAGCAGATAACGGAGGCTTTTAACAAGTATCCCAATGTTTAATGAAAACAAACTAAAATATAATGAACAGTATCCGTCGAGATGAAAACAGCAAACACTTAAATAAAGGTACAGAGAAACAACAAAATATTGACATTTCGCCATTATTTAATAATTCAATCTGTAGCATGTCGGGATACAAGTAGAGTCTACATTGTATTTTAAGTCTAAACTCGTCTTTCTAAACACTGCACTGGTATTTTCAAGTACCATCTTGTAAATACTTTCTGTTAAAAACTCTCTTGTTATTATTTGAAACTCCTAGTAGTATTCCCTGTAAATATTAGGAAACATGTGAAACATTTTAATTGCACACAGATTCAAAATGTTCCTGTATACATATAACATGAAACCCTCGGAACGAATGAAATGCTGACAGATATAAAATAAAAGTGTCGATTCAAGTAGAAATGTATACGCTCTTTAACTATGTCTACAAGATTGTTGTACACATCCGAAATTCTGAAAGAAATATTTTCAATTATGCATTTGGAGTTGGTAAGAATATACGTTTTGAATCTGCTTTAATAAAAAAACAACAACTGCTGTATCGTTTAGGGAAAAGAAGAAAAAAACAAAGAATGAAATTAACAGAATGATGCAAATACTAAAAATAACTACGAGAGTATTACTAGATGGCACGAATAGGTTAAATGTTTTGAGAATTAAATAGGTTGAAATTTGAAAACAAGTGGTTATATCATATTGGAATAATGCATTCTAAATACAAAACATGCTAGTACATGTACTTTATAGATATGTCATACTTTATAAAGTCTAGTAACAAAAAACAAAACAAAAATATCGAAACAAAAAAGACGGACACCACCAATTATATATGTCCTCCAGGAATGGATTTGGGAGATAGTTAAGCAAATACAAGCATTTACTTTTAGATATCAAGGAGCTATTTAGACAGATTTGCTGAGATGTTTTTATTTATCAAAGTCCTGATCTCTACTGTGATCTCTTTGTCACAAATTTTATTCTCATTCATGTGTTAAAACATCATGCCTCTCTATGTCTAGTCACTTTGGTTATTGAGGACCGCAATGGAAATGAGGGAAACTTGTTTCTCTTTTTTATGTTATCCTCGATGTATGATATGTATAATATGTTTAGCATAGTTCATTATATATCATCTTCTCATCATGGATCATCATGGTCATATTCATCATCGTTATTTTCATAAGTTATCTCGTGTCACTTTTATCAGTCCGTCTATTTGTCTGTCTCTCTGTCTGTTTGTCCGTCGTCCGTCCGTTTTTTTCATAAAAATTAAGTCGGGGGCAACGCCTACTTTAATTTCTGTCATGAAATCGTAACCCTTATCGCTCATATAGGCTTTTAGATTTTGTTTGCCACCTCTCCACTTATTGTGTTCTATAGAAAAAATCATGATTTGAACTTTATCCCATGGGATGGTTTCAAGCACACCTAGCTCAGCTCCTTCTACGTCCAAGCTGAAATAGTCCACGTAAAGCTGGTTCAGCGCAAGCAAAACTGTATATAATGGGAAACATTGAGCTTTTATATAGTGTCCTGTATTATACCTTATGTTGCTATAAGTTTTGACTATTCTTCCCAAGACCGGTATCTTTCCGATGAAAAATGTTTCCTGGAAATATAAAAGATAATAACTAACTAGGGAATGTTTAAGAATGTTCAGTTTAACAGTTTTGAAACAAATATTACATTATGCCTTTTAACATTCGAAATTGCACTGTAACGTGTTCTTATGTACATCAGACGTGTCTCGTATTCTCCTGAAATCATTTTGCATGTTACAAAGCACGTCGTTTTAATCTTGTTTGAATTAAATTTGTATCTTTATTTAGACTTAATAATTAACAACATTTACTCATAACAATGCTGTGTAATTTTGATTACCCACATAGATAATATAAGGAATTTACAGTTACTCTTTGTACAATAGAAATAAAACGGTTTTTGGGTAAATCTTAAAAAGAATGACAAAACATGACAGAAAAATGTCAATGTCCTTTTACATGTTATTGCCATCTTGGATGCATGTTTTATTGTAATACCCCAAAAAAGATCTCAGTACGGTAAATATAAGACAAAATGATACTCGGTACGACATACTTAAAAGTGCGCGAAATGGTTATGGTTGCGACGTCATGGTAACGTAATATATATAAATAACGTCAAATAAAGTATGAATCCTAATTAAAAATATCGTCTCGTTTTAATTTGTAATAAACACTTAGGTAGACGTTATAAAAAAATTTTAAAGTGATATTACCGTTCAATGTGACAATCATAATTTTAAATAAAACATTAATCAGTGATTTATACTCATAGAATAATAAACATTGCCATAGTTATAACCCAAAAATAACGATCTGTATAACAGTTTCATTCATATTGAATATAGAGGAAATCTGTATAAATCTGTTTTGGCTATCCTAGTCAAAAAAAAAATTAAACCGCTTCGGTTTTGTTTATCTCAATTTGTATTTGTCAATAACAGAAGTAACTTGGTATAACTTATTTCTTATATATTTTCAAAGCATCCACTGTATTTTGAGCATCATTCTTAACTGTAAACCAATGTGAATATTTTGAAGGGTAATATCACTTTAAAGGGACATACCGTAAAAACTGATGGCAAACTAAAATAACTTTAAAGACATAAATAATAGGACATTTGGAAGCATTATAACATAAGCTGCTCGCTCTCAGATTTTGGTAAAAGAAATAAAGTTCTTCAATCTGTTTGAAAATAACATACTTAAGAACATATATTCATATTAAAAAGTTCGAGTATGAATTCCTGTGAAGTTATCTGTATATTTGAAATAATACACTACCAAATTATAATGGGTTACACACGCTTTTGAAATTCCAATATAAACATATATTGTAGCGGTGCCGTAAAACCAGCATTTACAATCGATTTTTGCAAATTCCTACCAAGATTTTTCCTTATATGTTGATTTAGCCTTTAGTTTTATATTTATGCATTAGTATGTCATTAAGATATAATAAAAATTTCAAAGGTAATTGAGAGCGAGCAGTTTTAACCTGCATGTAAAAGTTCAAGCTATGCCGTGAGTCATTATTGATAAAATCAACGTTGCTAAATATAGGGTATGTCCCTTTAAAGTGTGTTTTTACCTTCCTTAATACATGCCATTACTGTTTTAAACAACTAAAAAACTTAATTAAAAGGAAATACACATCAAACAACTGGCAGGAATCGACTATATTGTTATATCTACCGGGACGATAACAATGTAAGCAAAATCAATCATTGAAGTACTGAAAGAGCGGAGTCAGTTTGTGACGTTTGTTCTGTTACTTTAAACAGATGGAATTTAGCAGCAGTTTAAAAGTACTATTTGTCAGTCTTCTAAATAAAGAATAATATTGGAAAACAAATTTTAATAAGTACATACGTCTGTTTAAGAATTGTCCGTGCTGCACATATAATAGGTAATTACTGTTGATATGTTTCATATTAGGAATGTCACAAAGAACTACACCTTGTAGGGATGCCAAATTTTCCCAGATTTTGACCTTTGACTTTGAGTTTAACCTTGACCTCTACATCTAAGTATGACCATTAGTAAATATTTGAAATAACACTTAGGTGATTCAAAATTAAAACTGGTTTGGTGCAAATGTGTACACATAAGACAAACTAGAGGCAGAAAAGGGATTATTTGGTTGATTTCTCCATTTAACTTGCAATCTTGGAAGCCATCTTCGATAACCATGGCAACGACATATCTGAACCTAACAGTGCCAAATATTCATAAAACAACATTGCTGTAAATTTTGGCTGATTATTTTTGTTGGCATGATTCATATTAGGAACGTAACAAAGAAAAACGCCTTGTCGAAAGTCAAATTTTCACAAAACTTTACATTTGACCTTGAATTTGACCTTGACCTCTAAAATTTAAAATTGAGATGAGTTAATATTTTGAAGGGAACTAATGTAAGGTAAAAATAAGACAGAATTAATGTTAATCTGTACATACTAGAAAAAGTAGTGGCAGATAAAGGGTATATTTGGTAGTTCTCTCAAATATGGCGGCCATATTGGATTCCCATTGAAACAAAAAAACAAAAATAATATCAAACAGGGAATGCCACACACACACACACACACACACACACACACACACACACACACACACACACACACACACACACACACACACACACACACACACACACACTACCAACACACACTAGCATACAAAGCAAACACACGAGAACAAATCGAACAATTAAAGGAACACAGTGGGGCACCGCCTTGGAACGGTCAGTGGCAAAAACACCACTGGGGAGCTTAAACCGGTTTATGGTGCGCACCCAACCTCACTCTTACCCCCACCATGTTCCAAAGTCACAGGACAGTGTAAATAAAAATAATCCCTGCTAGGTGAATCTCTAACACACGCAATGGAAACAAAAGGCATGGTATGTAAAACACAAAAATGCTCGTGTATAAATATATAAAAAGCAAACCTTGAGAACCAAAAAACGTATGTACTCAATGCCTTTGCAGAAGGCAGAGCACCAAGAGAAACACCCTTAAGGGCCCGACGAAACAGGCCAGAGGACAGAAATCAAAACAGCTTCGTCCCAGTGGGATATTGATGTGTTTCATACAAGGAATGATACAAAGAAAAATTAGACAATTTTGAACTTTTACCTTGAAATTGACCTTGACATCAAATTTAAAAGGAAAATTTATGTGAAGGGAAAATAAATTACCATGGCATTAACATCTCTGAACTAAACAGTGCTAATAATTTGAAGAAAATACAGCGTTGTAAATTTTGGTTGATATGTCTCATTTTGGAATGTAACAAAGACATGTATGTGAAGTGAAAATAAAATACATTTGGTGTTAATCTGTACATACACAACAAAGTAGTGACAGAAAATGGTATATTTGCTTGTTTCCTGGATTATGGCGGCCGTCTTGGACGCCATCTTGGATTTCTGTCGACTCCAACCACTGAAAAATGAACTTCCGTTTCTTATTGTACATACACTGACAAACATTTGTATGTATGACACTCATTGTTAGATTCTATAGACCGGTTAGGTGTTCTAAACCACAGGGTATTTGCTAAACTGTAAGGTCAGTCAAAATTGCCTTAGCCTGCGTATAAATACTAATAGTTTTTCCATCATGTTTTACAATAAAAAAATATGTATATATATATCAAACAGCACAGAAGAGACAATGTCTTTTACTCGGATTTTCAAAATCCGGTTCTATTGTTTTAAGCATTTCATTTTATTCGTGAAGGCAATCATTACCATAAAGACGAAACTTCTATACAGACACTAATCACATTGCTGTCCGCTTATCAAGAAACAGCGGTGTTACAGGTCGCCTATCCATCTAAAGACATTCAAGTAAGATGTTAATGATTAACATTTCCATTCTCCTTTTACGCAGCAATACAGTGTGTCGTTTTGCCTCCAATCGGAATATCTTTCTTTTATTCCAATACCTCCTAAGGCAATCACTATGGAATTTCAATGAAAATCATGGGGAATCATTACTAACAAAAGAATACATTAAAAACAAACAATGTTTTTCTGATAAAAATGACTACAAAGTTTCAGACCACTTCAAATAATATTATGTGCAATAAAGTACACTTTGGATGATAGTCTAGTTTGATGGAAATCTTCATACCTTACCTAAACTACGTGAATGGTGTTTTGATGCCTCGTTGCATATTTCTCGCACATTCTCCGTACTGAACATTTGGTGATGAAACGGGGAACTGGAAATTTCAGAAATGCTTTATAGTGTAACCCGCCCATCTAGAGACGAACTGGCTAGAAACTCAGAAGTAGTCTTACGTGTATCGGTGCTATAAACCGGGCATGTATAAGAATCAAGAGGTATATTTGTAATAAAAATTACGGTTTGGTACCCAGATTCCCTACTTAAGGACCACAATGGAAATAGGAATTTGCTCTCTTTATTGTGTTATCCTTGTAACTTGTACTGAAATTCATATACATGTATAATAAGTACACTTGCAACGTTCAAGTGTGGTTTCATTTTAATTTATTATGTAGCTTAAGAGAAATGTTTGAAACGATAATGTATAAAGTAGATGTACGTCAGACGTATATGCGTGGACTGCGAACAAAGACTGACATCAAAAATCTGAACATCAAAAAAATGTGACCTTGACTTCATGGCCATAAAATACATTTGTTTCAATACTTACTGAAGATGGGTATGAATGTATGCTTAAACAAGCATTCAGTGTATAGGCTTTCCTATTTTTCCCTTTTAATATTTCGAAAGTCTCAGGATTAGGTTCGATAAGTATACCAGTCCAATTTCGAAATCGTTCGAGGAACAAACTATTTGACAGATGTTCTCCATCATAAGCTCCGCAATCCACGTAAAAACCGTTCCGCTGGAATGAGAGTTTGTATTTCAGTTTATGTTATATTGGTAAATTTGAATCGTTAATAAACATTAGTTGTATGTATTCTAAACTTGTGCACCGAGTAATTTTAAGCACTAAAATGGCTTCCATAACCATTTGTGGCAGTATATGTAATGATGCACACTACATTTTATTAGATTTTTGAAAGAAAAATATGGTTTTAAATTAATCAGATTGATTAATAAATTATACATAATACAGGAACACCACAACGACATATAATATTTGGTTGTATCATTCAACATAAATGAAAAATAGATGAAACTCTGAATGTAGCGAAAACGCATATTGACTTTTTAGTGCCTTTACAAGTGCATGTAAAAAGATCTATTTTTAAAGCTTTAATCAAAGTAGTTGTCAACAAAAAAAACAGGGCTGACTAGCTTGAGACCCTAGCAATCCTTCGCGAACCAAGTACTCCAGTCATCAAAACATAGCTCAATGATTCAGGTACAGATATTAAGAACAAGAAAACTGTGATACAACAGTATCACAGCGGGCGTTAGAAAAGTGTCTTAACATGAAGTAATTGCCAAGTCCCAAGTCATTTTTTTTCTCCTTTCGAGAAACAGCTTCTTACTTTTTTGTAACATGAGCAGAAATGTTCCTCATGTTACAACTTTTATCTTATAGAAACTTTATTATTTTAAAAGCAATGACTATAATTGATGATACCAACATTCAAATGGCTTGTTATAAAAGAAAATGTAACAGATGAAACAAGTCAAATGTTGATGCCTGACATCAAGACAAAGTAAATTCAGTAAACATAAAAAACTGGTGAAATTGGTAGTTAATGCATGTATAGGCAATGTATGCAATGTATGCAACCATTCACGCGACACTCAGCAATCGGATGAATATATCGTAAGCTACAAATTACTACTAATTGTATTATAAGCTACACATTGAAGAGTGATGTTAAAAGGACATACCCTATAACTGATGTCGAACTAAATAACCTCCCAAACATAAATAGTAAAATCTTTGGAAGTATTATAACTAAACCTTAAAAACAAAAATAATATCAAACAGGGAATGCCACGTACCAAAAACGCAGCCTCCCCAAAACGAGCCCCACAGTTTCAGCTATGTATTCCCAGTCATTATCGATAAAATCAGCGGTTTAAAATATACTGCAGTACCGTAAACCATTCAATAATCTATGTAGAGTTGTTGTTATACAATTAATGGATGGATGCGATTTATTACAGAAAGCCCCTATTTTGCTTAATTGTGGTAAAATGAGGTATTTTTCATAGGTTCTTCTTTTAAGTTGTAGTTATTGATCATTTTACGTTCATTGATCACATAATCTATGTTTCGAGAATATAATTTGCTAGATGTAGGGAGTGCTCCTTTAACCATTTTTTTATCTTACTTTCGTTAGCGATTTTCATTTATTTCATAATATGTGTGCAAAGGACTTTCCACTACTTCGCTTATATTCCCGTTTGATCAAAGCTGGTGTACACTAGAAATTCATTTCTTTCTCAACGTGTGCAAATAACTATTCACTTCTTCACTTACATAAACAAAGCTGTCCTAAATATAGCGGACCGCTGAGGCGGCTCGCAATAAGCTAAGTGACGATTAGTTTTTTACAAACCAGCACTTCAGTGTTACATCGAAATACAATCAAATGCTTCGATCAATGTCAAAGACATTTATTTAAACGAAGTTAAAAATGGTTCAAAGTTACATTCGCTGAACTGATGGTATGGTCCTAGTTCTTTCTTAGTATAAATCGATAGAGACTTGGCAAACTTATGACACTATCAATTCAAGCAATTTACAAATGGTAGTCAATATCACGGAAATTAGAAAAGAAAAAAATATCAGCAACACACACAACTGCATCGGGATATCAAAATGTTATAAATGTATCAGTCACAACCGTACCTACGGAAACAGATTTCAAAAAAAGAATGTATATACAACATGTACATGCATACGTGAGTATTTTCAAATTCGAACGGTAAACACTACAAGGAAAATGCTTAACATAACTTAGCAAACAAATTTCAAAATCAGGGTACATGTATTTTGAATTACGTGAATGGTGATTATGGGTGTTTTGTATAAGGGAGAAATTAAGAAATTCAATTGTATACAGTAATGAGTTTGCAGAGACATGAAAGCTTCATTTTCATAGAACGGACTCATTGAACGTTCAGGTACAAAATATATATTCTGATACAGATTGAAGTAAATGTTTTCTGAAATAGTTACATACATTTACTTTGTACGTGTATGGAACTTTAAAGATCCCACATAAAACTTGATTTCAAGGAATGATATCTCATCATTTTATTTTCTGGACAACCGTACACTTACCTTGTTGTTCAGCAAATTGTCCACAAACTGAGTCTGACCTGGTGATGGATTTAGCCTTGTCGGTAGTGAAATATTGTATGGAACTTTAGCGGGAGGTTGAATATAATAGTTTCTCAAAAGTTCGATAAGCTTTTTATCGTCTGGTGCAACTTTAGCTTTGTTCAGATCTGACATGTAGTCTACAGGTCTTTGTGTTTTATAGTTAACTGCGCTGAATGAATCATACATTTGTGGATGCAAACATATGAACACAGTAGCGATAGAACATATTGCAATAATAATTGAAAACGGAATGCAACAAAACATTGTAATAGTTTCCTTTCTGCACACTTAATTTCGCCAAGCGTGTTTGTAGCAAAATGTTTCTCATTCACGTTAACACCCAAGTGCGAAATATTAAACTAAACAGTGTTCGCCTTTTTGTCGTAATATGTCTGTATACGCGATGAAATTGGCTGGAACGATAAATTTCAGGTCCACTGCGTCCATGACACGCAAAATTAATACACTATAACTAAATAAATCAAATACGAATCACTGTAAATATCAACATTTTCGCATTTCCATCGCAAAGAATGTGTACTTCCATTTCACTATCTAATACAATGTAGCCATTGAATTTAAAGAAAAGATTTGCTCCATTTTAATTACTTATTCACCAATTCAAAACATCATTCTTGATAATGGGTATAGCCTCAAAAGGTATCAACTACTGCTTGTAAATGTATAATGGCCCATGAGCGGTTGGCATCGGATAAGCGGTTATATTGAAGCGATTTCTGTTCTATTTTTATTAATTAATTTCATTGACCGTATATTAACCAGACCGAGCTAGATTGATAATTCAGAGAAAATCGTTACGAAGTAGATATGTACGGAATGTTTTCAAACTTAACAATCATCAAAAACTCGTACAATTTTGCAACTCTTTGAAGTCTAGTTAAACAGCGTCAGTTTGCAAGAAATCAAAATACCATATCATGCAAGAAATGGTATTATTTGATTGGTATTGGAAAGTCCTTTTTGAAAATTAATAAACCAATAGTAATTTAATGGGTAATAAAGAAACAATCACTCGGACATCGGCGTGTACATCTCTTTTTTTTGCTGGGTATATATTGTTATCAGAAAATGGTTATTTTCAAACTACCAATTTCATTTACTTCATCAAACGATTTCCACTTCAAAGAAATAATGATAAATGGTTAAAATGAATTTCTCAACATTCTGGGCTTGACAGAAGAGCAATTCCATCAAGTATACCAGAACAGACTACCTCTAAATTATCGCTGATCTGTTAAAATTACGTATGAAAATGAAGCTAAAAATTTTATTAACTCTTTTCCGAGTTGGTTGGAAATACTGTATCGTGATGAAGTATTGGGTGTGACAATTTTATGTGTATAGCACGAATTTGCATACACCAATAAAAGAAAATTAACAGTAACAGTTTTTTCAGCACTTAAAAAAGTAGAAGCAGGCATCGATCTTTTTTTTTCGTCTATTTTTTCATCGAAACTGACATCAAATGGATTAAATCGCTCTCGCGCAGTCTATTACTTATTCTACTGTTCACCTGTTTATCGTAAAGTTAAAGGACACACAGACGGATGAGGTCATATTAAATGTATAGGTCTATATGTCTTTATATATCCAATACCTGTATAACAATCTATTTTTAAAGTATATAAGTGGTTGTTTAAAGAAAGCATGGGAATTTAAAGATTACCACATAGCTTTTTTGGCGCGTAGAAGGTTTGCTTTAGAACTCGTACAGACGCAAGGACATACGGACGGAGAAGTAGTGAAATATTCTTTTTCTTTTTATTAAAATGTATTTGTAAACCATAAGTTTAGAATCAAGAACAACATGTACCAAATGCCTAGGTTATATAGATCACACTGGATGTGCTGTGGAGTCATACATTGCCGTGCAGTGATAGGCAACATGGCTGTCTTACCTAATTCATCATTGAAAAATCTGTAGATAATGAATCGGATTTCAAATGAAGTTGTTCAAATTATATTGATCATAATCTACATTAAGAAACAGACTTGTTGATACAAAATTTGAAGGTACTGTATTTAAAGGCGAATTTAACCTCAAAAAGGCTGGTTTTCCATATTATTCGAGCTTGTTGGGTTAGGGTTAGGGTTAGGGGTTAGGGTTAGGGTTTAGGGTTAGGGTTAGGGTTTAGGGTTAGGGTTAGGGTTAGGGTTAGGGTTTAGGGTTACGGTTAGGGTTAGGGTTAGGGTTAGGGTTAGGGTTTAGGGTTAGGGTTGGGGTTGGGAATTTACTCTATAATAAATCGTGCTTTGTGGTCTTCGATCGTGCTTTGTGGTCTTGGGTTAGGGTTAGGGTTAGGGTTAGGGTTAGGGTTTAGGGTTAGGGTTAGGGTTGGGAATTTACTCTATAATAAATCGTGCTTTGTGGTCTTCGATCGTGCTTTGTGGTCTTCGACCGTGCTTTGTGGTCTTCGGCTACCGTGCTTTGTGGTCTTCAAATCGTGCTTTGTGGTCATTGGACCGTGCTTTGTGGTCTTCAGGGAAATTGAGTTATAGGGGTTTTTTAGGGGTTAAGGGTCTCCTTCCCTGACAGTCTTGAATTGTATTAGGGGTGTCCAGGGGCGTATCTTGGATCAATTTATGGGTATTTCTTTGTTATTTTCATCAAACCCTGACATAGAAGGAGTTATCCATGAAAGTTGTAAAAATTTTCACCCATATAGGAGCCCCTAGAAAAAGGGGATTTTAAGGGATTTAAAGAGTATATATCCCTGAAATGTCCTTAGTTACACCTTATGTCTCAATTATAACAACAGGGTAATCTTAGGACAAAAGTTATCGAACTTTGAATTTTACCCTGAATTTCTGTTGGAACATTTCAACCCTGTGTTTATTATCCAAGCTAAGTTTAATGTTATTGCATGGGTTTATTTGTTGATATATATGGCGCATAGGACACAAGATGGACATTACTTAATATTTCTATTCATTAGATTAGACAAGACTCCTTCTAAGGTGTATTAAGTCATTAATGAACATTAACTAAAGCACAAGGGATTCAATGTATATTATGGGGTTGGTTGCTATCAACTGTGTGAGCCCTGCAAATTGGAAATTGATATATAGCATGTGAAATGTACCTAATTGAAGATAAAGCTAACGTCTTAACCTTTGAAAGAGACCATGCTTAAGTAAAGCAGTTATATAATCGTGGTAAACATACGTTACGTTAGCTTTACACGTGCATTCCGTGCACTCTGTGTGAGTATTGCGCGTCTTTAATAAGTCGATACCTTGACTATGTTTAAAGATCCGGCAAAGCTGTTTATCACTGAAATAGGTTGCTTAATGCCTTCTCCCAAAAATAAGATACTAGTCATTGAACTATAGAGAAGACCACAAGGTACGATTTTTCCCAACAGAAATTTCTTTTTTCTTTTTTACCTTTAATGTTGCATTCATACTCATGCAAGCTTAATTTTCTGAAAGACAACAACAATTGCGTCAATATATTTTAGCACTGTTACCTTAAATTCTGTAATTTTAAAGAAAATTAAGATTGAAATTATAAGTCCTTTCAAACCCTAAACCAGGTATCTGTTAAATCTCATTTAATTATTAATTATCATTATATTTGAGGAAGTTATGTGAAACACAGTTACTGTTCCCCAAAAGTACTTATTCCTAGAGATGTTTAAC